>CM076066.1:13410000-13992500 GCA_038088235.1 Zacco platypus
TATCTATCTATCTATCTATCTATCTATCTATCTATCTATCTATCTATCTATCTATCTATCTATCTATCTATCTATCTATCTATCTATCTATCTATCTATCTATCTATCTATCTATCTGTCTGACTGTCTGACTCTCTATCTATCTGTGTGTCTGTCTGACTATCTATCTGTCTGTCTGTCTGTCTATCTATCTATCTATCTATCTATCTATCTATCTATCTATCTATCTATCTATCTATCTATCTATCTATCTATCTATCTGTCTGTCTGTCTGTCTGTCTGTCTATCTGTCTGACTATCTATCTATCTGTCTGTCTGTCTGTCTATCTATCTATCTATCTATCTATCTATCTATCTATCTATCTATCTATCTATCTATCTATCTATGTATCTATCTATCTATCTATCTATCTATCTATCTATCTATCTATCTATCTATCTATCTATCTATCTATCTATCTATCTATCTATCTATCTATCTTTCTATCCTGTCTCTGCATCTTCCTACTTTCACACCTTTCTTTACCTCTCCAGCCATTAATTACACAAACATTGGAGGTGCAGAGTCAGGATGCATTTTGTCATCCCATCTTTTTCCCTCCACCTTAACGCCCTCTGTTAGCAACGGTGCTTTGAAGAGGATTGTGAGGTTTGCATTTCACACTCACAGTACCTTTTGCCCTGTTTATACCGAGGTGTGTTTGTGAGATGTGTAACAATAAGCAAAGGGTGTTAATTAGTGGAAAAGGCTGTGTGTATGTGTGTGTGTGTGTGTGTGTGTGTGTGTGTGTGTGTGAGGGGTAGCTGAACAGTAGCAGAGTCAGGCAGATGTTGGATCTTTTGTGGGGGAAATGGAGCTCACTTGGGCGACACGCTGTTGTTTGTTTTGCGATGAGATAATGAGGACTTCTGCCAAAGCACTTTTATACCAGCCTGTCACTATCCAGCACACAAACACTCACCCAGCGTCTTCCTTTCACTCCCTTTTTGGCTGTAACACACTCAACAGATGTGCCATCACAACTTTGGCACTTCAAGTGTGAATATGGTGAATATGGTTTCATTTCAAAGCTGATGTGCAAAATGTTTCTTGGTCAGAGTACAATATTTGCTTTTGTTCTTTAGAATGAATCTTAACATGCAACTTTCATCCTATGAAGCTTGCTCTTATAATACATACATTGCTATTAATTGTAGATCTGGTTTGCTCATTATGGTGCTTGTTAATAACACCTCTTTTGATCACTGAAGTGTACCTTTATAAAGTCTAGTTTGATCGTTCCTGTTGATGGTCATTGCTTTAGTAGGTTAGTTCCTCTCAGAGATCTATGAAGCTCATTCAAAACAGCCACCATTTGTATTCAAAATCCTTGTTAAGGTACAGTGGGGAGAACAAGTATTTGATACACTGCCGATTTTGCAGGTTTTCCCACTTATAAAGCATGTAGAAGTCTGTCATTTTTATCATAGGTACTCTTCAACTGTGAGTGACGGAATCTAAAACAAAAATCCAGAAAATCATATTGTATGATTTATAAATAATTAATTTGCATTTTATTGCATGAAATAAGTATTTGATCACCTACTAACCAGTAAGAATTCCGACTCTCACAGACCTGTTAGTTTTTCTTTAAGAAGCCCTCCTGTTCTCCACTCATTACCTGTATTAATTGCACCTGTTTGAAGTCGTTACCTGTATAAAAGACACCTGTCCACACACTCAATCAAACAGACTCCAACCTCTCCACAATGGCCAAGACCAGAGAGCTGTGTAAGGACATCAGGGATAAAATTGTAGACCTGCACACGGCTGGGATGGGCTACAGGACAATAGACAAGCAGCTTGGTGAGAAGGCAACAACTGTGGGCGCAATTATTAGAAAATGGAAGAAGTTCAAGATGACGGTCAATCTCCCTCGGTCTGGGGCACCATGCAAGATCTTACCTCGTGGGGCATCAAATGATCATGAGGAAGGTGAGGGATCAGCCCAGAACTTTAGTTCGGCAGGACCTGGTCAATGACCTGAAGAGAGCTGGGACCACAGTCTCAAAGAAAACCATTAATAACACACTACACCATCATGGATTAAAATCCTGCAGCACACTCAAGGTCTCCCCCAACTAAGGAGTGGCTCCGTAAGAAGCATCTCAAGGTCCTGGAGTGGCCGAGCCAGTCTCTAGACCTGAACCCAAAAGAAAATATTTGGAGGGGGCTGAAAGTCCGAAACCTGAAGGATCTGGAGAAGGTCTGTATGGAGGAGCGGGCCAAAATCCCTGCTGCAGTGTGTGCAAACCTGGTCAAGAACTACAGGAAACCTATGATCTCTGTAATGGTTTCTGTACCAAATATTAAATTCTGCTTTTCTGATGTATCAAATACTTATGTCATGCAATAAAATGTAAATTAATTACTTAAAAATAATACAATGTGATTTTCTGGATTTTTGTTTTAGATTCCGTCACTCACAGTTGAAGAGTACCTATGATAAAAATTACAGACTTCTACATACTTTGTAAGTGGGCAAACCCGCAAAATCGGCAATGTATCAAATACTTGTTCTCCCCACTGTAATTCACTTTGTATCTAAACTAAAACACTTTCACAAATCCACATGTATAATAGGACAATGGTACAGATGAAGAGTTTTGGCTAATGGACGAATTGGAGCATGACGCGACTTGGGCTCTAAGTTCCATCACTGGGGTACTTAATTAATTAATAATAGAATTATAAATCTGAGAAATAAAGGTGTAGGTGGGGTGGTGGAGTAATGCTGAAGGAATTGTCACATATAGATGTTCTTGTGTTGTTATTGATAGAATTAGATGAACTACCGAAAGAATGTTAATGGATGCTAATGGAACCCCTGCTGAAAAAGCTAATTGCTGGTCTTATCTGCACTCTTAAGAAAAATGGTTCTAAACAGTACCAAATTTGCGTTCTTCAGCTTGCAACAAGAGCAGAACCCTTTTTTGCTGCTAAATAGAACCCTTTTTATAAGGTTCCATAAAGAACCATGCTTTGATAGTGCTTTATATGAACTTAGGTGTTATAAATTACATTTTTATTAATAGTTTATTTTTCATTAATATTAGTATATTAGTCTTTACAGTTACAGTGGACCTCTTCTAGTTGGAAAAAACAACGCTAAACTCTTAACACAAAGAACCATTTCTGTAAGGGTTCTTGAAGATTATACAGTTCGAAATAGAATTGTTACTACATGTAAAAACCATCTTTTTGGTTCTTTGTGGAGACAGCTTGGCCAAGGTGGTGTTTATCTCCATCTTGTGAGAAGAAATTGTTGCATAAAGTCATTATTTTTGTTTGTTTTTTACGTACAAAAGGTATTCTCGTCACTTCATAACATTAAAAATGAATCACTGTAGGCACATGGACTATTTGAACGATGTATGTATTAACTACCTTTCTAGGTCTTAAAAGTAGTATGTTGCATTATCATAGGCCAAAAAGCTCACATATTTCACCAAAAACATCCCAATTTGTGTTCTGAAGATGAATGAAGGTCTTACAGGTTTGGAACGACATGAGGGTGAGAGTTAGTCAAGAATTATTATTATTGTATTTATTATAATTATATTTTTACATAATATCATTTTAGCCACTTTGTTTAGTTAATGCTTTATTCTGCCACAATATTGTAATGTGTTTGCTTTTTCACCAGGAAATGCTGATAATTTTCAGTTAATCCAGTTGTATCTTATTTGATTTTCATTTGGTGTAATTGTGCATTTGATACCAATAAGATTAGTTCCACATAAATAAAAATTGATATTGGGAATTCCTTTAGAATTTTTGACAAGGATCTTGTTGAGAGTTTTAAATTGTCACTGCCACCTCTCAAATGCTTTCCATGTTTTCCATAACGTTCTCCAGTGGAACAATGTTGACCACTGCAATGATGATAAATTCATTGCTACTGGATTGTACCGCATAGAGCATTGTCTCGCCGAGGTTTCTTTGTTTTAGGTGGAAAAGCACAACATTGGAAAAAGATAGCATTACTATGAAAGAAACAGAGCCAAAACTCACAGATTTAGCTTTACTTATATGTAGTCAGAGAGTGAGATCAAGTTATTGAACCAGTGTGAGTTAGTCACGCTCACTGTGGCCAGCATTGACTCATTCTCTATGCATTTAGCCCAGACTTGAACTAAAAGGGAATTAGTCCCACTGAAAACATCCTTCTCCGTCTTCAAAAACAGCACACTCTTTCTCACACTTCGTAAAATCTCTTTCCTCTCATTAAATTTGACTGAGGATGAAACGCCTGCATGACGCCACACAATCAAAGCCGATCAGGAGATAACCGATGTTTAATACAGACTTACGTGGAACAGGATTTTGGACCAATTAGATTTCAAAGTGATGGGGTTAACCTGAACAATGCCACTGAAATAGAAACCAAGAGACCCAAAACACCCCAGCATACATGCCAGCAAGTTTTCATTGGCAAATTTAGTTTTACTCTTATTCTTTCCCTTTTCTTGCTCTCAGAGAGTCAGGGTTAGTTTTGGTATATGAGTGAACGTGGCCTTGGAAGGTGCTGGAAGCAGGTCAGGGCAGGTGAGATGTCACGGGTTGAAAGGTGAGGGTCGGCTCCTCTACAAAACCCACAACCGACACCTGATCTTCAGCCTGAGTTCACAAGGCGTATGATTCTGTTCCCTTGGGACGGGAGGCTGAGTGATCTAAACACACACGTCTCAGTGAGGTCAGCTGGATTCTAATGCAACGTCTAAACTCATACAATCCCACAATCACTAAAAGAAAAAAACGCAATTTAGACCCAAATCTTTAAGCAACCTTTGCCCAATGCGGTCAGATAAGGGATTGTTGTCAGCTCAAGTTTTGAAGTGGGGGAGGGGAGCTTATGAATATTAATTAGGTTATGCTCAAATGCAATCTTTTACTGTTTTAATAAATAAATGTAATGTAACTTTGGCATACTTATAAAAAAGAGTATTTATTAGGGAAATAATATAATTTAAAGGAATATACTTAAGTGTGATCTGAATATAATGTTTTGGTACACGTAATTACAATGAAATAAAATGAATTACAGTTTGAGTTGATACAATATCCCAAATGTTTCCAACTCTTTGTAAATCATGAGAAAATTGCGATTTTACCCAAGGCTCCAGGACGTGTGCGGGAATAGCCTGTCAATGACGTCATATCCGTGTTACCCTCGGTTTCCGCTTTCACTGCTGTAGAAACCATGACAACATAGTCTCTTGGACAAATGCAGAAATAGTAGTTGTAGCGTCTGTCAGTCAGCTGGTTTGTTTCGCACAGTCGTTATGGAACACAATTATTCTTTACTGTTTGTAGTTGGTTCTGTCAACATAAATGTAAACGTCAACCAAATGACCCAAGAAGATTTTGGAACAAGAAGAGAAAAAAACGAGGAACAACATTGGTGTCGCATTTCCTAAATGGAGAGAACTGCGCAACAAACTTCGACTAGACAGAGACGCCGATCTTGCACGTGTTTTTATAGACAGGTGAGGAACTATCTGAATTCCTTTACTGACAGAAAACCTGTGATTATTATATCGATCAACAGTGTTAGTCTTATTGTTTGAATGTCTTGTTCTTGTCTGTGCATATGATGTGAAAAATGGTGAGGTGATGTTCACTACGAACACTTCAAGGCATGTTATGAACTGTCGGCTGTAATTTTGTTTTTTACTGTAGCTTTAGTGAAATACTGTCACTACATCAAATTTGTCAAATGCCAAAACTGCGAATGAGTTTCATTTTGAACGAGTAATGTTTATTAAGGACAGCTTTATTGCATTTGGTTTGTGATTAGTTTGTTGACATTGTCATACACTTCACCCGAACAAAAAAAACTAAATGTAAATTAACACAGCATGTGTTATACATGAATATTAATCAGTCTTTTTGCAAATGATGTGGGTACGTTCAGCTGTACTTTTACTATGATTGTTTTGAACACATTAAACTGTGCAGCTTCATCACACCAATGAACTGGACAAACGCAGTAACATCTATGACAACCAATTTAGTGTTAAACCTTGCTTTACTCGCGGCTAATTCATTATAATGAAATAAAATCATGTCATCAAGCGCAACATATATTAAACTACAACTTTAGCTCATCCATGAACATGATATACGATTCCCATCTGACTGATTTAAATCAGCGGTGGAGTTGAAGACGACAGTTCCCATAATTCAAGCAACGCTATTGTTGTTGTTGTTTTGATTGTACGCCCTCTAGCGGCCAAAACCTTTACATATTGCACCTTTAAGGTAAAACTTCTAATTTGACATTATTGCAAAGTGGAATTTTTAAAGCTGTGTTCATAAATGCATGTCACTTAAGTTGCCTTTTATTTCATTATTATCTTTCATTAATATTATATTATATCATATCATTAATATTATATTATATAAGTACAGTTTTAAAAAATATACTTTTAAGATTTTAAGTAGGCATTCAGTACCATTAAGTGCACTTCTTTTTCATAATAGTGTAACATTTTCTAAATAGCCAATATCCTTTAGTTTACATCAAATCAAAAACACAATTTGCTACAAGCTAATGCTAGTCCATTGCTGGTGGTGTTTTGGGAGAAGGACATTCTCATTCTAGAGATTAGATCATCTTTTTTTGGACAAAAAATGTGAATTAGCTGATGTCATCAATACATATATGATCCATTTTCTTAGAAGGAAAAAAAAATGCTTATCTGCTTCTGACCTGTTTACATTGTATAGCGTCTCGGGTGATCCACTCACAAGTGGTCAGCTGAGACAATCACTGTTTACACCTAGTAATAACCGCATCTCAAATACGTCTTCTGTCACGGTCGGATTTCATCAGGTGTATGTTCTCTGATTTCATGGCTTCATACATCATGCACTACATCACTATCACTGCAGCATATTGAAGATGTTTTGTGAAGTCTGTATATGAGAAGCCAACATGAAATCATTTTGGCAAGTTGACATTTCCTGTGCTGTGACTTGCTGTAGAGCATGCAAATATATTTTAAAAAGCATTTTGCTCATTTTTAATATTAATTATTAATATGCATGGAGTTTTTAATGCTTATCTTATCACATGTTAATTAAGAAGCTACAGGGATTTTTTTTTGTACTTTTAAAAATTAATTTCTCATGCTGCCGGGCATTTTAAAATGAACCAGTGAGAAAAATAAGATGATTATAAATATAAATGTCTAGTTACAGGACCTTCTACATGTAATGATATACACTTTCCCTGTATTTAATATATAACATTTTATACATAAAATTATTTAATAATTTTTTTTTTAACCATTTAACAATTTTTTAAAATGCTCTAAAATAAAGTTCTATGTATGAAATTATGCTTTTCAAAATATTTCCATCAGATCACATTTTTCGGTTACACTTTATTTCGATGGTCCACTCTCCACTAACTAAGTGGGTGACTTTGCAACTATATGTTAACTAAAGTGTTAGTAGACTGTTATTAAGATAGCGTTTGGGTTAGTAGGATAAGTGCGCATGCAAAGTTCCTTATAGTCAGTAGATTATCTGTTGGAGGAGCATAAAGTGTTAGCTGATAATAAGCAGACAGTCTACTAATAGTGTAATGACTGTTAGTTGACATGTAGTTGCAAAGTTACTCATAGTTAGTAGAATGTCTAAAATGGACCAAGTGCTACTCTTTTTGGCTCCTAAATGGATTGGTGGCAGGAGGTTCTCCTCTGTTGTCCAAATGTAAAAGCCAACCGTAATTCAACTTGTTCAATTGCCGAAAATACAAACAAAACCTGACCTGACCTGATAAAACCTGAGGTATGTGTCTGTTGCCGATATTTGCTGTCTGTTGGTGCAGTGTGAATTGGGCCAAATGCGTTTTCAACACACTTTAAATGTTTTGGACCACTTGTGATTGGAAAAAACAAAATGTTACAGTGTAAAAGCAGATGGTTTCAAAACTACAAATGACTACAAAAATGAAATGTGTTTAATAAGATGAGATGGTCTTCGATGGCTGAGGAGGTTGCGGAAACAAAACCCATTCATGACTGAAGCCATAACACTCTTCTACCTGTCCCATGTTATACACGATGTATAGATGGAAGGAAAGTATGCAGCTGGGGGTTCAGAGGAGGTGTTTAAAATAATGGCATATCCAGATCTGCTGGCAACACTCTGCCCTGTAATTTTAATGGCTCTGTGCTGGTCATGTCAAGAGGAGTACACGAACCAATCCCTCGCTCTCCGGGGAGTAATTACGCCAGAAACCCCCTCACACACAGAACAATGCAAAGAGTCATCACACACTCGCACAGCCAAGGTCAAAAACAAAACCTCACACACATACACACACTTGCATTCCTTCAGCAAGGGATGGGAGCGTGACAATCGGGAAACAACGGCTGTTAGTTACAGAAAATGAATTAGGACTTGGGCTGGGGAGCGGAGAGCAGAAGAGAGGGATAGAGGAAGTACTGGGATTACTAGCTGGACTGCAGAGTGAGTAGGGCCGCTTTCACCCAGTAAACTGCCCAAATTTATAAGACCTCTGGGGCCGTGCTGATACCCCATCCTTGCCCTGCGCCTCCAGAACTGCTGATTTAAAAATAATCTTAAATCATTGACTGACAGGCATCAGAAATATCAGAAATACCACAGCCAGGTCAGGGAACTCACTAACCTGTGTTTTTATGTAATTTTATTGAAAATTTTAAAATAATTTTTCACCTGTAAACTACAATAAACTTCATTTTTGCTGTGATACCAAATAAGAACCAGTTTTGGTTCCCCAAAGAACCTGTCAGTGAAGAGTTATTAAAAGAAACATTACTATCTCACTGTGAAGAATATTTTAATAATCTAAAGAACCTTTTCTACTATAAAGAACCTTTTGTGGTTCCATATTAAAGGTTCTTCATGGAATCATCAATGTCAGCTTTGTTTTTGAGAGTGGTTGCCAGATTTATACATTTTCTGAAGAGAACAAGACACGTGTTTTTACGTTTTGGCAAATTAGAGACTAATTCATGTGAATTTGCTTACTTTATTCTAAATATTGTATGTTTCCGTACAAATTACATCATACAAAATTGCCACTCAGGAGATCGAGTTGGAAGAAAAAGTGATTCGACTTCTTCATGCAAAAGTTGCTGTTACGGAACGTGTTGTCGAGGAAGCGTTGGGAACACAAAGTCTTTTAATCACGATCCAGGGAAAACATACAACAAAGCACGTCTATACACGAATGATAACTGCCTAGGACTGAGGGAGGACACAGGGTATACAGAGGAACCCATGAGGAGTAATGAACGGGGCACAGGTGAATGACATGAACAGTGACTATGGGAATTAAGGAGAAGCGGGAAACTCAAACAAAGAACACATGTGACTGAGAGACAGCACAGGCAGACAGTTAAACAGATCCCAGACAGTTGCATGATGTTTCTGAGTTATTCTGAATGATTTTTAGTGTGTTGCTACATGATTCTAAGGAAACTTGCACAGCAAAAAGCTCTTCATCAGAATTTTGTCTTGTTTTCCAGTACATTCTTAAATCAAGGTAAGATGCGAAATGACAGATATGAAGTCTTATTTTCTGAAAAACAAAAGTTAAGTGAGTTTATACTTAAAACAAGAAGAAAAAATCTGACAGTGGAGTAAGAGAATTCAAGACATAATATCAAGTCCCCCTGTAGTCAATAATTTTATCCCTTAACATATTTAAATGTTTTTGCCTGTGTTAAAATAGTGTAACTCTACACCCATCTAGTCCTCCTACACTGAATCACTCAACTTTACTGTAGTAAACGACACATAATGGCAAGTGGAAATACTGGTTTAATTCAGCCATATATGCTTGAATCAGTGGCCAGTTGCATAAACTTAGCCACTATGTTAAGACAGTTTCTTAAGAACTAATTTGACCAACTGCCAATTAGTCAAGATGTAATCAGTCTTACTTTTCTAATGCTAATTAGACCTACCTTTTAATGTAACTGACTTTTAAAAGTTAGAACCAGTCTTGAAGAAAAAGATTTGATGGCTAACTTGTAAGACTAGTCTTAGCAGTTTATGAAAACAGCCCCTGATTCTGGAGAAGTGAATTACACAGGCTCGTTTTATGTGTTGCTCTCTTCATCGGACACGTAACTGTAACTGATATGATTAACTTTTACTTGACTACAGTTAATAATGTAACACAAACCATGTACCCGTTCTCCATCCTTCTAAAAATCCTCAGCATCCTTAGAAACACTTTGAACAACTCAGAACATCAGTGGAGAAAGGCATATAGTTCATCATAACATTGTAATATACATTCTCAGCATAGTTAATGAATGCTAAAACTCGACCCGCGCATTGACGGGATTTATTACACCATATTTGTGACAGTAAGAAAACGGCAGTTTTAAAACGCGTTTTTGATTCACTGCAGTTTTAAGAAGAAAATACTCGGCAAAGCATATTAAAAACGCCACATAGGCATAAACAAATTTAAAAACTTGATTTTTACAACAGGAGGTCATGTTGCTTGTCAAGTAAATGTATTTTGATTTAAGAATGTTTAGATATTTGGATAACATTTTATTTTAATGTGTCCTTGTTACACATGTTAAATGTATTTACTAAAGTAATAACCATAAATTAGGCATAATTACATGCAACTAACCCTAAACCAAACCCTAATCCTAAAGTAAGTACATGTACTTAATTAATATTACTTTCGTAATCTTGTCAGCAAAATGAATGACAAAAATATTCGTTAACAAGTGTTTTTTGATTCTTGTGGTTACTGCAGCTGACATGACTTTTATCCATTAAAGCATAAAATAAAAATAAAATGTTATTTTCATTGACTAAAATTAGGTGTTGTTTGAATAAAATGAATAAATATGACATTTTATTGGATAATGTCACCATCTAAAAATATTTAAATCATAGTAGCGTATGACATACTCTGATTCCAAGAATTCCACTGTACCGGAAAAACTTCTCATCCTCATTTTTCCAGCCCAGTATCTGTTAATCGCTACTGTAGGGCTGATGTATTGGTTTGGACGGCTGCAGCCCGTCCAGTTCCGGATGTGCTGCTGGGCCCACTCTGATCTCTACTGCTCCCGCTAGGCCTCTTTTACAGCAACAGGAAATGCTGCCTGCCATGGGGTCACGACCCACTCATTTTGACATATGCGTCAAGTGCAGCCCACCCTCTACCGGCATAGAAGGTTTCCGGTTCGTGCAAGGTGTGGAATGATAGTTAGGGTAGGAAACGGAGGGCAGACAGAGCTAAATCCGAAAGAGAGAGAGAGGGGCAGAATATGAGGTGAGCGAACACATCTGTCAGACATCAGCTTCATCACACACTGCACCGGCTCACCTAGCAGAGACCCAGCTGGCTTTAATACGGTCGGTCTGTAGAGAGAGACTACTGTACAATGCTCCACGGACCAGACCCACATTCAGAAATTCAGCAGGGAATATATATATATTATATATGTGTGTGTGTGTGTGTGTGTGTGTAGACAGACAGATAGACAAAAAAGATAATGGATAAATACTAGATCAGAAATTCTAATTAGAAATTCTAAAAATGATGTGTGTTTAATATTAAAGTTGTGAGAAATATAAGGGATAGTCATTATCGTAAAATAAGCCCCAACAGGGATACGTTATGACATCAATTATAACCTAGTAAAGCATAAATAATAAATAGACATGAAGTGAGTTGAAGTGATTTGGAGGAAATTAGAGTGAAACGAGATGAAACAAGCACACTTGTAGAGAATCGTGTCATTATACTAAAATATTTGACCTCATGCTATGCTTGGCCAATCAGAACCAAGTATTCCAGAGAGCTATGTAAGTGATCTGAATTTCTTCTGTGGTTCTTAAAGAGATAAAATCTCCTAAAAATGGAAAATTCCATTTGGAACAGGGAGGTATCTGTTCATTTTACGACACATTTATGACCTTTTTGGATATTCTTAGTTGTGGTTACTGAACCTTCAATGGATGGAATGAGTAAATGATGACAGAATTTTCATTTTTTGGGTGAACTATCCCTTTAACTATACATTTCAAACTTGCAGGGGAACGAATATTTATTTCTTTATATTGAAAACGATATAGAATTATATTTTTTATTCGTCTATGATGTATAGTTGACTGATGTGCAGTGCCATTGGAGTCAATGGAAGTGAGTAAATAGCCAGAGAGTTGCAGAAAGCTTTACTCTTTAACAAACGAGCCAGGGTTTCTTCAACTGGATTTATGCCTTGCCAGCACTGGTATTTGTCCCTCTGCCAGCTGTTTTCTCTTTCTGAGGTAAATCCCAATAAATCAAAGAGAGCTAATCTGCTGAGAAAAATGTGCCCTTGCCCGTCGGAGGGCTAACTTTTCCTCCATTGGTTCCAGGACATGAATCACACGAAAGATCAACACTTTGTAATGGCAGACAAGCAGTTCTGCTGTTTCTGACTTTGTTTTAAACCCAACAAATGCTTTCAGTATCTCGGTGTGTTCATTTCATTAAATGTTAGTATATTTATTGGAGTAAGCATTTTTAGATTAACCAAATACTAAAAATTACCAACAACATTTAAAATCATCACACAATTGTTAACATTAAGATTAATATAGAAAGTAATATAATAAAATATTATAAAAATATATGTTTAGTTGTGAAAATAAAACAAAGACAATGCACAATTAATGGTCCTAAAATAGACTTGCCCATTGATATGACATTAAAAGAATAGTGAATTTTAGTGGGATCGTAATTCAGACATTAGATATGAGTCTTTTCCTTTGGTCAACGATAACAATACATCAGGATTTTGTCTCAAATGTGGCTCGGTCATCTCTGGTCTCTTAGGGGTCATCCTGCTCATCTGTGAGTGGTAAAGTGATCTGATCATTGAGTCATTTGTCATGTAACTCAAGCCCTTCAACCACAATAATAAGGTGCATTCAGACGTTAGACAGACTGACCTGCAAGATTATAATTTATACCTAATAAACTGTCAGATTTGACAATACATCTCTAAAAATAAGAGCTTACATTTATGGGCGCATGACACAAGATTAGCGCTTGGTATCATGTGACGTCTCATGGGATTTTTTTCTTCAGCATGTTTTTCTGTATATAAATTTAATTGTGTATAAATTTAAATTATTCAGAAATTTATAATATATCATACTGAAGCACAATTTGCATTTGTCTGAAAAACTAGTCATCATAAGCCTTTAAAACTCGCAAAAACATTTTTTTAAATCATGTGAAGCTATGTTTTTTTACACATATTTTTAGGTCATATCACATTATTGAAATGTTACTATGGATTTGACCTTGTGAGACTCTGTAAGACCATTTGATAGCCTACGAAGGGCCGGCACGGGGGTCTGTGTGGGGAGGAGTTGACCCTAGAAGAGGGTCGGGGTTCCCAAGACTGACCTCACCATGACCTCTGTTTGTTTTTACAGGTTTCTGTGTTCCTCTTTGAAACCCAGCCTAAGAAACCAGCCCCTTCCATTCGGTCCTCTACCAAAACATGGCACAGTCCGAACACGAGCTTGACAATGCAAACACTCTGAGGGGAATGAAATCACTAAGAATGAAATGCGCCTTCAGCACCTGATTCGCTACAGAAACTATGCAAATGAAGCAGTGATGCACATACATCCACAATACGAATTGGTACAATGCAATCTTGCAGTCTGGTTCGGCCGGCACAATCTCTTTCCCGCCTATCTAGGCTGGTCTTGGCTTAGTATTATAAGTACTTTGGTGTGTTCTATAAGCTGTGACTGAATTACACCGTCCTCTTGCCCTTTTGGGTCATCTCTGAAGCCCCAATGCCTCTGACTCCCTCAGGAGATGCATGAGGTACAAAGGTTCAGAGAAACCTACCTAACAGCAACCACTTCACTCTTTCATCATCTTTATTTCGTACATCAAAGATGTATGAAGAGTGAAATGACCTGCGTTACTGATTATATTTAGGATGGTGAGTCTCTGGGAAAAGGAGTCCTATAAGGTTTGTTTTGTTCCCCCCAGTCAGTTCTCTGGCAGTTGATGCAACATGCCTGAAACTCTTCTTGCACAGCGGAAATAAAACTTTGGCTTCATCCAGCTTTTACGGCTTTATGTTTTATGTTCGTGTCGACTTTATTTCAGGTCATGAAATCTTTCGGCAAGTTGTGTCTGGGCAGATGGAGCAATTTCAACTTATTTGTCTTTTGGTGACAATGAGTGATGTAACATTGCAACTGAAAATATCTGGGATGCATCCAGAAAACTCTAAAAGCAAACTGGATATGTAGTGCTTATTAAATGTGGTAACATATGAAAAATGGAGACTCAATATATAAAATATAAACAGTATATTTACTAATATTTATAATTAGATTTTGTTTTTATAATTTCAGCTTTCATTTTAGTTTAATTCATGTGCTTTTGTTGTTTTTATTAGTTTTTTAAATTCTCTTTAGCTTTATTGGTCCACTTTAGACATTCTGTTGATTATATGTTTGGAACTATGTCAACTAGCAGTCATTACTACTGATTATAAGTACATTTGCAAGAACATGTCAACTCTAGAATTCTAGTATCCCTAACACCTTACCCTAACCTACACTGTAAAAAATGCTGGGTTGTTTCAACCCAAATTTGGGTCAAATATGGACAAACCCAGCCGCTGGATTACATTTTTAGATTGAATTTTAACCCAACGTTTGGGTTTGTCCATATTTGACCCAAATTTGGATTGAAACAACCCATGATTTTTTAGAGTGTACTACAATAACAGTTTACTATAGTCTACTAATACTCTAATGGTAATTGCAAAGTTACTTATAGTTAGTAGAATGTCTAAAGTGGAACATCAAGACCAAGTCACCATTTCAATGACTAAAAACTGATTTTGTTTATTTTTACAGCACTAAACTGGATGTATAGAAGTATATGTATCATGTATCATGTAAGAAGTATATGAATATGTACTGATGCTAAATTGCTAATGCGTAACTTTGCAATATTGTTCAAGTTAAGTTTTAAACTTCAGTGCCTAACTGATGAATGGTACTATCATGCAGCTAGTGAGGTGTGCTAATACTTTTCTAAGATAGTTTATTAGCATATTTTGCCAATGGACATACACTAAAGAAGACTGTGTGCCATATCTAGGAACCAAAATATCATAGAAACTTGGGCCAGCTAATACCATTCAGAACACCTTAGCAACCCCTTAGCGTCACTCTGGCAGCCGGTCAGAACACCCTCACGATCACGAATAACACTTCAACATTGCGGTAGTAATGTTTGCTGTTGTAGTTGTACCAACACACATGACTTGCTTGTTGTGTATCACTCATTGCATATTTGATGTTGACCGCCCACTCAGCAGCTTCTGGGCGTCTGAAGACCAATCGGGGCATCTTGCCAACTCTGTGAGGAGAATGACCAGATGAGCAAATCCATAGGAATGCATGGTGCTCAGCGCAATTTGTCTCTTTACACTATCTACTAGGACATGTACATATCTGTATCCTTTGCTCTGAGATCTCAGAGCATTCTGCTGGAATGTTCACACACCAGTTTTTGCTTTTTAAAGCATTCTTCATTGTGAAGAATGTCATTGCTGAGTTGGATGTATCCATTATGACATAATAAGCAACTTTCTCTCAGCTTACGCTTACAGATAATGCAGTTGGCCTCAGAAGAAACTGTTCAGCATCAAGTTCACATTTACAAGCAATCATATAAAAGTATCTGAAATAAAAAGGTATGCACATTTGGTGTGCTGTCCAAGGGGAGGGCTTGGAGCTTGGAATTTGGAGTCCAGAGTATCTTTGGTTAGGATAGTAAGCAGGCGAGTGTGAGGAGACGGGGTGGTGGAGTGATCCACAAAACTGCAGAGGAACATAGGTGAGTTGGCTATGTATATAGATATATATAGGCCTCCTCTCATACCGCTTGGATTGCAATTTGAACATGTTTCTCCAGAAATTTATTTATAAAACATCATACAACTGCAAAACTTAGTTTTTGTGGGTTCTCAGTGCTGGTGGGCATGATGATGATTGGGAAGTGGCATCCACAGCGGCTCTGACACTAAAGTTACAGCGCCCCACTGTGTCACACGGTGGGTGGGATGGAGATAAAACAAAGTGGAATCCACAGATTTGTTTTCGCTAGCTATTTGTGACCTGTTCTCAGACACACACTGGGTTGTGCTAAAGGTTAGTCACCCAAGTTTTTGGTTACCTAGAAAATCAAATTCACAAACTGAAAAACGAGTCACCCCAAAAATATCTGAGTAATTTGAAACATGTTTACAGGCTTACTAAGTTTGATTTGGGTGTTTTTAGAAACATTTATGAAACCTGCACATTTTGAGGTGTGAAATTATCCACTGGAGGTCTCACAGATCAAGCGCTGACTTCATGTGTGGTGTTCTGTCCCCCATCTGTCCCCCATGCCCTGAACGGAGAGGGTCAGTGGTGATCCAAGAGGAGGGCCGTCCTTTCCTTACCCAGACTGTCCTCACCTCCATTACACAGTGTGAAACAACAAATTAACCAGTGGCCCTCCAAATGACACCCAAAACCAGCACAAGTTTAAAAAAAACCTTCTTCACCATCCTGTGTGGTCTGATTTTTGAGCTCAGTAGATTCTATACGGTGTGGAAAACCAGTATGAGAAACATAAATGTGTTTTGTGTTGTCCTTTTTCATGGGAACCATGCAAGTGGTTCATGTCCAAATATGTATATTGGCCCAGTATTTGAGTACTTTAGTCACCCTTTAAAATGCATGAATGCATAGGATTAGATAACAAAATTTCAAACCAAATGGCCCTACGAAAGTAGGGAGTTTATTAGGTTTTAAATGATAAAACAGTAGATATATTGTTCGCAGTGAAGACAAGTATGTGGATACTTAGTAGTGGTTATCAAATGTTAATGGAACATGCCCATAATTAATGTGATGAATTAAAGGATTAGTTCATTTCAGAATTAAAATTTCCTGATAATTTACTCACCCCCATCTCATCCTAGATGTTTATGTCTTTCTTCAGTCGAAAAGAAAATAAGGTTTTTGAGGAAAACATTCCAGGACTTTTCTCCATATAGTGGACTTCAATGGCGACCAACGGGTTGAAGGTCCAAGTTTAAATGCAGCTTCAAAGGGCTCTACACGATCCCAGCCGAGGAACAAGGGTCTTATCTAGCGAAACAATTGGTCATTTCTAAAAAACATAACAATGTATATACTTTTTAACCATAAATGCCTGTCTTGCACTAGCTCTGCGATGTGCCATGCATTACCTAATCATGTTGGAAAGGCTGCGCGTGATGTAGGCTGACGTACCACAGTAAGGCGAACAACTCTTTTTCATTTTCTCCTCCAACTTCAAAATCCTCCGGCATTGTTGTTTTACCTTTTTTTGTGATGGCCGTTTGACTTAGTCTTTGAACATTGGCTTTGTAAACACTTGCTCGATACTTCCGCCTATGTCACGCATGACCTTTCCAATGTGATTACGTAATGCATAGCGCATCACAGTGCTAGCGCAAGACGAGCATTTGTGGTTAAAAAGCTTTATTTTTTTCAGAAAATGACCATTCATTTTGCTAGATAAGACTCTTATTCCTCAGCTGGGATCGTGTAGAGCCCTTTGAAGCTGTATTTAAACTGCAAGTTGGACCTTCAACCTGTTGGTAGCCGTTGAAGTCCACTATATGGAGAAAAATGTTTTCCTCAAAAACCTTAATTTCTTTTCAACTGAAGAAAGAAAGACATAAACATCCTGGATGACGTGGGGGTGAGTAAATTATCAGGACATTTGAATTCTGAAGTGAACTTATCCTTTAAAACATGGGATTACTCTGCTAGGATACCTGTATGAACTTGAGGAAAACTGACTTCATACATCCACTAAAATGACCTTGACAGCAGATGGTTGAAACTATTTGGCAGAAAATGAAATTCTGAGAAAATTATTTGTTTGCAGATGCTTCTTGGTATGATATGTTGTATCTGTTGCAATGACATTAATTCATAAGTCAGACTGAAGTTTACAAATATGCAATACACCATAGATGGTATACTCAGACAAGGGAGTATACTCAGGGAATGCAATAAAGGATTAGTTCACTTTAAAATTAAAATTAAATTACCCCAAGATTCACTCACCCTCAAGCCATCCTAGGTGTCTTTGACTTTCTATTGATTATATTAATTAACACCCTGAAGCGTCCAAACTTTATAATGGCAGTGAACAGGACCAACGGGTTTGAAGCTCAAGAAAGTGCATCCATCCACCATAAACGTAGTCCACACGGAAAGTGCAATGCCTCTCACAGTTCTAAACGCTACATCCTATGCCTTCCGTATTCAACTTATGAAAAAAATTCTTTGTAAGTTGAATACAGTAGGCAGTTGTCTTCATCAGAAAGAAGAAAGTCAAATATACCTAGGATGGCTTGAGGGTGAGTAAATCTTTAATTTAATTTTAAGGTAATTTAATTTTAATCACAAAGTGAGCTAATTCTTTAATATAACAGTTATTTAGGCCACCGTAAAGAACGTGAGTGGTATTCTAACTTCTCAATATGCTTAGTAAAAACCAACACTCAAATTAATAGACCTGTATGTTCTCCAATTTTGGGATTACTAGCCAATTAACAGATGCTGTACTGGCCTGGTGTAATTTATTTAATAATAATGCATCTTTTGAAATTATAAATTATTTAAAAATATATACAGCAGTTTCAGAAGGGTCTTTAAACCGCTACTGGGATGAATTGGGACAATGAGGCAGACCCCATCACCCCATGTTATATATATTGCTAGTACTGCTACATAAATTCAGTACCACTCGGGAACATGGGCATATATTCTGTGAAAAGACATATATAAAAAAGATGGTACTGTGGAGCAATGCTATAAAAGTGTGTGTGTAAAAGCAAGGTGAGGTGACTGTAGGAATGGGTAGAGGGTTGGGGGGAGAGTATGTGCTCAGATTCCGGGGCCTCGCTACCGTTACACACATAAATCAGCAAAGCGTGACTAAATCCCCGGTAACAGGAGCCGGAGCTGTGGTCCCCCCGGACCCCGCAGCGCACATCAGTGTGTGAGTACGCTGAACCCTCAGTCCCTGCCTCCAACCTCAGCACACACCGCTAGCCCAAACACTGAGGTCAGCTGTGGACCCCGCTCGCGGAGCACAAACACACTGACACCAGGACCTAGACTCGGATAAAGCCATTAAAGCCATTAGAGACAGACATCACCTGAAATCTGCACTGGGGACCCACTGTGAGATCCAATGACGGATGGGAGGTTAAGAACCAGGGACACGCTAAGAGGAAAAGCAAACATAACTATTCATCATCTTCGTGTTTGGCTGTATTTTAACGATGCATCATCAAATGTCATGAACGATATAAAATTTTGCATACCTCATTTCACACTGTGCAGGTATCACTTCATTTATGTTGCTAGTTATGGAGAAGTGTTTAGTTTTACTATGTATTGAGCATTTATTTTTTTACCCACCAGATGGTAAAATGAACATTGAATGTGGCATTCAAAAAACAAGTAGTAGGGGTAAGTATGTAGTAGGAAGTCATCCAGAACATTCATGGCAACAACTTCTGCATTTGTGATATTAAAATATAAAAACTCATCATCACTGAACTCATCCTCATTATGCTATGATCTCATCTTGTCGTGAAAGTGATTTTCTTAAGGTGAATATTTTCATTCTCCGACAGTATTATTGTCTAGATTCTCAATTTTCCTCCCCATCATCCCACGCTTTGACTACAGTCACCTATGTCATATAATACCTCATAACACTCAACCTCACAGTATCACTACGATCTTTACTGTGTCAGAGCAGCTGGGCTTGACCACCAAAAGACTAGGAGTTAAAGTGTGATGTGTTTGTGTGAGGGTAAACAGCTGATCCATCTTGCTCGAGTCCTCTACAAGTTTGTTGTTTGTTTTCAGTCTTGTTTACAAGAACCACCCCGGTAGTACATTGACTAGGACCAACCGTGCTGTCATCTTGTAGGAATTCATAGAATGTGGGCTGCAGTTGGCACTGACAGATAATCATTCCTCTCACACCCCTTACCTTACACCCGTCCCCAACACACACAAATACACACCACCCAATTCACAATCTAGGTTTACACAGTAAAATTAGACTCAAGTAAACCTGTTGAGAATAATTCACGTATTGTCAAAATTAAGAACCCAGGGATACTCTTACCATTGTAAATTCCCTCACCTGAATGGTTGGACATAAAGAAGATCCTGTTTGTCACCATTATGGAGACTGGTTTGAACTCAGATTTCATTTATGACCATGAGTAGACACATACATTGCTGAACAGACAGACACTGCAGCTTTTAGTCAGACCCTGATGGCACTTTATCAACATAGTGTGTGCAGCACGGTGCAACTAATATATCTGAACCATCCTGACAAGAATTCATCCAGTCGTGCATGGGGTTGGTAATGCCTGAGTCTTGAGTTTAATTTGCAGGAAATGTGAGAGCTAAGAGAACATTTACCTAATATGCAACCAGAAGTAACAATTTCTGTGTTATGGACAGTAATGATACCACAAACTGTGCAGCCTGTTGGGAAGAGTGGTTGAGGTGGGCATACACCCAGAACAAAAAAACAACAACAACAGCACAGCAGTGCATAGTCTGTGGGGTAGATTGAGGGTGCGTTCACACTTGTAGTTCAGTTGGTTTGGTTCGTTTGGTCCGGACCAAAAAACAAAAACAAAACATATAGTCCTGGTCCGCTTAGCATTCACACTGGCATTTTTAACAGCGAACCTTAAGTTACCGAACCAAAGGCATAGGGATACGGTCACAACCTGATTGGTCGGCTTTTATGACGTATATTTCGCGACGGCGCTTGCTTACCGAACATTCAAAACAATGCTGTGTGCTCAATTAAACGCCATCATTTTATGCGTGTACATATGCTTTATTTTTACCAGCTGAGAACTCACGAAGAGCTCATAAAATGTTCAAAACATTCAAAACAGCACCAGGATTTCCTCCATTGTATGCAGAAACAAACATTGATGAGGCACTTTACCTCCTCGTTGCTCCACGTTTGCCCTCGACTCATTTTGCATACACCGATCTTTCCGCGTTGTCAAATCAGCTGACTTGTAGCGTCGCGTCTTGTGACATCACGTCCTCTTTTTGGTTCGTTTACATGTCTTTGGTCCGTGTTGCATTCATATATCAATGGAACCGCACCAGAGTTCATTTGGAAGTGGACCGAGACCCATCTTTTTAGCGGTCTCGGTCCGCTTGTTTGGTCCGCACTAGGGTTTGGATGGCAGCGTTCATATATGTTCAAACGAACCTTGGTTTGAATCTTAGCTGGGATGTCCAGATCTCATTCCCCTACTTCCCTGACTCCTCTCCACTGTCTTATACAAGTCAAAAAGCCCCAGCAGGAAAATAAAAAACACCCTAGTTTAAAGTTACAAGTAGCAAAATCACATCTCAAGGGTAAAGAATACCAGAAAGAATAATAAAAGTGACTTCAGTTGTGGAAAAGACTAAATTGAGGCCAGTTTTGTAAGTGCAGTACTTTTGGAAGCCAATCTTTTAAGAGTTGGGCCATCAGTGCGAGTTGAGTTGACTGTTAAGATGGTGTCAACAAGTTCATTTGGGGTGTTTTCACTCCTATAGTTTGTTTGGTTTGTTCTTAAACAGGGACTAAATTTGCTTGCGTTGCATTTTCTTCTTGGTTCGATTTGCTTTCACAAGGCAACATTTCAAAATGCAAGTCACATGCGAGTACAACTGTCTTCTTATCGGTCAGAGTGTTCTCAGAGTTATCCATCTAAATGATTGACAAGTTAGCTCCATGAGCTTATTGAGGTTTTATTTGTAACTGTCGAGATACATACTAACACTGTACGAATGCAGCCGTCATTCCCGCTGTTAAATGACATACTACATTCGTTTGGATTGCTTTCACATCTCAAGCGAACTGCTCCAGAGTTCGTTTGAAAACGTACTGAGACAAACTCTTCAAGGAGGTCTCGGTACGCTTGTTTGGTACGCTTTTGGTGCGCACCCAAGTGCGATTGCTGCATTCACACCTGCCCAAACGAACCGCACCAAGGGGGACAACAAACTCCAGTGCGATTCAACCAAACTAAATGAGGCAGGTGTAAAAGCACCCTTATTGATGAGAAAACAAGGAATGATTTTCCTCAGCAAGAAGGGGTTGCTGAGGAAATTCATCAACAACACAGAGCACCTTAATAATTGCGCAGAACATCCTAGAATCACAGCTGTGGTGCAGTAGATTGTGCACATGCTCAGAACACTTAAGTGTCTTTATGCGGATCATGGTTTAAACCTAACCTGGGCCATGTCCTTATCCCACTTTCCTGTATCCTCTCCACTGTTTTAGAAAATAAAGTAAAAAATGATGCAATTCCAATTGTGTAAAAAGGTTTAGGTTTAGTAAGTGTATTATTTTGGGCCATGAATGCAAATTACAAGTTGGTTGTTCTATATGAGTTAATTGCACCTTTAGAGGAAATCGAAGAATTATTTACTTGACTTCCTGAGTGGGTCTCCTTTGTGCAATGGTGGAGCAAGAGGAGTTCAAGTGTTTTGTTTAATGTCCACACTGCATTATGTGACATGACTGTATATTTTACCCACTGGGGTTTAGCGGGGATAACTTTCAACAAGCCATTAGGACAAAGCTGCTTTATGTTATTCCACCAGCATAAAGCAGACAGACCTAATAACACATGCCAGCAGTGGCTGGTCTCTTTATCTCCTCGCTATAGAAGACCAACATTCATCAATATCCTTTTAGTTTCTTTTGGAAGCAACCAATGTGTCCCTCAAAAATCTGTTGTCATTTCTGTTCCATGGCTTAATTCTGGTAATCTTTGTTATAACAACAGATTTGGTGTACTGAGTTACCATATTTCCACACTGCTCACATTAGGAGACTGTTCCCTGCATTGCTGTTATGGGAATGGTCACACTCTGGTGGCTAATTGGTTTTATGGTGCCTTATCGTCAGTTGAATCATACACTCCCTGAGGCGAGCAAGATATTAATGATCTTTTACAGGGTTTTACATCAAAGAACAAGCATAGAAGAAAGGACAAATGACTTGGTTGCATGAATTGTTTTGTTGGAAGTCATTGAGGGGGATCCCCTTAAAACTTGGAGGATATCAGAAGAAAAAATTAAGACTCAATTTGCCAAACATGTAAGGGAACATAGTAGACAGGATACAGACTGTAAAGGGGTCATTGGTCAGGGAGTTGTTGACACAAGAGGAAGTAAGGTCAAATAAACACCTGGCAATACTATTGACAACCTTAATGAAGGTAGAAAAGTAGATAGAAACTATCCCCCATTAATACGCTGGGCACTTGCCAAAAAATAAAATTTGAACATTCCTTTTTCTGACTTATTATTTGGGAATCATGCTTCTGTTACAGCAAGGACATTAGTTCTACCCAGTCGGTGCATTTTCTTCGGTCTCTAATCTGATGTGAGGTCATCGTAAGTTAGCCGGCCATGGAGACGCTAACCTCGCTCCAGTGCTAACTGATGCACTTCAGCCGTTGCTCCTTTGAACCAACCCCCTTCAAAGCCCTATCCCATCAAGAGAATGCAGATGCCATCATTATTTTCTTGGCTAGCTTTGAAACTCAAACCCCCTCATCTCTGACCTGCACATCGGAGCCCGGTGATGATGACTGTGAGAGATGGCGTCTGTTTGCTTTGCTTTAGCATAGTGGAGCTTCACTCTGGGCTCTTGAGCCAGACTGGGGGCTAGTTTCAGCCACTGGAGGCCAAAGTGTAAAGGAGGAGATGCTATCACACCAAGGAATGGAGCCAGAATGGTCATCAGGGACTTGAGTCCTGGATGGGTACGAGGAGGCCAGGAAGACCATGTTTGTGCAGGCTTAAGTCCAAAGGGTAGAGGAAAGGTTCAGGCTTTGCACGGTGACTAGCGATAGCCACAAAAGAAATACTATATCAGGAACTGGTTGAGCTCCTAATGCCTCTTGAAGCACAAAGGGTTTGACAATGCTGAATTGTAGCAAAGGCTTTTCTGGATGAATGAAAAATGAATTAGAAACGTTCTGATTGAAACTGAAAATGGTTTTCAGTTGTTGCCATGTTTGTATACAGTCAAAACAGTAGCCAGGAGTGGAAATCATCTGGAGAAAATGGAATGTGAATGAAACTTATCCATTTGGTTAATGTGGCCTGAAAACTTTTCATCTCAAAAGGTAGTTCATCTCTGAGTGCACTTTTAGTGTGTATTTTGTGCAGGAATCTACAAAATAACTGTGATGTAGATGTCCTATAGTGTGTTGAAGGGTTTGGATTAGCTATGGTAGCAGTTAATATCTTGTCTGCTTCCTGATTGTACATATGTTGAATGACCTTGTTTCCACTTCATCATGGCAAATTGGAGCAAAGCTATATTTTACTCATAGGGGGACTTGACCTTTGAACTTACGGGTGAACGAGGTCACAACCCAGGTGGGGCATTGTCATCAGTGCCGTGACGTGGCAACTTAACCTCCAATTGGATGGTTGGATTTCCAGGTGTGAACAGAGCTAATATATGAGTTGTCTGTCATGCTGAATGAACTTTTTGCTGAAATTAGCCCATGATGTTGGAGCTCAGAGCCTCCAGAAGAGTGAGTTTGACCTGAAAGCTCACTGTGATGAGGAGTTCAGAGTTCACAGTCTGTTTATAGCTGTGTGTGTCATCATTGATGCGGTGTGACCACATTCATGACTCATTATTAACCAAGTACTGCAAAGTCCAAAAAATGAATCACATTGAATGAGAGACAAATAATGAGTAACAAACATGTAGACGTAGATGTGAAGGGTGACAGTCCTACTGTGGCAAAATGGGCTTTGGTAGGTAATCAAATGGACTTTTCAAGCATTATTATAATAAGATAACCAACTACATTCTTTTGATAAGGTTAAAGGGATAGTTCACCCAAAAATGAAGATTATCCCATTGTTTATTCACACTTTCTAGTTAAGGTGTATATGACTTTCGTCTTTCAGTCATAGACAATTGGAGTTATATTAAAAAATATTCTGACTCTTCCAATCTTTATAATGGAAGTGAAAAGTAACCGATATTTTGAAGCCCAAAAAAGCACATCCATCCATAAAAAAAGTAATCCATATTGCTCCAGCGATGCGTTTTTGTGAGAAATATATCCATTTTTATAGCTTTATAAACTAGAATCAACGGCTTCGGTATATGATTCAATTGAGGAAGAGTGAAATTTGACCTGACGAATGACGTTTTGATGAATATACTTTCGCGTATTGACGAATGCAAAACACTGGTCAGATTAGAAGTCTAAAATGAGCATTTTTAAAGAGAAATGTCAGAGGAGCTTGAGTTTATTGCCCTGCCCTATTTATCTGATTCACAAGAGGCGTCTACTCTCACCTAAGCTTACGCTACTCCTACATCGTACGTCACACGCCAGAACTCGACTCTTTCGACAACTCGCAGACGGATGTTATTGGATGCCAGTGATTCTAGTTTATAAAGTTGAATATTTATATGAGTATTTTTCTTACAAAAAAACGCATCGCTTCACTTCAGAAGGCCCTTATTAACCCCCTGGAGCTGTATGGATTACTTTTATGATGGATGAATGTGCTTTTTTGGGCTTCAAAATCTCAGTTACTATTCACTCCCATTATAAATCTTGGAAGAGCCAGAATATATATATAGTTTTTAATATAATTCTGATTGTGTTTGGCTGAAAGAAGAAAGTTATATACACCTAGGATGGCTTAAGGGTGAGTAAATTAAGGGATAATTTTCATTTTTGCATGAAGTAACATGTTTAATTTCCTGGCTTGCGTTACTATTTTAAATAAGCTTCACACTATCTTTCATATTACATAACAAAATTATAGTTTCATGGAACTTATATTTATTAAAAAATGTGTTCACAAGTGATATTTAGCTTTTAATTAAACTTTGTATATAATATAACTTCTTTGTATTCGTTTGCACAAAATAAATACTGAAATTGTTTCACTACTTGTTTAGGAGTTTATAATAAAATATTAAAATTAGGGTTTGCGGCTGTGGCGGGTTAGGAAATCGTCATTTCCATCCTAACTTCTGAGGCTGCTGGCCTTGTGAAGCAGTTCTGCAGTTAAACATATCTTGTTTATTTCACATTTGAAAACTAGCAAAAATAAGGAACAAATGCATTGTAAAGCAACAGTTTTAATGTGACTCACATATAATTAAAAGAAAAAAGATATCTGTTCTCTGAAATATGAAATCAGTCCCTGTATTATAAAAGTGCCCCTAGTTGAAGTAAGACCCTTAAATTTGCGTATGACCTTCATTGGAAGTATTGTCATGTGTATTTATATCTTCACTGCAGTGCAGAAAAAGGACACTAGCCCTAAGCATATTATAAGTGTTACATAATGGAAAGTTGCTATAAAACACAATGGCGCCAGTACATATTATAATGATGGCAGATCTAACACAAATAGAGATTTAAAGATGCTATCTTTTTATTAGTTGTCTAACTCACATTAATTCGGACAGTGATTAGGACATTCTTCAAATGAACTTCTAATATTTTTGCTCCCTCGACTCCAGGCTCTTCCAAGTGGTTTTAAGAGAACAGTTTTTAAGAGTTTAATTTAAGAGGTCATAATTGTTTTTTTCTCAGTACATGCAGTAATTACTATCATTATTTTCAAAATGTAGCATACGTTCATTATTTTATGTGAGCACTTCTAAACGCGAGGTACCCTCAACCTGGGATGCAGGTCAGATCGACTCTCCTCCACCAATGTAGATGATCTCTCTAACAACACATCCCTAGAGCTTTATGCCTCTTGGCAGGATATCCCATGATTCTCTGTGACAGCTGAAGCACCAGCTCCTTGACGCGTGGAGAGATTTATCAGCAGAGGCGTGACACTCTGGAGTCCTCTGGAGAGGCTTACATGAGAATGAAGGAACAAACAGCATTCTCTATTCAATGCTAATCAAACATAACCTTTAAATCCATGTTAATTGCCTCTTTGAATGGCTACACTTCCTGCTACATAAAATGATCCCAGTGCTTTTTAAAGGTGAAGTGTGGGATTTTTGTACAGATGTACAGAGGTGACTATTGATTGGCGCATTCGTATTTATGAGATGGACGCACTTGAACACCACCACAAAGTTGTATTTTCTGGATTGTGTTTGAGCCCTATATTTCTAAATTGGCAGACATCCGATAGAAAGTAATGGTTACAATAGGTACAGCAGTTTTTTTGTGTTTTGTGAAAGTACAGATTAGCCTAGTATTTATGATATTTGCATTACTTTTTTGTAATGTCTGACTGAGGAAGTCTGTAAGTGATAAGAAAGCAGCTTTGGCGAATACCAAAAATGGACTTTCTTTCATCATTTACTCTCCTTAATGTTGTTGAGTTCAACACTGTCATTGAAGAATCAATTGGAGGAAAAAATGACTTTGGGTTTCCAGTTATGAGTAATGCAGTGGGTGTTCAAATGAAGAAACCAAGGCCCTCTACTAGGATTTTCAATTGCTTCAGCCAACAATACTGGCATCTGGCGTCTCTAGAAGAAGAAAAAGAGTGTGATTCAGTATGATGACCTCCTTCACTTTCTAACGGCATCTGAGGAAGAAACCCAGAGACGCCATGTGAAAATGAAGAAACAGATGATTGAGGACCCAAAACGCATTACTGGATAGGCGGTTGAGAGTTTCTTTCATATATTTGTTCTGTGGAGTTGTACTCAAAATAGGACCACTTCATGTTTAGCATTTAATATTTTTAACATCTTAATATGTGGTTTTGTTTGTATTTATTTATGTTCAGAAGTTTTAAGACACATGCAGTATCCCAGATCATTTTAAACACGGTGGAAATAATAACCGTGAATGTGTAATAATTGAATACATGCCTCAGAATAGGTAGTTCTAAGAAATATGTGGAAAGCCGCCAACGTGGGATTATATGTTCCCATCCTGGAGTCATGGCCATGATGAGGAAGTTGTTGGCATAAATTTGAGTGCCCTTCATTTATGCTGATGTTTTGAGTGTGCAGTGATTCTCACAAAAATGCCCATTCTCAGGTTTTGGACATTATAAATTCTACCAAAGGCCTGTTTATCTTCAATTTTTTTATAGTTAGATATTACAGTGAATTAAAGAAACATTAAAGTCCAAACTCATGTCACCAAAGGCGCTGTTGTACCATCTTTAATATCTTTCCACACCTAACTAAACAAGGCCCTTGCATGGTAAATGCATTAAATGAATTAAGCCAGTAGAAGTCTAAAACCAAGAACAGGTCTTAACTGGATCTATTCACAGGAAACTAATAAAGCCCAAATATATCCCCACATCCTAACCGGCAATAAACAAAAAGAATCAGCCTGTATCACACTACATGGAGGAATGCTCAGAATGCAAGATATGTTTACTGCAACACATTTTATGTGACTAGCCTTTTACAACAATAGGATGTGGTTTATCAGAATGGATTTGACTGAATTAAGATGACTTTACTTTGAATTGGCTAATAAAAACAATGCAAAAACAATGAGATTAACTGGTTCATTTAATATAATATAAGGCAATGTTTTTTTAAATAAATTTATATAATTAACAATAGCTGGTTCATTAGGTACTGACACTTTTGCAGATTGTATTGAAAGGGACAGACCAAGCCAAGGACATGCCACCAAAAATTTTGACGCCTGGTCACCTTAAATGAAACTAACCCTTTGCAACCCGGTCACATTTTTAGCCTTCTTCAGAATCACCTCCTCACAGTTTAATTTGTACATGTTTGTTCAACTGATTCAAGTAATACCTTTAAAGGTGGAAAAGCAATGAAACGCATTCATCACTCTCGGGCACATGGTCTCTATGGCTAATCCCTTGAGATCAAGTGAACATGCGTGGGCTGTTCTTCCTATGAAAAGCCTTGTAAAAGAAAACTATGTTCCTTCCCTGAGTGGTGAATGACCAGCAGATGGACTTTTGGCCACTGGCAATGAAGCTGTGCTGATTAGATATGCCTGTAAAGCTTGATAGAGGACAGCAGTCGGGTTGTGGGAAATGGTACTCTTATGATATAATTTTAATGCTGATTCGTTTACACATAAATACATATTTGGGAATAAAAATAATGGTCTAGTGTTTACAAAAGCAGCATTTGCATATCATTATGCGGTATGCAATTTAGAGAATGGACATTGCAGAAGATCATCACCTCTGTCACAAACTGTGAGATTTATGACACAGTGTTGAGCCTATGGGCCATAACCTTTCACAACAAGGTAACGGGAGATGTGTACATTGCGGGACACGACAACCCTCTGCAATGCACAAGCGCCAAACTGATGTATAGCCATTTCCAGCACATACTTAGAGGTAAAAACCATTTTCATTTTTATTTATCTTAATCCTCTGATGTGAATAATTTATGATCAATTCAGTAATCAATAGATACATTATTTGAAGGGATCAATATCAAGTATAAAGCATATGGGGTGTTTTATTTTTGCCTTATTGCTCTGTTTGAACATTTAGGAACTGTATACACTAAAATGATCTGCCTGAGAGGAATATGAGCTGTCAACAACTCATACCCTTCAATAAAACATCTCACACTGATCTTGTAGAAAAAAGTCAGAGGACACATAACACTTCGGAAAGGCCTTTCATGTGTTTATGGATTTAAGATAAATGGTTCTTATAGCTATTTTTACTTCACATGCGTGAGCTTTTCAAAAGCCATTTTGACTGCACACATTCCTGGCTATTTTTATGGGGCGTGAAAACAAGACTCTCTTTCCAGTGTCCAGCATTTCTATGTGTGTTTCAGAAATTAAGATAATTTTCATGAAGTCAGTCCACAATGCAATTTACAGTAAAAATCAATGCTGTGATTGATTTGTCTTGGTAAGTTACTTAAGCCTATATAAATCTAATTGTCACATTTTATTGTCACATATACTAGAGTGTACCAGTACACCAATATTTCAGTCATATAGTGACAGTGGAGCAATAGTGCAATTACAAAAGTGTGCCTGTAGTTTAAACTTTTGACATTACACTATAGCAACAGGTTTGATTCTTATGTTAATGTTAATATCTTAAGTTGCTTTGGGTGAAAATGTCTGCTAAATGTATTAACATATATGGTCACACTTTAGTTGAGGGTCCAGTTTTCACTATTAACTACAACTTTTGCCTTAATGAACTCCTAATTACTGTTTATTAATAGATAGTAAAGCAGTTGTTAAGTTTAGGTATTGGGTAGGCTGAAGGGATGTAGAAGGTCATGCAGAATAAGGCATTAATAAGTGCTTTACTAAGTGATAATAAGTGCTGGGTAGTAACTGATTACATGTAATCTGCATTATGTAATCAAATTCCAGAAATTAAGTACTTGTAATTAGATCATATTACATTTTATAATACTCGTAATCAGACTACAGTTACTTTTCTATTGTTATTCTCACAATGGCAGTAAATCCGATCCATAACAATCCATAATTCATTGATTCTGCTTCTTTGTTATATTTAAAATGTTCCTTTCTAAAAAGAAAAAAACATAAGTCTACTGCTTATATACGTCCAGAAGTTCTTCCAAGTTTGTGGAATTGCATACAAAGACCAGCCAGTCAGGTGACTATCACTGCAAACTGAGACCCATGTAGAATTTGATCACTGGCTTTACAGAAATCATTTCACTTTTAACAAATGAACACAAGTAACAACATTGCATATCTCAGCTCCTGACAAACACATGAATTATTATTTGAATTATCACTCAGTGAGTCATTTAACCATTACTGTCTCTAGAAGGCTTTTGTCTTTCAAACACATTAAAATTCACATCACTTCATATTTACTTGCAATGCAGGGATGCAACATTTTTGTCAGCTGAACCTCTTTGCTCTAATATATTTACTTGAAGGTAGCCCTTAGATTTTAAATTAATAAGATAGCTCAATAATAATAAAATGAAGTTCAAGGTTCTCTGATGTTGGCTAATGGTCACATGACATGCAGGAAACAATTTTCTAAAAATCTTTTTAAGTAAATGTTTTATATTTGTAATTATTTATTTGCATTTTCAATTTTATGTTATAATTAGGTTACACTTTATTTTAAGGAGTCAGTATTACAGTGTAATTTAAGTACTGAGGAATATTAATTAACTACATGTACTTACTATAGGGTTAGGGTTAGAATGAGGGTTTGGTTTAGGGTTAATTGCATGTAATTATGCATAATGTATAGTTATTACAACAGTAACTACATGTAACATATGTAACAATGACACTGTAAAATAAAGTGTTACCTACAATTACTTATTGCTTTTCATTAAACTTTTGAGTTTCTTCGCGAACCCCAGTCTGGGAAACCCTGACGTAATATACTATTTAATGCACTTCATCATTTTCATAACAATGGAATATATATTTTTTTCTCTTTGTATTTTTATATCAATATGGTAGAATTATCCTATTCAAATCAATGTGATAAACAAATTAGGACAAAAATAATCTAAAAAGTAATCAAAAAGTAGTCCGAATAGATTACACAAAATATTCTAGATTACATTACTACCTACAATTTTTGTCATAATTTGGCCTGACTACTATTTTTTTTCAGCAAATAGCATTTTACTGCATATATATATATATATATATATATATATTAGACATATGTGCCCTATATGACAACTAGTTAAATGTATATTGTGTAACATGGGCAATGTAATGTAAAGTGTCTCCTTTATTTCTCACTCGGACTCCTGTGTTCCTAAAGGCCTATTGAAATGAGTCTGAAGCCCTGCAACAGCTAAGCACTGGATAGAATTTCACATTCTATATTTAAGTCCCCTGACTTGTGTCACAGGGCTATTTAAATGCCAACAGTCTTACTGTCAAAACAGCCTACAACAACATGATGGACCTGTTTGAGACCAACACTTATTTTTTCAACGATTTACGTTATCTTGAGGGGGACCATGGGACCTTGGATATGCCTGGAGTGTCCCCACTCTATGAGGGTAATGACAGCCCTTTGTCCCCGGGACAGGATCCGGTCCCGTCAGAGACAGGGTGCGAGAGCAGCGGGGAGGAACACGTCCTCGCGCCGCCGGGGCTCCAGCCGCACTGCGAGGGTCAGTGTCTCATGTGGGCTTGTAAGATCTGTAAAAGAAAGTCTGCGCCCACCGACCGGCGGAAGGCCGCCACTCTGAGAGAGAGAAGGCGGCTCAAAAAGATCAACGAGGCGTTTGACGCGCTAAAGAAAAAGACGGTGCCCAATCCAAACCAGAGGCTGCCCAAAGTGGAGATTTTACGCAGCGCAATAAACTACATCGAGAAACTGCAGGACCTGTTGCACACGCTGGATGAGCAAGAACAGAACTCTGACAGTGACCCTTACACATACAACGTGAAAGAAAACCATGTAAGAGCCAATGCAACCGATCCATGTGCTCTGACAGCAGCTGGATCCACGTGCTGCCACATGTCTGCTTCCAACTAATGATTATTGATATGAATTACTTAAGTTAAGAGTAATATTAATGTTTATCATCATGATTGCCTGTTCAGGTGGCTCCCAATGAGTATCATTGGAAAAAGACCTGCCAGAGCTGGCAGGGGAATCCAGATCATTCCAACTCCCAGATGGCCGGTCACAGAGAAGGTTGGTAACGACAGACATAAACTTTTAAGGTTTTAACATCAAGAAGCGTTTTATTATGGTCTTAAGTTGCTAGTCATTAATTAATGTTCCATGTGCTGATGATGTGCGCAAAAGATGCGCAGCAAATACACTATAATCTCAACCTCTCGATTTAACAAATGCTATAAAATAATTCAAAGTTGAGTTAGAAACTATGAAGAAATTCTACTAATATAGTGCGTTTTGACTTTTTAGGGGAAGAGCGCGTGTGCTTTTGCGCGTAATTCTCTGTGTAATTGTTTTTCCGCACTTTTCTGCATCTAATTCTCACTGCGCAATTTGATGTACTTTTCAAAATGATCCCGAACGTGTGTTCCAGGAGCCGCGGTGGAGTCTTCAGCATCCAGCAGCCTTCGTCGCCTCTCCTCGATTGTTGACAGCATTTCCACTGAAGAGACGAAAGCTCGATGTCCCGACCACATCTCAGAAAAGTGAAGCTCAAGCATCCCAACTCACATTTCCGACTTGTATTTATTTCCATGAGCTCGTGTGAATGTTTTAAATGCCATTTTCATAAATAACTTTCATAAATGAGTCATTAACAAGCATTCTTATATGATGCATAACAGGTCATGTTCAATCTAACAAATTAATATTCATGAAAATTCTTTTTGAATGTAACTGTGTAATCTGTTAAGCATCATATAAAATAATGCTTTTATTGCATTGCAAATATTATTAATGAAAATATTATGAAGTGTTCCAATCAAATATGATTTTTTTTTTCATAATTGACCATTCAGTGTAAGGTAATTCCAGGTTAATTTAAGGGTCATTAATATCAGCAAAATGATTCCTGTCAATTTATGTGGACTTCCTCAAATGTACATATTTTGTAATATATTGCTGTTACTTAAATTATTTTATAAATGAACAAGAAAGAAAGAGCACTTGATCACTAACGGATATCTTTCCAACATTAAACATAAAAAAAATCAAAGTTGTTCTCTGTATTTTTATTTATTATTTATTAAAATAGTCAACTTTATTTACTCAATTTACTATTATTATCAGATTTTTAATCATTTTACTGGAGCTGCATCATTCCAATAAAATATTCCCTTTCAAAATTTCAGATTTCAAAATATACCTTCCTATATTGTCTTCAATTATGCATTAAAGGCACAATATGTAAGATCTTTCGATTAAAATATCCAAAAGCCACTAGAACAATGTTATATATCTTGTTGACTTGTGTACTTACATTATCCCAGATGTTTCCAGGAACATTTTCCACCTATTGATGACATCATACCTGCGTTATCCTCGATTTCCAGTTTTATTTTGTCGAAGCCATGGAAACACCAAAGATGCTTTAATATATTTTTGTTTTATTACACAAGGAAACAACAGCTTGGATACATTTATAGGCAGAAAACTAATTGTTATATAGCTCAACATGTTTAATCTTCACAGTAATACAGCATTCTCTCCATCATAAAATTAATTGCTTACCATTGAACAAGCCATCCAGCATTTTTTAATATGATATTGTAAAATCAATCGTTCTTACTGCAGTGAAACAAGTGTCTCACAGCAGCCGGCGAGCGAATGCATAGAATAACATTACAACATCATTTTCAACACACTCAAATGTTTCTAATGTGATAAACAGAGCTCCGTTACCCCTCATACTCTTGACCGGAAGAAGCGGAAATGGCGACTGTGCCATAATAAAAGTCCCGCTGCTCTTGAGCCACGTGTCGTGCTCGTCTCTCATTAACAATCGCTCCAGCGCCTCGTTCAGCTCCCACAACACTCGGTCCTGCTCTGCTTCATACAACGTTAATAATCATGAATATGATTTCTACCCGAGTCCCATCCTGATTCTTTTCCTTTGGCTGTGAGGCAAAGACGGCATCTCCCATGATTCCACTCTCCTTTGTTTTGAATAGGCGACCTCTAGTGGCGAAAAACTACATATTGCGCCTTTAAACAATGAAGACATTCGATCTTGTTAAGCTTTAAATTAATTTAGCACCTATGTAAAATCTTCATACTTGTTCAGTTGAATCTATTTTGAGTCGTAGCATTTACTTAAAGGTCCCAAGCTGAAGGTAACAAGCATGTATAGCTCGCAATGATGGCCGGCCACCAAATGTCCTCATTAAAACCCATTGAATTAAAAGCCCACTGTATATTCCACCACCAGCCTTGACCAGTCAAGCCAGCAGCTCTACCAGATTTACGAGCATTAACGGAGTGTTAAAGTATGACTGGCCCTGAAATAGCCCTGGCCTTGCCTGTTAGTTCCAGCTGGCAGGGCAGGACTCAGGAGTGGTTGCAATGAAGCCCACCATATATCTCATGATCAGAAGTAGAAGGTTGGTCAGGGGAAAATATTGCAAAGCTGTAAGCAACATGACAGCTATCATAATGTTACAGCCTGTGAGGGTTTTCCCCTTGAATGAAGCATTGGGTTGCATCGCATTCATTGGTCAGGTTTAATTCGCAAGTGTGAATGTGTGTGCGCTTGGCAATTATCCATCGGGAGAGTTGATTTGTTGGTGTTCCCAAGTTCCACTGCGGCATTTCCATCTTGCACAGCGTGCTGTCTGTCAGGACCGGCTCTCTGATCTTTCCATTTAACACACCACCACCTTTGACCTCATCACAGACACAAGTTAACTTATGTACTCATACTCTCAAATGACTCGGAATGACCAGTGACCTGCACATAGCTCACATTTGGGAAACAAGGCCGTAAGGAGTGAATTCAGATTTCATTACATTCTCCAGAAAAGAGGGGGGGGGGGAGGATGATATCGGGATTTTTAACATAACTTCAGAAATCAGATTTTAAAAATACAGAAAGTAAATATGTAATATGTGCGTTACCATTCAAAAATCTCTTAAAAAATGTTTGAAAGAAGTCTCATTTGCTCACTCTTATGTATTTATTTGATCAAAAATGCAGGAAAATATTGAAATATTACTATTATACATTAATATATTTCAAAATGAAATTTATTCCTGTGATGCAAAGCTGAATTTTCAGCATCATTACTCCAGTCTTCAGTGTCACATGATCCTTTAGAAATCACTCTAATATGATTATAATATTTCAATGTTATCAAAGTTGAAAACAGTTGTGCCGTTTGATGTTTTTGTGGAAACCATGATACACTTGTGCACTGATGCACATTTACTTGAAATACAATGATTACAAAGCAAAATATTTTTATATGGAAATATTGGCACGTTATTTGACACGCTTGATGATAGCAATAATAAATACCTCAGTGTAAACAATGCTAAATCCGCTGCTTTGGCGACTGCACACTTTGGCGACTGCACACTTTGGCGACTGCACACTTTGGCTGATTGTCTGATAAGTTATATGGCATTAAGATTTGGACACTTCAAAGAGATTCATTGCTCTCCTCTTAGTGAGCCAGACTGTAACCAGATAGCTCTGTCTAGTGTTGTTTTAATAGGATCTCAGAGATGGTGCGGTTTTATTTGGTTCTTTCTTAGTCATGATGCCCGACTCCTTCAGCAGAGGGAAAATCACATTTGAAAAGTCTTGACAGATTTGTTGCTTGATTTGCATATGAACTCTGAAATACATAACAACTACAAATGTGTTACCATCAAAGGGAGGCACAATGAATGTGATTATAGCATCATGCCATCTGGGAATCATCCCAGAGGAACACTTGATTGCTCAGCAGGCTCGAGAGATTTAATGGAGGCTTTGTTTAAGCATCAACTTTCTCTAAGATGCTTCATATAAAAGTCCTGATCAATAATAAAAATGAACACAAACTATATAATATACTTTATTTGATCATTTTATCTATCTATCTATCTATCTATCTATCTATCTATCTATCTATCTATCTATCTATCTATCTATCAATATATCTATCTATCTATCTATCTATCTATCTATCTATCTATCTATCTATCTATCTGTATGTCTGTCTGTCTATCTATCTATCTATCTATCTATCTATCTATATGTCTGTCTGTCTATCTATCTATCTATCTATCTATCTATCTATCTATCTATCTATCTATCTATCTATCTATCTATCTATCTATCCAACTATCTATCTATCTATCTATCTATCTATCTATCTATCTATCTATCTGTCTGTCTATCTATCTATCTGTCTGTCTGTCTATCTATCTATCTATCTATCTATCTATCTATCTATCTATCTATCTATCTATCTATCTATCTATATGTCTGTCTGTCTATCTATCTATCTATCTATCTATCTATCTATCTATCTATCTATCTATCTATCTATCTATCTATCTATCTATCTATCCAACTATCTATCTATCTATCTATCTATCTATCTATCTATCTATCTATCTATCTATCTATCTATCTATCTATCTATCTATCTATCTATATGTCTGTCTGTCTATCTATCTATCTATCTATCTATCTATCTATCTATCTATCTATCTGTCTATCTATCTATCTGTCTGTCTGTCTGTCTATCTATCTATCTATCTATCTATCTATCTATCTATCTATCTATCTATATGTCTGTCTGTCTATCTATCTATCTATCTATCTATCTATCTATCTATCTATCTATCTATCTATCTATCTATCTATCTATCTATCCATCTATCCAACTATCTATCTATCTATCTATCTATCTATCTATCTATCTATCTGTCTGTCTATCTATTTATCTGTCTGTCTGTCTATCTATCTATCTATCTATATGTCTGTCTGTCTATCTATCTATCTATCTATCTATCTATCTATCTATCTATCTATCTATCTATCTATCTATCTATCTATCCAACTATCTATCTATCTATCTATCTATCTGTCTGTCTATCTATCTATCTGTCTGTCTGTCTGTCTATCTATCTATCCAACTATCTATATATCTGTCTATCTATCTATCTATCTATCTATCTATCTATCTATCTATCTATCTATCTATCTATCTATCTATCTATCTATCTATCTATCTATCTATCTATCTATCTATATGTCTGTCTGTCTGTCTATCTATCTATCTATCTATCTATCTTGTTTACCTATGGTTGGGTCAAATATGGACAAACCCAAACGTTACTTTACATTTTTTTAATTACATTTTTAAACTCAACAGCTGGGTTTGTCCATATTTGACCTGAACATGGATTGAAACAACCCAGCTTTTTTTGTTGTTGTTTTTTTTTTGTATCCTAAAGTCGATTATTTTGAGACCGCGATGAGGTCTGGAGTAAAACAGAAGGGTCATGCAACTAAAGCTAAATAATAGGATTAAAGTTGTGTTTTGGAAGAGAAAAGATGAGATTTACGGACATTCCTTTGAATACTCAGTTATGGAGCCGTTCTGATATCCCACATCACTTGAGCTTACAGAGCACTTCCTCTAGCTGCCAGACAAATGCTGTTGCCAATCACTCCATCTGATCATGTGATCAAATATGATACTGTTATTGCTGATGGAAAAAGTGCAGCCAATGGCTGTCTTGGCAGGCAGAAGGAGGCTGGAGAAAAAAACAAGAGGCAATGTCTTTTCAATGTTTTCCTCAAAGATTTTACTTCAGTGTATGCAAGAACAAACCAATATATTTAATAAAACCATCACATCATTGTGTGTAGTCATGGTGCCTCAGTCTAGATGGAAAAACTGTGCATTCACACATGTATTCCTAACAAACACTAAGAGAAATAAAACTGAGAGCCCACACAGGAAAGAAACATTAACGCTCACCCTCTGCCCTACACTTAACACAGTTCCTGACCCTTGACAAAAACCTTCAGAAAAGCCCCGAGGTTCCCCAGAGACATCGCAATGTTCCCAAATCTCAGAGCAGGTTTGTGCGCTCACTCATCACAGGGACCTTTGCGCAGTCACCATATGCTTACGCAATCTGAGTTGGACTCAGTTATCGACTGCTGTCAGGTTTTCTCGTTGTCCATGTTGTTAACAGTCAATTGTCTTTGATCTGAACGACAGCTAAGCAGGATTATCCCTGGCCAATGTCTTCTTCAGCTGTGCGCAATACAATCTACAGCGGCTCTCCGTGTTTTCTTAGGTGCGCGCGGTTCCCAGACAAGAGGCCAAACGTTTTAGCACGTTGTGAGAAATATCCGCATTGTATCTTTATTAGCTGTCAACGCTGATGGCTCGAGTAATGACCTCTATACAGCAATAGACGGTGATTTTAAGACACTTGATCAGTGCTACGGTTATAAACACTATGTGTTTTTATTGCGCAACTGCCTTCACACACCATTTGTAAGCGTTATTCACAAATTTGAAGTGGATTAAATTAAAAATGTATTCCAACAAGATGCTATGCAAATAAACGTACTCAAATTTCAAGTTTCCTCAAACATATTCTGTACTCAAATGCCAATACAGTATGTGCTGGCATGGTAACAGAATGTGATCATTAATCTTTAATAGGATTATGGTATAAATTGTATTTGTGTGGATTTCTGATTCTGTGTGATGGTAATGGCATATTTCAGTTTTTGGAGAAAAAGCTGGACAGTCGATTATTTTAGGTTACTGGGAAAAGTAAAAATTGATTCCTTGATTTTAATGCTTTTTTACAACTGCTTACAAATTAGTGTTTTTAGTAATGATTTATTATAGAGGGGAAGTTTAAAAAAAAAAGCTTGGGCAGGGGAAAGGGCACTGTTAGGAAAGTAATTTTTGATGTAATTTACCCTTTAAAAATAGAATAATCTTTCTGAAATATCAACCTAGAGGGGCGAGAAAACTTCCCTAAATTGAGAAGTAAACCATATACATATATGAATATATACATATAAATGCCAAAAATCATTAAATCAAGCAGAATCGACAATTTATTAACTTCTTTCTTAACATTATTGTAGGTCAGTGAGTTATATGTGTGTGTGTATATATATATATATATATATATATGTATATATATATATATATATATATATATATATATATATATATATAAATTCACCCGAATAATAAAGAGTAGCAGAAATCTTGCCACACAGTCGCTAATGAGCTACTTAGAAATTTAATGAGCGTTAACTAACATGGACATGCTGCCTCTGACACCTTCATCCACTGTCCGGATCTTGAGTTGTGTATCTGTGTGAGTGTGTGCTTCTGAAACGCTACACCAGCCCATACAGCTGGGCCACATCTGCAACGCTGCTTATTCCTCAAGCGTAAAATTAGCCAGCAAACACTGGAGTCGTTCTTGACCATTTCATTTTGAGGTAATAGAAATGACATATATTTGTTTGGTTTAATTTTGAATGCGTCGTTATAGGGCAAACTAAAATGAAACTCATCTCTCAATTTTTTAGGGGCCCGATGCAGCGTGAATCAGGTTATTGAAATCTTTCTTTTCAATAATCAAGTCTTGCACACAATGCAGGACAAATTGTGAGCAGCTGCAAAAAGAAAAATCTGTATGTTCTACAATTAAAATGAAAAAAACTCGAGTAAGTAAATTAAGATCTAAAGTAGACTTCTAAAACAAGAGTTTCTGCACATGAATGTTTATTGATGATAATTCCCTCTTGTAATGACCGTCACGCTGTTGAACTGAGTGAGAAACCACCCCTCCACACAGATGTGGGAAACTCAGTAGGGGTGTTGGGTTTGGGTGGGGATCTGGGTGGTGAGGGAAGGGGGGTCGCTGAGCCCTGCCTTGGCCAATGGGGCACGGTCATTAGGGCTGACCAGTGTGGGTCCCGGCATATAAGAAGGGCCGTATGGCACCAGAGAAACCACATCACTCAGAGGTCGTCCCTTCACGGATCTCCGACACCACACCAATCATGGACGTATTCTCCACATCCCAGATCTTCTACGACAGCACCTGTGCCTCATCCCCTGAAGCCTTGGACTTTGGCCCTGGAGGGGAACTGACGGGGTCTGAGGAGGACGAGCACGTCAGGGCCCCCGGGGCTCCGCACCAGCCGGGTCACTGTCTGCAGTGGGCCTGCAAAGCTTGTAAGCGCAAAGCCAGCACGGTGGACCGTCGGAGAGCCGCCACTATGAGGGAGCGCCGCAGGCTGAAGAAGGTGAATCACGCGTTTGAGGCACTACGGCGCTGTACCTCGGCCAACCCCAGCCAGCGTCTTCCCAAGGTGGAGATCCTGAGGAACGCCATCCAGTACATCGAGAGCCTTCAGGAGCTGCTTAGGGAACAGGTGGAAAACTACTACAGCCTGCCTATGGAAAGCAGCTCTGAGCCTGCCAGCCCCTCCTCAAGCTGTTCTGAAAGCTTGGTAAATATTACTTTTATTCTTTCATGTCATACTGTGGGCTTTACATTGATAGACATCATCAAGGTCTATCAAAACTCACAGAGAATTTTCCAAAGGTCAGGGCCCAAATGCCCAGGAAAAGCCTTTTGAATGTAGATTTTTGAGTTTTTCATCTTTTTGTGTGTATCTAGACATGGTCTTTGCACTCGTCTCTCCATGTTTTTGTCTTCATATTTTACCTCAATAGCAGACAGGGGATTTTATCCCTCAAATAGAGTCAGGGCTGCCTCAGTCTCAGCATGACAACAACAAACTGCTGCCCACATCTGGCTCCTTTTATACGCTAAGATATTAGCTTACCGCTGTTTGTCAGGGAACTTAAAGTAATGTACAGTATATATATGTTGAAACATATAATGTTGATTTTTGGTAAAAAAAAAATAAAGAAATAAATAAATCTGAGTTTATTAAATAACTTAGTTGCATCCGTTCAATGCTCACTTGACCAGCAAGCCTATATTATATATTTATCATACAGGGTTTCTTTTCAATACACGTTTGCTAATGACTCTCAGATGAATTTTCCTATCGCTGGTATGATTTATGTTTATATTATTAAGATTTTTATATAAACTTGGCCATATTATTTGATTTGGCTCTCATTATTTAGAAAGAGCAATATAGTTTTGCTATTTTAGCTTGATGCTAATATTTTTGCTAATCATTTGTTGACAAAGACAACAGCACAAAAGGCAGGTTAGATGTTAGCACATGAAGCACATTTTTAGGTTACCTGACGAAACATTTTTACAGGGTAGTTAGTTAGCATTTGTTTATTCGAATAAAATACTGATATTAAAATCGTTTTTGCTAGAGTGGCATAGCAAAGATTGCTAGTCATTGGTCTTCTAGATGCAATTGATCTAAGCAAGTTAGTGAGTTAGTAAACCTTTAATCAGGTAGAATTTTTACTGAGATTGTCTTCTACAAGTGTCAACTGACCTAGAAGACTGCAGAAGTCAAACAGCCATGTTACAAACAATTGAGATTGATTCACAAAACATTTATAACAAAATCTCAGCACAGGGTTTAAGAATGGTGGATATAGTAATGGCTTTCCCACTGGACTCTTTATAGCCTAATAAAGCCTCAGTAAATCCAGCCAACAGAGACTGGCAGGAAAGTGGCGGCCGTGCCGCATTCCTGACTGACTGCATGAGCTGCGCTGTTGCCAGGATTTTCTGCAGATTTACTCGGAGAAAGTGTCATCTTGCACAAACTGGTGTGGCTTCCACTGACTCAATCAATTCGCCACCCCTGAAGCCCGGCGTAGCGTGGGAGTCCCTCGCAAAATAACCCGGCTGTGAAAGAAATAGTGAAGCGCACGGACCACGCAGTGCTGCTCATTCGCTGCTCGTGGCTCCAGATGATGCTCGAGTTGTTGTAGAGCAAGAGAATCGATGTCTCATATACACCATGTTCACTGCTTTAAATGTGTGTATTCTGATGGAAATTTTTGTGTTCTTCCTTTAGGTTGACTGCAACAGTCCTGTATGGCCTCAGATGAATCCAAACTTTGGGAATAACTACAACTTTGATGCACAGTCTGGTAAGGAATAAGATCATTTTCAGTTTTTTAAATGTGGTGTTCTTTGTCGCTAATAATGTCATTTCCTCTTTCTTGATCAATCCAGCTAGTGCAGTGGACAGAACTCCAGGAGTGTCTAGTTTGCAGTGTCTGTCCAGCATCGTGGACAGGCTGTCCGCTGTGGACACAGGAGTTGCAATGGGAATGAGGAACATGGTCGCTCTCTCTCCGACTGGAAGTGATTCTCAGTGCAGTTCTCCAGACAGTCCCAGCAACAGACCAGTCTACCACGTCCTGTGAGAGGGAGCGGGACACTGGTTCTCTGCTTCCTCAGAACGCTCTGCAGAATCTGAACACCCGCCATTCAAATTGCATGTTCATTTTGGATAATTTCTTAATGCTTTCAAATACCAATAAGAATGTAGTAATTTCAAACCTCCTTTCAGCAACAAAGATTTACCCTCAAATGTATGGTCGAAAGCGCAAAACAAGATCTATGCATTTATTCTGGGCTTGGTTATAATTTGGCTTATGTGGTCTGTCTCAAAAAAACCCAAACTATCCTTAAAAATATATAATATTAAAGTACAAACAGTGAATCTTTTACTATGTAGCTTAACTACATTTGACCTTGGTTTTTATTTATGAATAATAATCGCTGTGGTACTTAGTAAATGCTGTTTTTTAATGTTGTCCACAACCTACCATCTCTGTGTTGTAAATAAGATTGTACATAATTTTAAATGACTGTTATTGTATTCATGTAATGTTGTTTCTGTCATATTTAATGAACATTTTCACATAAAATTACCTTTTTTCCAATAATAAATCTCAAAAAGCTGTATTTAATGATATCAGTTGTCACTATTTGATTTTTTAAATGAGGAAAAAAATTTCCTGGTGCTTTTTGCATCTCTCGATAAATATTGACTGCAGCTTGGGCCCAATCATACGCCATTTGTCAGCTGCTAGAAAATCATGGGTGTTGGAGGAGGACAGTTGATAGTGTGATGAGTTGGATGTTGAAGAAAGAGAGAAAGAAAGGAAATGAGCTCTGTGTGCCTGTTTGCTCAATGTAACAAATGTTACACATCATTCACACCCTCTTAATACCATTGTCATGAACAAATGGCCACATGCTGACACTTCAAGGTGCTGCCTATGTGTGTGTGTGTGTGTGTGTGTGTGTGTGAGAGAGAGAGAGTCTTTGCATGAAAGAACATTAGTTTAATTTCATTAATACTCACAATATTAATTGGGATGTATCAGTTAAGTTTTTATCTGATTAATCTACGCAAGTATTATTTTTGTCATGTGACCATATATTCATGTGTCCATCACATACAGTATTATCAAGTAAAACCTACTCATATTTGATGCAATGAAACTAAAACTATACAGAGAAATTCAAATCACTTGATAATCAATAACAGTAAATAAAAATGCTCTATAATGTGTGAATTTATGTATTTTATCTGTATTGCTATTTATTAAAAAACATCCTCAAACACTACACACATCCTTAGACTTCAGTGATATGAGACTTTACGTAAATTAACAGGAAAGTATGTAAAATCTGGTACGATAATATAATACAAATTCTACCTTTCATCCACATTTATATGAAGAGTTGTGGCAAATATGAATGTAATGTGCATTAATATTGGCAATGTGAGGGTTTTTTGAGCATTTCAATCATCCGTGTTCACTCTTAATTTTTTTATAGTCCTTGTTAGTGAATCAAATAGAGAAACACTCAACCTTCAAGTAAAAAAATACTTGCAACCCCCATTAAAGTAGTTACTTTCACATTTTAATAGGTGCCCATTCAGACTCTGAGCCAATTTTGCTCTCGTAAAGAGTTTCAGTAATGCATTAGAGGATCTTTCACTGAGAGTTTTTCAAAGCACTTTAAGTACAGTAGATTCAATTTCAGTAAGCAATCCTGTCGCCCACCTGGCTATAACTCCAAATGCAATGCAGGAAATATCCACGGCTAAAGCTCTACTATAATCCGTTAAATGACTCATATATTGGATTTATTATTAACCTTTTAAAGGATTTTAACCTTCCATGGATTGAATAGCCTACCTAGTCTGCTCTGATTGCACATGTTAAAAGCTTTTGTAGGTCATAAAGGGTGACAAAAAAAATACTTATATTTCTTTGAATATTTGTTTGGGTTTTTTTTTTTAAAGTAATTTTCTGTATTGTTGCATATCTTAATGTCTTGACAAAAAAAGAAAAAAGAAAAAGAAAAAATGATTTTATTCTCTAGTTCATTGAACCCATTCTGCGTTGACATAACGCACACAAACCCTTTGGCCACCAGAGTGCAGTATTTTCTCAAGTGCAAATACAATGTACAGCTGCCACGACTCCTGATATCCTGAGGCCCTCCAGAATTTCAATATTCCATGCTTCCATAAACAAAAAGCTGAATTAAATGTAGTTTGTACAGAGGAAACTTTTCAAATTCAGATTTAATTTGACCAATAAGTTAGTGATAGGCAGATGTGAACAGGTTATCTATCTGAAGCAACTTCTATGAGTATATTACTTAGCATATCATGGTAACAATCTAATTTTTTAGAGAAAGGCTACACAGAAATAGTCATAAACTGCTCTCTCTAGTGTGCAGACTGTGACTTGACATGTCCAAAATGTGTGCATTAGGATTGGTGGAGATTTTCAGTAACACTTTCTGCAGGTTACAACGTTACGCCAGTAGGTGGTGTCGACGATTGAATCGAGTATTATGAGCGAATCATTGAATCACTCAATGAAAATATTCAATACAAATGACTCATGAATGAATCAAAACAACTGCTCGGAGACACAACAGTTGGATCTGCTTCAGTTGGCGCAGCAAAAAACAGACAAAACAACTGACAACATTTTCTATCTAAAATGTAAGTTGCTTTATATTATTTTTTTATTTATAGAATAACCAACATATGATGTACATGGAATATAGTCTTTTTGAGTCTTTAAGGCAGATTTATTTATCTGTTCTTTCGCCATTTGGTAAAAACAAGCATACAAGTCTGTCAGTTTTAGGGGATAATTGGTTCATATTCCAGGTAGTTTGTCAAATAAATTGCCTGCGTGCTCCAAATGAATCAACCCGCCTGTGCCTTTCGCTGTAAAAAGGCCCTTCTTGAAAAGATTCATTTGCTTCCTCTCACTTTCATTTGGACTCACCTAAAATGCTGTTTGAAATTCACCTAGAGCAGCTTCCAGCACTTTTTGACCAATGTATTTCCATAACTATCACATGATATTTTCATTTGTTTTGTTTTTTGTTTATTTTTTGAATAATTTGTTACACATTTCTCTGCAAATTTGAATATCAGGTCAATCTTTGTAATTTATATATTTAAATTATGATATTTATGTTAAATAGACAAATAATAATAAGGCTATAAATTGTGAAGGTGATCAAAATGTGAATATGACTTAATGGACCATTTCATATTTTAAGTCCTCATTGTAAACTTACAGTTTTGACTCCAGACACAAGATTTTATTAATTTCCTTGACTTGTATATCACATTTTCTAAACTCACAGGTATTCATGTTTTGTCTGTTTTAACACTGAGATAAAACACAGAAAGTGTCTTGATCTGCTGAGATTGATGTTGCACATTTTTAGATAAAGCCTTGATTTAAAATTCACCAGACCTACAGTTTCGAGTGCAAATCCACTTTGATCTAAGTAAATCAATGTGTTGCCTTGGGCATACTTTTCTTGCTGATAAATAAAATATTTTAAAAGGTCCTATAGCTAGAAGTTTTTCCAATGGATATAATCTGTTGTCAGGATTTTGCGCAGCCCTGTGGACTTTCTGCCAAAGAATTTTACATCGACAGATTACGTTTACGTTTTACTCTTTTAGAACAGATTTTGAGAAATTAAAAAAACACATTAACAACTGGATCACATCAGTGATTCCTACTTATCCTGGCTGCCCATACATTTCTTCCATGTAGTTTCATTAGTCAAATTTTATTTCAAGGAACAGGTCCATTGGAAATGTAAATATGTAACTATTGTATGCCAAGTTGGACTGTTATAGGTGTACTTGGATATAAGGACTTTTTCTTGACACTGTCATATCAAAATAACTTTGTTGTATCAGATTTTAACGGACAATGATTATTTAAAAAAGAAAAATACTTCGGAAACCCCAATTTTGCAAAGATAATTGTGGAAATTTCACTTTCTTTAAATTGTGTTAAATTCAAATCCCTTCTGCACAATCCCGTCTGCACCGATATATAAATATTTGTACGTTTTCTGAAGAAGACTTGACTCAAAGTACATTTTCTGAAGAAAATGTGAATAGTGGTGTTAAAAGTGCCAGCACGACGCATGAAGAAAGTAATTGAGTCATTGAATCGTTCACTCAATTGAAGCAACACACCACTAACACCATGCAACAGATTCTGCTTTGGTTTGCAAGTATTTTTGATGGATGACGACTGAAAAGAGACTGACGATTTGTGTCTAGCCTAATTAAACGATATTAACTATTGAAGAGTGTTGATTGGTCACCAGGATGTTGCAGTATACGGTTACTTTTAAGTTCACTAGGGTGTTCTGGATGGTGGTTAAGAAACAAAGATTTGAAGCTTTGCACACACGCACATATATTTATTTATACAAATATAATATGTATAACAATTGCATATCACTTGGTATTTTTTTCACTGTATAATAAGATCAGCTTGTCCAGCCTCAAAAATGCAAGTCATTAATAAGAAAGTCTGTAAGTAAACATATAAAAGGGAAGAGAATCCATTGAAATGAATTGATTGACAATCAAGGAACAAATCAACTTGGCGCGATTTTGTCTATTAGGATGACACGTTTACATGTTACCCACAGTCTGAGATTACTCAAAAACCAACCAACAAAGGAACTAATTTAAGGATCTACCATCAGGAAAACCATCAAACCAAATTACAACAACACAGATACAATATTACCTTTGATTATTGGTGGTCATCAACTACTTGCTGATTTACAGTTTTGCTTCTATAAGACTTCAACTAACAGTACGACTACAGCACTGCAATGGATAGACATTTTGCCAGCTTTTGACAGCTTGAGTTGAGGGAAAAAAAGCTGTGAAATAAAAATGCAATAAAAAAATGTTCGGAAATAAAACAAAATGCAGTAGATTAACACTTGCTTTTTAAATTGATTGTCAAAACAGGACAATGTTTCTAGTGAATGAGGTGGTCGGTTATGGGAAATATAACATTTACAGAACACCACAAAATAATCTTTAAAACCTCTAAGATAATAAACTTGAAAATAGAACTTTAACATAACAAAATACTGTTATGATTTACCTCCATTTGTAGATATCATGTATCTGTGTTTGACATTCTGTTTGTCCTCATAGTAAATAATTTCATAATATCAACTATGTCTGAACTTATATAGAATATTTCTAAATTAGATTTTAATTTCAGTAGTGACATCACAACCATAAAACCGCATCAAAACTGTACAGCTGTCATAAATGCAAGACCTGTTAAAGGTGAAGTGTGTAATTTTTGCGCCACAAAATTGAGAAAATAAGGACTGTTTTCAGACAGGTTTCCAGAACACACTCCATTACAGACATTGGTTTCCAAACATGAAATCTAGCCCCAAACAAATAGTGCAGTGTTTCAATATAACAATGAAGTGTTTACACTTTTTACTTATGGTTGAATTTGTATATTAAGGTGTAAATTACACACTTTACCTTTAAATATGCCCGCTATACAATAGCCAATGCCAAATTTCTCTAATAATCTCTGTCAATGGCACTGTGATACAGTGATCTCATAAAAACAATCTGTGCAAATGCTGTTTATGGTTTGGTCTGACTTATGTCACATGGTGCATAAGATACAGTTTTGTAGAAACTTTACCCTTGCAAGATGAATCTTCTATGCTTAAAGTTCACTTTTTACCCATACTTTGACAGTAGAATGTGACAAAACAGGTGTTATTGCTAAATCTACTTTCTTTACAAAATATTCCTTGCTACAATATGGTATAAAATACCTCAGTGTTATCCAATTAAGGACGTCTGACATAAAAAGCGCTTTCTTTTCACAGAGACACCAGCACCAAATAACCCTTCGTTACTGTACAACATTTGTGGCAACAAAAACAAAACAAAAATGAAAACAAATTGATGGATGCTTTATCACATTATCACAAAACTACAAGAGGGACTTTTTAAGAGGGTCACAACTTGCGATTGGTTCCAGACAACTGAAATATGAACAATAAATGTAAAACAAGGTACTCAGTGCTAGCCGTCCTCTATCCCATCATGCCACATTTTTCCAAGCACCAATTTGGAACACAGATCATGGAGTTTTCAACCTTTTTGAGTTGTAGGTAGTTGACTGAAAGAGGATAGTCTTCACTGGAGAACAGTAAGGGTCCTCTTCCGAGATCTCTTGGACCTCCTTACATCACGGCTGTGAGATTAAGTCTCACCCAGTGTCCTCTACTTTTTCTTCTTTTGGAAGAGCCTGTGAAAAGTGAAAAGGACAAAAGCTGAGAGACAAGTTTAAAGTGACTGTCAAAACATTTGCTGGTATTTATGGTTATTTTCTTTATATAACATATAACAGGCCAGACTTGAACCTTTGGTTCCATGTGACCACTATGGCCCAACATGTCAAGAGCAAGTACTAGTGTTGTATTCAAGAACAGCTAATTTGAGTGCAAGTCCAAACAAGAGGGTTGAGTCTGAGTCAAGGCAAAGACCAAATTGTCCAAAGTCTATGACAAAACCATGAAAACTTGGGCTTAGGCTTGAACTACAGATGAACTTGAGACTGAGTTTGGACTCAAGTACTACAACAGGTATTAATAGCTGAATACTAATTGGGCTTTTAATACTCTTTAGGTCTATTCCAAAATCTAGAGTGCTAGACTTCTTACTTTTTTGGCCATTCCAGAATTTGAGCTTTATAAGATTAGTTGTTTTGGGTGAAAGGTGGCATCACATATATCCTTCGCAGAGAAGTCATTTCCAGAATGAATTATGACAAGCCTTGAATAAATTTTCTGCTGATAAATTTGGATATTTATATGTTGGCAGGTTATATAAAGTGCGCCTATTGTTTGGCACATCTCATATTGTTTTTTTCCATATGCTTTGTGGTTGTTTTTCAAAAATCTTTTCACATATCAGCCCTCTTTTTTTAAGCTGGGAAAAATCACGTTTTGGATGGTTCCTATTGGATGTGTGCTTATTTTAGAGCCTTTGTAGCCCCCAAGGTCTCCATTTGTTAAAGTAAAATAATGCAGACCCCTGAAACCTTAAGATATTTCCTCTTGTACTGCTGAAATAACAAAAACACAATCTTCTTTTAAACATGAGATATTTTTATTAACAGAAACACAAGCCAAAAGTATATTTTGCTCTCTGATGAGTAAATTCAAGCCTTTTAGTAAATTGGTAATTTTGTTAGAGTTGTATGTTGTGTCAAAAAAAAAAATGTTAGAGAGCTCAGCTGTGTGAACTCGTTTTTTTTTGTTTTTTTTTAATGGCAGGATTCGTTCCCCTGTTCATTCACGGAAGGTTACGACAGGCCACAACATTACTGTTCTGAATGTTCATATTCTTACTTTAAAGAACTTTTATTACTTGTTCTTCCAGCGTTTGTAGCTCCTCTGGCAGGGCATCTTTCCCAACTTTGTCTCTACTCACAGTACTGGCATAAGTTTGGTGTGTTGTTTCCAGTCCACTTAATTAAGTCCTCCATTCTTCTATATTGTTCCAAATCATCAATCCTTCCCTCTAATCCTTCAATTTTATTATCCTTCTCTTTCACAATGTTCTTCAATCGTTTAACTTCATCCATCAGGTCAAGTATCAAAGCTTATTGTTTAGCAACATTGCTCAGCTCATCTGACATGAAATTGAAAGATTTTCTGATCTCCTCCAGCTCTTCCTCAACTGCGTTGCTGCTTTTCTTTGGTGGCATTTTGTTTATTTTTGTCTCATATTCGTACAATTTAATCCAAAAGTAATTATCACTTCCTTCTGAAGTGTACGCTACAAAGTACTGCCATCTTGCTGCCAACTACCGTAAAGATGTTGAAATATTTTTCCTTGCTGCCATCAACTACCCCCCCCCCCCAATCTACTGCAGATCTTAAACTGATCTTATTTGTCTTTCAGATGGATTTGTGTGTTCTTGTGTGTGTATGTGGTTTAGGGTTGGCAAAGCTCTCTCTGGTCACTGTGGCTTTGCTGTTCAGTCCGCATGCCAGTCTTGATAGGGGATGATCTGGGCTCTGCTCTCTCACCATGATCCTCTTGCCCAGACATAATGTCCCAAAAATACTCAGCAGCTCACAAGCACATATGATTTTACAGCCAAGGATTTAGCCACAAGCTAGAGATGCACAAAGAATTCCATTAGGCCTCTGGTGATAAGTGTGCAGAGGCCAGTGCCTCAGTGAGAAGTGTATCCACACGGACATGCTTTTGAGTCGGCACTGCTTATAGCTTCATTTTAGGCTTGGATGGTTTCAATGGCGAGGTTACAATGCTGCCAACCATACTGCTGCTCAGAGCTAACTACAGTGTGATGAGGCAATGAGGCGAAAGATGGGCCGAGTATCACTAATAAGAGGAGATGTGCTTTGGTCTGTCTGGAAAAGATTCTGACTAATAGAATTCTCTCCTATTGTATTGTATTTGCAAAGATGAAAGATGTCTTGAGATAAAGAGAGTGCTGAACAGAACAGTGATAATGGAAGTGATAAAGGATGATATACTTTCTCTTTTTAATATAGAAGGGAGGCAGCTAATAAGTAAAGTTAGTTGCAAATGATTCTAACAATGACATATCAGTCAGCACCAAGTAGAAAAAAATGGCAGTGTTTTATAAGCCTGAATACAACGGTCAGGCATAACATTATGACCACTTACTTAATATTGTGTTTTGCTGTCAAAACAGCCCTGACCCATCGAGAAATGGACTTCACTAGACCCCTGAAGGTGTTCTGGGGTATCTGGCACCAAGATGTCAGCAGCAGATCCTTTAAGTCCTGTAAGTTGCAAGGTGGAGCCTCATTGGGTCGGATTTTTTTGTTCAGCACATCGCACAGATGCTCGATTGGATAGAGTTCTGGGGAATTTGGAGGCCTAGTCAACACCTCAAACTCGTTGTGCTCCTCAAACCATTCCTGAACCATTTTTGCATGCGTGTCAAAGTAACATCCACATGGATGGCAGGACCCAAGGTTTCCCCAGCAGAACATTGCCCAAAACATCACACTGCCTCCATCGGCTTGCCTTCTTCCCATAGTGCATCCTGGTGCCATGTGCTCCCAGGTAAGCGATGCACGCGCACCCGGCCTTTCACGGCATGTAAAAGAAAATGTGATTCATCAGATCAGGCCACCTTCTTCCATTGCTCCATAGTCCAGTTCTGATGCTCACGTGCCCACTGTTGCAGCTTTCGCCGGGGCATCCTGGGTACCCTGACTGCGGCTATACAGCCTCATACGCAACAAAACAAAGAGATGCGCTGTGTGTTCTGACTCCTTTCTATCTGAACCACCTTTAACATCTTGAGCAATTTGAGCTACTTTAGTTCGTCTGTTGGATCAGACCACACAGGACAGCCTTCGCTCCCTGCGTGCATCAATGAGTCTTGGCCGTCCATGACCCTGTCGCCAGTTCACTACTGTTCCTTCCTTGGAGCTCTTTTGATAGATACTGACCCCTGCAGACCGGGAACACCCCACAAGAGCCAGTTTTGGCGATGCTCTGACCCAGTCGTCTAGCCATCACAATTTTGCCCCCGTCAATCTCGCTCAAAATCATACGCTTGCCCATTTTTCCTGCTTCTGACACATCAACTATAAGAACAAAATGTTCTCTTGCTGCATAATGTATCCCACGCACTAACAGGTGCCATGATGAAGAAATAATCACTTTACTTGTCAGTGGACATAATGTTATGCCTGATCGGTATATACAATTATAGAAAAAAATATATTTATATATATGGTTCCCATTATATTTCTACTTGAGCTTGGTTCAGCATGGCACAATTAGAAACCGCTCTTCTTGGCCCGGGAATTCTCGGCACGGTTGGCTAACCCTGCTGAACTGTGCTCATAGAATGTGTGTTGTGACGTCCCCACTCAGGATTGGTCACTTGTCTGTTGCCAGGCTACCAGTTTCTCTGTTACTGTCCAAGCACGCTATTTGAGTCAAGTTAACGCGAGTTAATAATTAAATTAACCTGAACATCCTCCACAACGCAGTCGCTTTTCACATCTCATACATCTGTATAGAACGGACACAATTGTATTACTTTCTCAAGGTCAATGTTATCAGCCACGCAGTGGAAAATTTGCATGGAATGAAACGGTTAAACAACGCCAATGGTTTGGCCCCATGATGGCAAAGTTGCTATTGTTAGCTCAAGAATAGTTCAATAAAAAATTCTGTCATCATTTATTCCCTCTTCATGTTGTTTCAAACATGATGACTTTCTTCCACACAAAAGATGTTTTGAGGAACACTGTGGTCCAAACCATACTGGACCCCATTGACAGTATAATGTATGGGACCAAAAAGAGACACACAAGAAAGAAAGGAAGTAATTCAGATTTGGAATGATATGAGGGTGAATAAATGATGACAAAATTTTCAAGAACTATGCCTTTAACTTAAAGCATTATTAAAACAAATGGTTCCATCAGTGAGATTTATAGACTTTAAAGGCCTCTTTATATGGTGCAATAAAATTATTGATTTCACATCTAAATAATTATTAATTTTCAGTTGAAAGCCCCTTAAGTGGGATCCTTCAATGTCTGAACAACTGCCTGATAAGAGAACTCTTTTTATTGAGCTCAATCCTTTCCAGCTTGTTCAATTGATTCAGTATCACACATTATGACGTAACAGCTGAGTTTCAGACACAATAGCTGTCTGTTTTCAGAATAACGTTCCACTGGTGACAGGCAGCATGGAGTGCCAGATCTCCCAGAGGCCTCGAGGGTTGGTGGAGCAGCTACCTCTCCTTGTGCCACCCTGTTGAGGCCCTGTTACCCTTAAAGCAATGAAAAGCCTCACCTACGACATGTGGTTCTGCTGGGCGGCCAGGTTTTGCTGCTGCTGTTGCTGCATGAGCAGCTGCTGCTGCTGGCGTCTGCGGGCGGTGCGGAGCTTCTCGAACCTCGCCTCCATCTCTTCCAGGACTTTAGGGGTGTAACGCACCACCAGTTTGACACTGTCCTTGGCTGCTTTCAGTAATTCCACAGCTTTCTCATGGTGTTCACCCTCGACGCTCTGAGGAAAGTAATTCAGTAGTCAGTTTTTCAGAGCAATCTGTTGTTCAATTCATCTAAATCAAAGGACCGAAATGCAAATGTGTCGTCTCTCTTGGCATGTTCAGTGGTTTGTTGATGGCTCCTGGAACTTCATTATATCCAAACTCATAGTTTTTGTCAGCTCAAAACTGCTCTAGAAAATGCTCCACGGTGATGAACATTCAATTACATTTTGGCACAAAAGAGCCATTAATTTCCTATTAGCTCAGGAACCGTAACATGTTTGGTTTAATGAGAAGTTGCTTCTCAAATGCTGTCACAAAATGCCTTCCTTTATAGTCTTTGATGCAAATGAAATCAAATGAATCCTCTGTCATTTTCAAGCGAGTAAGCAGTGGACATTAGTTTCTATAAACTCCAATTACTCTTTCATGCAATAAAATTGTAACAAACTGGAATGTCGGCACAGAAGAGCAAAGAACATGGCTTCAAAAGACTTCCTTGCAGCACTGACTTTATAAGAGTAGACAGCTTTTTTACTGAAAGATTCATTCAGATTGAGTCAAAGATTCATTCTCGTCTGGCAGACATTTACAGTAAATTATGAAAAGATAAAGTCTTTTGACATCTGTCCTTTTCAGTTTTAGATAGAGTCCTGCTGTAAGCTTCTAATTTGTCCAATTTTAGCATTTTAAAATGTCAAGCTTAGCCTAAGTAAAATGAAATATTAGAAAAATTGGTCTCTAATGGGTCTGAAATAATAACAGCTGCACAAATTGATCGAACAGCCTTGTAGACTGTTGGAAATGTTTGTTCATTGAGATCAATGTAAAAATATTTCTTCTGTAATAATCTCACTTCAGCCCGAACGGATCTGTATCGATTAAAAAGCCAGTAGGACATGTTATGAGACAGCTTCAACACAGCTAAAAAAAATGATATCATGAACATTTTTCAATTATTTTTGTTGCACAAATACTTTCCCCCAAATAGGTTTTCCCCTATTTCACCCGACAACGGAATCTGTTCAGAATACATTCAGAAATTAAGGGGATGTTCCCATTTTTGCAATTTCCCCATCTTCTAACTTGGAAAACTGGAAACATATTAAGAAGTTAATAAATTTATAGGTCCACTCTCTATCCTGCATACTAATAATATCAATTAAAATCAAAACAAAGTGATGACATCATCCTCAAAGAAGTGAAATTATTTTTGTAGGAAAACCGCACAAGCATCAGTAATTAATTAGTAATGCATTGATTAGATCCTCCTAAATTTTACATATTGCACCTTTAATACCCTCATGTCTTTTGCTCATTATTTATAGTTTAAGGTTTCATCCAATTAGGCCTCCTGATAGTTTTCTTGCCATTGCGTAAACAACCAAATTATAATTAATAAAGTTTAAGTGCCTCAGCTTTAAAAGTCTTGTATACATTTTTTAATTTAAATATGTCCTTAAATTAAACATGTGCATATTCATTTTACAGAGTTACAGATTACAAAAGATCTCTGGCAACTCACCACTCCATTGACGGACAGGAGTTGATCACCTCTCTTAAGACCACCATGCCTCTCAGCCACGCCCCCAGGGATGATGCGGGAGATGTAGATCGGTGAGTTCTGCTCTTTTCCACCCATCACATTGAAGCCAAGCCCCTCCTCTGTCTTTGGCAGCTCCACCACTCGCGGGTGAGAATGACCCTCGCTGGCTGCGAATGCCGCCACTGTTGCCTGGTGGGAACCACAGAGTTCAAAGTGTCAATGAATGTGAAAGATGATTGAGAAATATAGATCAATATGTCATCAAGCCTGATGACATTGTGTGGTAATCCTGTCTTAAGTCTGAAGAAAGAGACACATTCACTTTATTTGATAAACTGACTTTAATTTAGGGTTTTATTTGCATATAAACATTCATCGACGCACACACATGGAACACATCAAATATGGTAAATGGAAATGATGAGAATGTTAAAAATATCTTTGTTTGTGTTCCAAAAATTAATCAAAGTTTTATGGGTTTGAAACGACCTGACAGTGATTGATGAAAGAATTCTCATTTTTGGTTGAACAAAACCTTTAATACATATTGTATCCTCCACACACTTCATCTTGTGAGCAACTGTGCATTTTACTTTATCTTATGCAGTCTAAACATTGCATTGGCCAAAATATACCAACCTTCTCTTTAGACACCAGCATCAGTTGGCGTTGCTAAGAATAAGGAATATCCTTTGCATTCAAGACAGCAATTCTAGTGTGTTATACGGCTGTATTACACTTTAAGGTGGTTTGATATTCAAGGACCAATAACCTCTAAACCCAATATACACACCTAGCTTCCAATACTTCATTCTTAAAAGTCAAATTAAACATCTCCACATTGGCTTTACAAAGACCTTTGACTCTCTTAGACTGTCTAGCCTTCTTGGAAGCTGATTATGTTAGCAAAGGGAAGGTGTCCGGATGGTTTTCACAGCCTGTAAGAATATCTCAACATGTTTTTTGTGCTACACATTTTGTGGTAAGAGAAACTGCATCTGATAACCTGCACAGCTGCCTGCATTGTCATCTGAATTCCAGAGACTTCAGAGCTTGTTAGCCAGGCGCAACCACCAGGAGACGGAGAATGTGAAGGAAGACAAAAGTACTTCCCGCTGAGTCACACTGTAGCTACAGGTGCATCACTGTGGGGCCCTGCTCATTATTAAGGCTTTCATACACGGGAAATAGTGAGGAAAAAACACCAAGGATTTTCAAGAGATTTTTCAAGGCGCCAGATTCCCAAATGGCAAACCAAGCAGTTTTCTGATCTCTTTAACTGAAAGAACAGCACCTTTCTTGTTTCGTTTCACATTGAAAAGAAAAAATGTTGTTTGAAAGTGCTCTGGATGCAAGACACCCTTTTTCCAGTTCCTCGGCCTTCAAAGCTACATCCTCTCTGAGGGAAAAGGACACAAGTACATATATAACAAACATTTTTAAAGCCTAGACACGCATTTTAAAAGATGACACGCTTTATGCTAATTAAATGTAAGTTTACCCCAAAATAAAAATCCCCATTATTTATACACTGGTTTTATTTATTTATTCTGATTTTAAGTGTTGAAGAATATTTATGCAAACCTATCAATAGTTCATAGTTACAACAGCTGTCAAGACCCCAGAAGGACAAAGAAAAAACGCCATAAAGGATTAAAATTTAAGTTGTTATTCACTAAAAATCTTTCTCTCCACTTAAGCCCTAAAATATCTCTTAAAATAATTAGCTCTCAAAAATTAGCATGCTGTCACCAGGTTTGAAGTCAATAGCCCTATTCGGATGGAACTAGTTTCTTAAATGATGCTTGAGTTGGGAGTGTGTTTTCTAGACGAGGGCGTTACAGAAAGTTATCTGCTGTGCTTCCGTGAATCATGTATGATGGATATATGTTTTAATGATTACTTACTAAAATTATTGATAGAATTTTAATTTATCATTAAAGCCCTATTTAAATAAACTTCACATGAGTTTATAGAAGTGGTATAAACCCACATAAGTGAGCAGAGAGATCTAGACAAATAACTTACCTGACACTGATATTAAAATGGGCAGTCTTAGCAGTTTCTGTGATTTTCCGCTATTTATTAATTTTATACTTTTGTGTTTTTATGTTGGATACCATCCATATTTATATGAGATGATGCTAAAGATTCACAAACGGTAGCTCAGGTAGGTCAAAAACCACTTGAGGAGATATTATATAAGTATAATACAATATCAGCAATCACAGAAATTCACATTCGGATGGGATTAGATTTTTCAGAGGACCATTGGGTTTGCTGGAAAACAGTAGGTTATTTGCCATAGAATTTACTGAGGTTGTGTGAGAAAAAAGGACAAGTTTACGCACGTAAACGCGATTAATCGCGATTAATCTATTTGAAAGCACTTTTTATTTTTTAGTTCAACAGCATTCAACTTAATTTTCATTGTCTGGAAAAGAGCAGCGTGAACATATGTCAGAATTTCTCTTTTTGTGTTCCACAGAAATATAATCGCATATGGGTCTTAAATGATACAAAGGTGAGTAAAAAAATGACAGAATTGTAGTAGATGAACTAACCATTTGTTGCCAACTGAAAGATTTAAAGGACATCAGATAGTATTATAATATATATATATAATATATATTATATATATATAAAATTAGCCCAATAGTATTGACAATATTCTTAGCAATGCCCTATTCAAGCCCATTGTAAGCCTTACAAATTACATTTTAAATAATTACACAGACTTGACAAAGAATCTCCATTGGTAATGAATATTGGCTCTTAACATTTACATCAGCAATGCACTCAGAATGCACTTGGCGTATGGATGAAAAAAAATGCATCCCGGAGTAGCCGACTGGAGCTCATTGACAATTGCTGCAGGGTATCCCAAAGGATAACCGAGGCTTTTAGAGCTGTTCTTCATCCTATTTGTGTGCCATCGATTGAAAACTGTCCCAACGGCATGCAGACGCAAGCTGCTCACACATGCTAATTGCCCTTTTGCTAGTGATTTGAGTCCAATATGCGTTTCAAAACCTGTAGTAACTTTTCAAAGTGACCAAGTGAGGTGCTTTGAGGCACTCTAAAGACTTTTGTAATTTACATCTTGCATTAGAACTTTAATTGATATGCTAATTCTGCTCATCTTGCGAGACCTGCTCTCTGAGCATACTAATTACAATAAGTGATGCTGTTTTCTGTATGCCATTGCTATTGTATAGCTCTATATAATTACAACACAACTCAAATGAATCATACTATCAGTTAAAGTTATTGCTTTATTTTCATTATGTTGAAATCAAAAGGCTAAATGTCACTGACTATAACTGCAACAGAGTCTAATTGTTAGCAGGTGCCATTAACCTGTTAGCCTGAACCCCCGCGTTTGAAAAATCCCTAGAAATAACACACCCAAACTAAAACTTATGCAGTTCATGAACCCTTTGCACTGAAAACTTATGCTTTTAGTGCAAAGGGTTCATGAACTGCATCTGCATGGTCTCATTTCAAAGCAGACACTTTGCAGTTTATTGTAAAGTCATAATTAATAATTGTCATAATTAAAAAGAATAGTTATAAATAGCTTCAAATTTTATTAGAAATTTGTTTTTATGAAAAATCTTTATGAAAATAAAATTGAAGTCGCCCTTTCTGCAATCTAGACATTCACTCCAGCTAAAGCCACATGTCTGACCATATTATATTTCAAATCTGTAGCACTAAGTTTAAAACTCTGAGTTTTATTGAATGATTTTTAAGATCGTGTCATGTGAATTTATTTTGAGAAGACTTCCAAGCATCCATTCAGTGTATTGTCTCTATTGTTTTGTGGTGCAAACTGCCCCATTCAGTTTCAGTGCACCACTCGCACAATTCACACCTCTCCGGCCTGGTTATGGCTCTAATTATTCTTTTCTTTTGTTTCTATTGTATTTACTGACGTTGAATTGCCAACCAATTGGGGTAGTCGTGGCCTAATGGTGAAGGAGTCGGGCTTGTAACCTGAAGGTTGCCGGTTCGATTTCCACGCCGGCAGGAATTGAAAGTGGGGATTGTGAATGAACAGCTCTCTCTCCACCTTCGATACCATGACTAAAGTGCACTTGAGCAAGACACCTAACCTCTAACTGCCTCACTTATAATTTGCTTTGGATAAAAGCGTCTGCTAAATGTAAAATGTTAATGTTCTATTCAAGCAGACTTAATCCCATCATTTCTTTCATCAAACTTCTCACTTCACCTTCTTTGAAACTGTATAAAATGCCCTTCTTGAAAAAAGAAAATTTCAGTGAGCTTTACATTTAAAAATTATTCGTTATAACAGCTAAAGTTAAGTGGCAGCATGACAGGTGCATCTACTAGCATGTATCTTAGCGCACCATCAATACATGACAATTTATGAGATTAAAACCAAGTTTTTGCTCCAAACTTACTTTATATCACAAGTTGAGTGTTTTAAATAACTTTGATGTGGCTTCGGATCAAAGAATCTGACCAAAAATACACTATTTTATGGTATTCTTCACAATGAGAAAAGCTATCGCAATTAGCATTGAATGTGTATTTATTGTCTTCAAAAGTGTCTATCTGCATGTTATAGCGATCTCTGGAAGCCTCTGTTAGTTCCTGGACTGTCACATGGTATGCCTGTTCTTCAATGCCATGTCACATGAATTTTTTTTCTCAATGGATGTTGCTGACGCTCCTGTTTCAAATATCGACATATTCGACAAATATCGATATTCACATTCATAACTCCTCACGCATATTAACAAATAACGCTCATTATACAATATTGAGAGTAAAGGAGAGATTAAAAATTGAAGCTTGAGTCTTAGATCTTTTTAATGATGTATGGTTTGTCAAGGTAATTAAATTGCATATAACAGTAAATTTGAGCTAATTTAAACAAAGAAGCTCGTCCTGGCTCAGGTTAACAGGTTTTAAAAATATATTATAACTCTAAATCAATGACAAGGACATTAATTCATAAAAATTCTGAAAGCGTTTGCCGTGCATGAATTGCCAACCAATTGACAGATTAGGCAGAGGAAAATCCTTTTAGATCATAAAACCATAATACATAAATACGTCACCTCTGAATCGTGTCCTTCAGCGATGACACAATATGGGTCTAATTAAATATTAAGGTCATACATTTGTTTTTCATATTAATTTCCCCTAAGGCCCACTTATAATGTTAGTCAAGGTTGTTTTGCACTTACTGCCCCCTTGGTTACTGTTGCTCATTCACACAAGCTTTAAAGAATGACCTAGAGAAATGAATGGGTGATTTTCTAATATTGAGTAGATGATATCCTTAAGTGCGCTGGAACGAAGTATGACATTGTAAAGCATCTGCCATTTTCTTAATGAAATTGCTAAGTTAAGCAGTAACATCATTAAACATATTCTTTAGTCTCTCGCTCTACAAATGTTATTCAGAGCCTCTTGTGCACCAGCAAAAGCACAAAATTTTGCAAACTTCTCCCCACATCTTACTCTTATGCTGCCCTCAAATGTACCCCGGAAAACTCATACCTCCCTGTCGGACATTTGTTATTATGACGTCATGCTTTTAAGACATAAACATAATGTGGAAGTAGCCACATTATATTGTGAACAATATACCTACATTTGAATTCAAAATGATGAAAATGTATTTATACATGATTTCAAAACTAAATGTTTGTTAAATTCAAGTGATTAACTTCACACTTTTTGTCTATAGGTTCTGTACATCACACCTCTAAAATTATTGAAATACAGCATGTAAAATGAAAAATTACATTTACATTTAGTCATTTAGCAGACGCTTTTGTCCAAAGCGACTTACAAGTGAGGAATACAAACAAGCGATTCTTCATGAATAGGCAAATAGACACAGGAAGTGCTCACAATACAAGTTTCATACATTGCTCAGTACCATAAGCTAGAGTAGGAAGGGAAAAGGGAAGGATAGGGTTTTTTTTAATTTTTTTAAATAACTTGCAAAATCACTCATTATAATGCACTACAGGCCTGCTCTCCTCTCACTGATCTCTTAATGATATATATTTGACATAAAATATTATCTGTTATAGACCAGTGTTTCCGCAGTGTTTCAAATCAACACGCCGCTTCCAACTTCACAATTCAGCAACTCATCTAGAACCGTCATTCATGTGCTTGGAATTCTTAACTACGATATTTACAACCCCACTTGAAGGGCAAGTTACTCTTAGTTATATAACTGGAATAAAAGCATCTTCTCATGGCATCATGAATGGTATCTATCCTACTTCCTCCTAACTACTTAACCATGACTAGGTGGACAAAGTCGCTGAACATGGGTATTCTTAATGTGTAAATGTGAGCGGTCATGTTCAGCAATGGTCTTTTTGGACCAGGGAGGAAGTCTTTTATTTGAATCAAGCAAAAGTAAAGATCAAGCAAAATTCGTTTTCTCATAATATGTCCCCTTTAAAATGCTTTAATTAGCATATCTCAGTAGACATTTAACATTTCAGATATTGAAATGCAAAGAACACCCTCAATAACAAGGAAACAAAGTCTTCTGTTTTTACTCGGATTTGCATAATTAATAGACTATTACTCTTAACGCAAGCCTAATTGGGATCAAAACACAATTACAACAACACCCACAAAAGCAGCTTATTGAGCTATTCAAAAAAGGTATCGCAGGGTACTGTTCAGCATCCTTTGTTGCATCCAAGCGTGCTTTGTGTTTTCTGTCTCGCTTGCCATTCATGGCTTGGCTCTTTGTGTCTAACAGTGTAACTGTGCACGAGTCTGCTGGTCTGTGCATCCATGCGGAGAGAGATCGTGGGCGGAACTTTCTGGACAGCAGTTTGGCCTTTAACTGGCAGAGTTCTCGCATTTGGCCGATTGGTGTATGTCCCTGAATGCGATGTAGGGATGTGCATAAGTACATATTTTAATAATCATCCAGTCGGTTAGTTTGCCTGAATGGCTAATCGACTAATCAGTCTTAAAGAGCCCTCTATAATTAGGGTAGTTCCAGGTTTGGCCAATCTGGGTTAGGATTCTTTCATTCAAAAACAGAAAAACAGAGCAGGAATGAAACCGAACATATTTAAAGGAGGGTTTCTTGTCAAAAGTCAATCTGAGATATCTGGCACAGCACGGTGACTGATAGATAGGGCAAAATTACCAACGGCTTAAAGAATAAATACCATGGGAATTGTGACGCATCCCTAAAGAAATCAGTATTATGGTGTGGCTGAAATTCTCACATTAAAGATTCAGCAAGTCACCCTTCTTTTTTATGTCTCCTCTCTTTCTCACAAGAGTGCACTCTTCACACACTATGAATTTGAATGAATGCTCTTTCAGTGACAGTGTCTGAAAAGCAACTGGCAAGCGTTTGCATGCAGTTCTGGCTAATTGCTGATTGTTTATCAAATCAAGACCGCTTGCGGAGAAACATTTGAAAATGTTCTTAGTTAATGGATTCCTTCTTATTGCTCAGTAGATGTCAGAAACGGGCTCTTATTAGATTAGCAGATATAATTATGCTGGATGTGTTGTTTGGGCTGGACGGTTAATCAGAAAGTAATCGAAACTGAAATTCAGAACCTCTAACTGACGTAATTTTCCCATGTCGGTTATTTCTGTTTTGTTTTTTTTAATCCTGTTAATACTTTCCCCTTAAAAACACACTACCGCATGTGTCGTCACGTGACTCCGCTCCATCCGGTCAGCGGCATGGAAGCAACACGGAGTCTCAAACGGCGACGGAGTCAACACACACAGAGCCCCTAAGTGAAATCACTTTAACTTGCGTCTTCACTACTTTGTCAATTGTATGTTTAAGGCTTGCCAGTTTGGACATTTCAAGCGATTTTACACCATCGGATGTGTATTATTATATCGAGCTTCTGCGCTGATGCATTGTTGTGGCACACGAACACCCATACAGACAGTAGCTGCACATCACCTGAAGATCATGCGCACAGAGAGGAGCGCAGAAACCCGTTCTCAATGCTGTCCAGTGATTTATCACTAAAGCAGCTTAGAAATTCAAAGGTTATAGCATATATTTTTCTACTTTTGAAGTAACTACTTACAGCCCACAGCTTCACAGTTAATAGAAAGACAGTATGACTAATTCACATATGCAATCGCTCTCATTACTGCCTTCAAATAAATGTACTGGCATTGTGCTAATTCATCAGTATCTGATTTACAACAGAAATTTTTAAGAAATGTTATGAGCCATAGATAAAATAACTACTGAAAGTGAGAAAAAATATCCCACCTTCAAGCATATTTACAGTACAAATCTTGTCAGTGAGTTATGAAGGCAAAAAAAAACAAAAGAAAAGAAAAAAACAGCAAAAAACAAATTAATCGTAATCGAGGTAAAATGTTAAAATTAATTGAGATTTTGATTTTAGGTCATATCGTCCAGCCCAATGTGTTTTACAGAAACACAGGGTAGGTGATGTGGAAATAAATAAACTCAGACATACCTTAGCTGTGGCACGTGCTTGATACTCTGGACATCCATTCACTGTTATCGTTTCATGCATATATTGATAGACCTATTAAAATAAAGGAGGGAAAGGAGACTTTTTAGTTTCAGTTCTTATCAAATTACATAAAACATGGTTAAACAGCAATAAGGCATTCTCCAATACAATAGGCTTTACTAATTCAGTCAGCCAGGTTTAGATGCAGAAAATGTAATGGATTGCAGATAAACTGGTAATTTAATGTTACAAGTGTGATCTAAGGTTGCTTTCACACCTGAGCGTTTTTTTCGGAAGCTGAATTTGCTGCAAGAACGTAGGAAATGATTTTACAGTGGGAATGACGGCTACATTTGTATAGTGTTAGCGTGTCTCGACAGTTACAAATAAAGCTCATGGAGCGAACTTGTCTATCATCGTGATGGATGACGCAGAGGACCAATAAGAGGACAGTTTTACTCGCATGTGACCTGCATATTTTGGTACACTTTGAAAGGTTGCCTTGTGAAAGGAAACCGAACCAAGAAGAAAATGCAACATTGTAACAAATTCATTCACTGTTTCCTAAAGCAAAACAATGTCCGTTTGTTAGGATATGCTACAATAATTTAAATGCTTAAAATATTTTAATGTTACCATATTTTACCTTGCTCCAAGATAAAAGCACGAATCATACTTTAAATGAGTATGTGAACCTAATGCTTCTCAAGCTTAATTTCGCGAATTTAGAAATAAAATTATTCACAAGCCAGTATCGCACAAGAAGTATGTATTACTTTTTTTCAGTGGGGCCACAGGGGGACATAAGGGTGAAGTGACTTTTTCTAAGGTCAGTTTTTTCTTTCAGGTCGACTACTGTCATCTATTGACAGATCTTTCGATCTGTTTATAACTAGCTATCTGAATGATAACATCCGGTCACATTGGCAAATCTATTGCGAAATTCTGTGGGCATGTAGGTCCAATGTCAATAGTGTAGTGATGCATGAGGCACCACTTACTTAGAGGTAACTTCCAAACCAAGCAAGTTTAATTGGAAAATGTGGCGAATTTGCATGTGAAATTCTTCAAAGTTTCCTTCAAGCAAATTTCCTTAGAGTAAATGTGAGTGTGTTTGACGGGGCTGCGTTCTTGCAATGCACTGGCTAAGCATTATCATGTATTTACTTGCGCTAGTTTGTTTCTTAAATGATAAATGTGAATAAAATTTCCAATGTGGTGTTCAAATGTTACGGTGGCAATGAGAACTCTGTGACCAAAAATAATTTGGCATTTTGGCATGAATAATTCTTATGCTTCTTTCAGTTCCTGCAAACCTTTATCATCTTTTGTTTAAAGAGTAAAGAGAACTTAATCAAGTTCCATAGACTCCAAAATCTCATTTGTAAAGTGCACACATGCAGCATCTTTCATCACAGATTCTATATTTTCACAAACAGGTGCATGTACAGAGCTCTTATCTGCTTTCACACCACTCAGGGATGAGACTATTAGCTTGAGGTCCTTTGAGGATTTGAAGAACCTATGTTTATCTCATTAACCAGTGCTTCTGAAATGCAGCTGGTGCTACAGGAAGCTCCATCTCTTGCTCTGTCTCTCTCTGTCTCTCCTAAATAACAAGTTTCTCTTTAATCTGTCCTCCAGCACCTTGGGCAGACTCTTTAGCTGTTTAACTAACCTCCTACTGTGAGATTAGTGTGATAAAATACATTTAAAACATCTCTTTTTATGCCAGTTGCTCTGTGACTTTAAACCACTCACTCTAAACCTTCTCAACAGGCAGGAACTACCGGATGGCCTTTAGAAACGGCTTGAAATGAAATGAAAGAGGCTTCTAAGTGTCTACAATTACAAAATAGAGTAAGTTACTAAGGAGAGGTGACATTCTTCATTGTGAAATATGCTTCACAGAACAGATTCTACAGCATGTTGTACACCTTATTTATTTATCGCAGTTGTTGATTTATGTCTGACTTGTCATCTTTTTAAAAATACAGCATGTTTGGGAAGCCTCTTGAGTTTTTGCTGCAAGTTCAATAAAGTCTTGCTCTGTTTAAGTAATAGTTCGCCTCCCCAAAAATCTGTCATATCTGACTTTCTTCATCATGGAACAACCAACTGTGGCATATTATGACAATCTAATAACATTTTTCAATCATAACCATCTATGATTACTTTAGCTTTGTAGCTGCTTATTATGTTTAGTTCAATGGCAATTAAGAGAAACTTCAACCAGTTTACCTTTATCGACTGAACTTCAATAGATCTGTGAGGGATCAATGCAACCAGATGGAACAAATCAATAGATTAAAGACCTAAGTAAATCTTTCAGGAGCTATCCATGCATACATGTGTGTCTCCCCACGGGTGGAGGGATGTGTGTCTTCTAATTGTGTCTTGGAAATTCATGAATATCAATAAAGGTCAAGCTATTTCAATGTGTAATTCGCTGTGTACAAAAACAGCTAGTGGTTGAAGTGCAAATCAGATTTATTTTGGTTTTGAACTAACTAATAAGCAATTAAATTAAAGCTATAAAACAAAGCAAACTAAATAAAAAAAATCTATTTTATTTGTCCGATACTCTCTTTCATGCTGATAATTAAGGCGATTGTCAACATCTATTTGTGATCTGAGATTTAGAAAACACACCTATGTCGTAATTTATTGGAAGACAATTTATTTGTGATTTGGTGATGTGATTTATAAAGGCAAGGGTAATAGGACTCGATTTAACCATTGTTCTCTAGTTCCACTTTGGTTATAATGCCCTGCTTTCAATAATATAATTAAAAAAATAACATATTAAATAATTAAATTTTGATGATACGGAATGAAAAACTTGGCGGTCCTAAAAATAGGTACACAAAATAGAATTTCTCATTTATTTCTTTTGATTTTGGGGTGAAATATGAACTGCACATTCTTGTGAGATTTACAGTGTCATTCTTCCAGTTTTCTATCTACAATCATGTTCTTCCTGTCTCCCATGTCTTGAGGGATCACTCTGTTTCCTCTCAGCTCACTGGGTGTTCGGTTGGCTTTTATCTGTTTTACCTCCAGTGAGATCGACACACACACACACACACACACACAGGTGTATCGTTCTTCCTTCTTACTCTGCCTGATGGAAAAATACACCCACAGGTCGCAGTGAGGTACTTTGTGTAACCATGGTGCCCTGTCTATAAAGAGAAATATGATTTCAGTTGTTCTCATTTGAAACCTTGGTCTCCCTCCTCTCTCTTAAATCGTTCCATCTTCTCTCAATGCCAGTCGGGCAATTCAGTGAAGCCTGATTCACAGTAAAGCTTCTCATTTGCAAAGCCACTCCACCAAACACAAAGAGGCTATTCCACATAAACACACACAATTAATAAAGAGAGAGGCTGACATCTCTGACCCTGTAGCAGTGGCGTAGGCATTGATGGACTAAAGCTCTGGGTTGATAATGGCCCTGTTGTTGTATTCCTCTGAGAGTTACATTTGAAATCATGCATGTTTGCTGTAGTGATGTTCTGACAGACTGGACTGTGGAAAATTATTTTCACTACATAAAAGCATCCCATCTGAATTCTCATTTTTGAAAGAGGTCATTGTTGGTCAGTTTTTTTTTTTAATTCAAAAAGTATGCAGTAGATCATATACCACTAGAAAGTAGGACAAAATCTAAAATGAACTTCTTTCAGAAGTTGACTCGATCAATATATAATCTAGGACTGACTGTGTCCTTCTTACATTAGTAAAAACACAGTTGGTTGATGCTTGTCTTATCGATATAGTTTAATTAAGCTCCACTGACAGCTCCATTCAATTACCACAGAAAATATTTTGGGCGGTGTGTACAAGAGATTCTTTCAGATATTTTGAAAGAAATTGATTTTTTTATGTACTTTTTTGAGTTGTCAAAGTTCACTTTTATTATATTATACATTAAATTAATTGCGTTGAGGGTGCAATTTTCTATTCTACACATTAATAATAATAATAATAATAAATATATATATACAATATCTTTCAAACAAAAAAAAAAAACATCTTCACATTTCACTTCCACATAGACTTCTTTTGTAAATGCTTTGATATAAAAATTTTTTTACTGGCAATCAGCAGCATTCTGTAGATGTAAAGCTAAACTTGTACTCAATTTGCAAAATCTTTTTTTTTGAAGAGACATGAGAGATGATGAATGAGTGGTTTTGAGTGGGTATGTTCCGGGCATGTTGTCCTCATTTTGGCAATCATTTCACATGGCTAAGTGAGCTTGATGACTCTGAATAGGTCGAAGTGAGACCTTTTGTCATGAAGCACCATAGTCTCGGGAGTCTTGATCTTGAAGTGCTCCATGTTTGTGGCATCTATTTTTCCCTTTCTTTAGATCTTTCTGGTTGAGGACATTTTTATGGCACATTTTGTCATTCTGATATTGTCCCTGCCATGCAGAGCTTTGCTGTTGGCGCTGTAAATTGAGTCGACGCTGTGTCCTTTCACACCCTCGTTACGGGAATGTAAGAGACAGATTGCGCCATATGATACCTTGCGCAATTGCCGGGCCATGAAATGAGCTCATAGGGCATCCATGCACAGCTTGGTGAAACTCGGCCTGATGGATGCTGGGAGTGTGAATTGATGTTCTACCAAAAGTATTATTACATTAATGGACTGTTCTCTTTGATTGATGATAAACTTTGCTACAAAATGATACTGTACTTAACAATTCATCTGTTGTGTCATCTGGTGTGTAGCAACCCATAATCTGAATCTCACATCCAATCTGAAGCATGTCTCTACAGATGTTCCAAGTCCGGTTTTGGCACATTTGCTCATGCATAGTTATAGCCACATTAATCTTAGCCAAAGACTGTATACCAGCAAACTGTTTATGATCCATCTGATGCATTTTAACCACAAAAACGGCAAGAGATTTCTCAAAATCATAAGCTCCAATCTGGCTTGTTTCACACAGATTTTTTTCTTCACTGTCCAGTGTTTTTCACAAGGTATCAGACTTAGCACTTCTGAGATGGGACAATGGTGGGAAGAGCTTGGGTGGAGATAGAAGATGCCAAGCCAGGATGAAGTCCTGGGGTGGAACTGATGGGGGAACAAAGATGGACCCAGAAGCCCAACCGAGTGAGGTGGAGACAGGCAAAGTGGAGACCCAGGTAGAGCCGAGGAGACAAAGACCCAGGGTGATTAGTGAAGGCCTGGAGGGCAATGGTGGAGCCACAGGTGCACGTGACTGAGGTGGAGACATGGGCTTGGCAGAGTCGGTGCAACTAAGGACAATGGTGGAACCAGAGGGAAGGAGGAGCCTTGCGGGGCCAGAGGGACCAAGCGGAAGTCCAGGGTTGAGCCAAGGTGGAGCCAGAGGGATGAGGGAGCCTGGGTGAGCCCAAGGGATGACCGACCGACCGACCCAAGATGGAGCCAATGGGTTGGAGGGCTGAGGTGAAGTCGACGGCTCGGAGTCTTGAGGTGGAGCTGAGGAATCGACAGACTCTGGGTCCAGAGTGGGGCTGGGAATCTCCTCATCCATGAGGTAGACAATGAAGGGGGACTCATACCTCACCAGCACCCACCCCACATATTCAGTGAAGTTCCTTCAAGGACCCTCCACGGGCAGGCATGCCTTCGACCGCTCGTTGAGGCTTGTGTTGAAGAATACACAAAGCAAGTGGTCAGGGTAGTAGGTGAGGCACACAATATCTAAGAAGTTCCTTGGTGATCCTCGAGGGAGCGATCCCCCTGCTCAAGCAAGAGAAGGTGAACCACAGGTAAAATCATAATTATCCTTTATTATCTGTGGTCTAATTCCTTCCTTGGGTTCGGTTTTCTGTCATGGGGCTGTGTAGTTTAAAATCCAAAATGGAGATGTGTAAAACAGAATGACAGATGAAGATAAGATATATGCTAGGAACAATAAACAACGTTATGACATAAGCGTTGATAACACAGAACCATGAACTGAGGGAACTTAAATACACAGAGGATTATAATAAACAGAACAGGGAACAGGTGCGAAACTAATTAGAAACCATGGTAACAAACAAGAACTCCGACAAAGACAATGACAATGGAACAAAACAGAACAAGATAATGAAACTAAACAAGACACGAACATGACACAGAGGAACGATATTGTTGATATCAGAATGACTTTTTTTCAAGATGATGAACAATAATAAGGATTGACAGCCAATCATAATCCACCGACTTTAAGGAGCTCAAAAATTTAAAGCAGCAGATGACTGCAGTGTGCGTTTATAATAAACAGAACAATATCATCCATCAATATGGATGCCAATATTTTCTCAGTTCTCCTGGTATTAACAGTGGTGGCAAAAAGTTAACAATTGATGTCTAAATATTTGTTTTGTGAGTATTTTCCCCCGCTGATTTTCATATAGCTGGTCACGATCCTCCCATACTGTTCCATAATAAACAAGCACAAGATTATACGTGCTCAGCCCACTCCTGACAGAAAGCACAGCTGTGGTGTCATACTAACAGGCAGCATATAATCATCCTTGTAATAATTAATTAAATAAACCAAAGAATTAACATAATAGGTTTCTTTTCTCGCCCATGTGTTGTGGTGAACACGTAAACATCCCTAAATGGGATGGCATTTCCACCAGGGTAAAACTGTTCATATGCTCAGGCAAAAGTACAAAAATGTGTCTGTCTGTGAGATTGGTTTTTAGTTGTTTGCTAGTGCGGTTCCGGTGTTTGAGCATGGAAATAGACATCTTAAAGCGGTGAGGATGTTGCCCTGGTGCTGCACTTAAAACCACAGTGGCCCAGGTCAACCTCATTCTCTGAATAATTGCATTTCTGCAAGTTCACTGGAGGAGCGGAGTAAAACAGGCACATGTCGCCACTATCTCTGCCTGACAGACACACTCCTGTCATTGCACCCTCAACGCACATCTGTCACTAACGACAACCTCAGATGATGCTGAGATTCCATCCCATATTTGATGATCCTCAGTCTATATCTACCACAGCCTCAGATGCTTCCTACGCAATAAATTGCAAAAGTCTGCTTTTTAGTGTCCTAAATTTTAGAAGGATTTTCCCTTTTATTTTCTTCATAGGCATTGAAACTGGATGTGTGTGTGTGTGTGTGTTATTTAACTATTATTTATATACTATTACAATATATTATAAATTAGCTTTTATATTTATATTTTCTGTTTTTATTTAAATTTTAGTTTAGGTTTTTAGCCATTTTGTAGTTAAATAGCAGTATTTAAAGCTAATAAACTAATATTAACTAATAAAAATGACAAAGGCGTATACCTTTGTCAACCTCAGTTTTAGTGGTAACACTTCTCAATAAGGTCTCATTTGTTAAAATTAGTTAATGTATTAACTAACATTAACTAACAATGAGCAATATATTTGATATGTTCACACACACAACTATATGTAGTTTAAGTGCAATTTAAATGCCATTTATTGATTTTGAAGTTAATCTAATAAATTATTACAAAGAGATTTAAAGAAATTATTTCATATGTGAGAAGAAAAAGCTTCCTCGAGAGACATGAAACTGGCTTAACCATCATTATACATCATGTCATCATGTAAAATATCAGAATTTTTTTTTTTGTAAACCTAAGAAAACTGCAGCTTGGAAATTTTGCTAAACATCTCCTTACATATTATTCCACATAAAATAATGATAGACATTTTCAAAAGACACGAGGGTGAGTCAGTTTTGACACAATGTTGATTTTTGGATGAACTGCCACTGTAATATAATTACAAAATATCTTAACTGTGTCACCCGTATATGGTTCTAAACTCTGGAGGTGACGGCTATACTTAATGTAGGTCTCACCTCTCTAATGGCCGTGCAGAACTCGCTCTGTAGAACCTTCTTCAGGGACTGCAGCTTGTGACCCGGGACGTCACCTGACTCCTGTAATTTTTCCAGCAGCTCAATCGCCCTGGCAACATCTGAGATGGAAAGAGAGAAAGAAAACACAGATGTATTTGAGTAACAGAGGGTATGTGATTCAGAGAGAGAGAGAGAGTTTGCAGAAAAGGGCAGAGAGAGGGTGGAGCTGCAGAGAATCGATTGCTGGGATAATGGAAATAGACTCGCTGAAGGCCAGAGGGGCCACTGAAAGCAATCAGTGCTCTCTTTACATGAAGCAAGAGACATATCACTCTGCTGTACCCGCTATTCAACAGACCTACAGGACACACATTCGCCGGGGTCATTCATGGCTGTTTTCAACAAATACATGTGTCTTTGTCATAGCTTTCACTTTCTGGGTAATCAAGCTACATCAAGAAGTTCAAATATACTTGAGAGAGAGCTATCCATTTCAATTCTCAATCATCTCAATCACAGTTGCACTACTGGCCAACCGTAATGAATTTGTACAATGTGAGTCATACAAAAAAAAAGATATTTAGAAAATAAGTATGCATGAAGGTCCACCCCTACCTCCATCCCAAAACAAAGCAGATTGTACGAAAGATAAGAATGAGATTGTATAAATTCATATGAATTAGACACTTCCATATTCCGGCAAAAAATTGTGTTGGACTGATTCAACTCTGAAAATACAGAACCACAAGAGATGATATGTGTTACAGTAACTTTATAGTAGTTGCTATAGATGACTTTTATAATATGAAAAGAAAAAATGTTTTGAACGAGTAATTGACCCTTCGTAAACAGTTTGATTGACAGGCGATCTAACCAATCACAACGCCGAATCCGCCATCTCAAAGCCGTTGGTGAGTAGCCTATAGTAGATGAACGTTGTTTAAGTTGAAATATTGTGTGTACTCACGTCTTTCCGCGGTTGAAACAACATTCCTTCTGATGTTCATTCATGTTTATTTGATGCTATAAATGAACTAGTATGAAGAGAAGATCAGTTCACGAGCCGTTTGAAGGATCTGTCTCGACACATTAAGGAGACACTATACAGTATTTAGTGTTTAAACGGCTTTAAAAAATTACAATATTTTAAATATGAAACTGTTTCATACATTGTCAGTGTCTTCTTTGCTCCATGATGTATTTTTCACCGCGTGAGAACATGTGTGGCATGAGAGCGCATGGCTTGTCGGGCATAGCAACAGGGGGCGGGTTTTGCGAAGGGTCAATTAATGACAGAATTTTCATTTTTGGGTGAACTAACCCTTTAAGTAAGGACATCATAGCAGAAGCTAAGAGAATGAAGAGAATTAATAATTAAATTAATGCATGGATTATACTTTGTAATTGAACTGACTAATGAGGTGTTGCAAACTGTTTATATTGTCTTTACGTTAGTTGTAGTTTTCTGTCTCATGACTAACTACAAAAAAAAAAAACATACATCCGACAGAAGAGTGGACCTTCCTGCCACTGTAATTTATGAAAGGCTATGACCTTATCAGTGTCATCCCAATCTCACAAGAGTTTTGTAGTTTCTCCAGGATGTCAAAGGTCTTCTAACAGTCCCGTCTGAGGCATAGCATTCAAATAAATATATCTCTTGGCTGGTAAGCATTGAAAGTTTGCAACGTTTGTGTAGCCAATCACCTATCGTGTAGCCAACGTTTGATTACACGCATTAAAACATTTAGCACACAACGCATATAGTATGTGAAAACGCTACATTTCAGCAAAACTAAACATCATGCTTTTTGTTATGCTTGTGATATTGCTCACAAGGTCGACATGGTTCTTCTTGGCTTTTGAAATTGAAATCATGTAGCTTGCCAACAAATTTACGTGTACAGCTATCCACTATGATTACAACTTTTATTTATGATAGTGAATTCCACCCACTTAACTGTAACTGGCTCCAAAGCGGCAAAATTACACTAAACTACATAAAGTTGCTTTAAGCTAAGTAGCTAACCCTCCTTTAATAGACCTGCATAAAATGGTGGCAACAGCAATATTGTAAAAGATACGCAGTCAGCATCCTATTAAACTATTTACTTATAGCTAAGCTTACTTATAGCTTGGAGACAGGGGAGTAAGGGACAGTTTATAAAGAATACTGCAAAAGAAATGCAAGACGTGAATGCAACAGTCAAACAAGTATTTCTAGCGCATGCTTACATAAGAACGTAAGTGTTTTGTGGGAACAACCCACAAGATGCTAGTTAAAATGTAGTTATAGCACTACACACTGTACTCGCACAGGCTAACTGTTGAAGCTAATCAGATAAACACTTGGTTGATTGATTGATTTATTGATTGATTGATTGATTGATTGATTAGTGAGGTTGACTACATAAGTTTATTTTTAGCTTTAATTTTCTTGAAGCAGTGGTTTAAAAGGGGATGTTTTTCACACTTTTAGCATACTTTATTTTAGCATGCTAGCTTGTGTGACAGTAGCTTTTCGACTACCTGCATAGTACAACTTTCACTTTGTATCTCTAATCTAATCCCCTTTTAAAACATCATTACAGGCAAGAAAGCATCACCTTTATATATATATATATTAAAAAAAATCCACAGCCTTTGAAGACAAATTATATTATTACCTGTAGATCAATTATAGATTGACGTGGAATGCTCCTGCTGTTAAGTATAATTCATTTTTGGGATGGCAATGATAAACGCATATCTAAGTGATAAATATCTGTCACTTACCCTGCTGGAGGACTAAAATGTGTAGTTTTTCAAATTGCTAAAGATCATGTTATGGATGGTTAAGCCTCTGGTCACATTTAGTGCTCAGAATGACTCTTGGTGATTTGTTTTTGTGTCAAGGCAAGCATGTGGCTAATTGTGCTCGTTCATCTTTGGACCATGAAAAATTACACCCATTTTATGTAATGCAACTGTTTGAGGTGAGAAATGAGAAAAATACTCCTAAATTTTGGCTCACAAATGGACAAAAACACGGGTCTTTCTGTCCCATATTAGCCTATATTAGATAATAACTTTGTTTGAACACAGACAGCAAAGCAAAGTAGGCCAGACCCTGACAGGAACTAATAAAACTGAAACCAGCGAGACTAGGAGAGCAGACACAAAAGCTATTATGTCCTGTAGGCTCATGGGACAACAACAGATGCAACATTCTGAGCAAAATCTCTTGCAGTTTGAAGGCCGTTCTGTCAGTCACATTGATAGGAGACTCTAATCTTAAAATCCCATGGTATATTTTTCATTAATTTGTCACATTGCACTGAGTCTGAGAGCTTTTCTGATAAAATGATAGATCCAAATTAAAGCTCTTGTGTTATTATGGCAGCTTAGATTCTATCAAAAACTGACAGCTAGATCCATAACTGAGCAGTGTCCTGGCATGTCCCACTTGGCTCTGCCTCAGAAGAATGTCAGCATGACATTAATCACTTTATTGCCACAACACATCAGTAAAAATTGATGGCTAATGCTTTTTGGGTAAAAAATGAACATTAGAGCCTGTTGCATGCATAAAGAGTGCTGTCATTGTTAACTAAAACAAAAATGACAAAAATACATTTTAATTAAATAAAATTGGTCCACCCAAGCATAATTGTGGGAATATTATGATTAGGAAATATTGATAAAAAAATAAACTTGAATTTTAACAATAAATGTTATTTATAAATAAGATAAGATGCTTTACAAGACAACTGCATTACAATAAAACCAATAGCACACAACAGTTATCACGTATTAAAAGCAATAAGAAAAGGTGAGTTTTGAATATAATGGGGTTTTTAATTCAATTTTTGAAGGAGCTTGAGTTTTGAAGGAGTTGTGAATTGTGAATGGAGAGGAGGGTTTTGAAAAAGATCCATTGTTAGACCGATCTATAGCTGTACTGAAGGTTATTTAGACTTTGAATGATGTGCCATAAAGAATGCTGAATGTCAATTCTGAATGTAAAGGTATGAATCAAAGTTTCAGCAGCAGAGTGATGTACAGAGACTTTAATATTAACAAAAAATAATCATAACCAAAGTATTCATATATCAATTGCATCAGTTTTTGTTTGTTGGGCCTATACTGTACATTTTACTAGTATATATACTAACGTTTAAGTTTAAAGAAATTAATACATTTATTTAGCAAGGATGCATTAAATTAATCAGAAGTGACAGTAAATACTTTTACATTCTTCACATTCATATATTTCAAATAAATGCTGCACTTTTGAACTTTCTATTTATCAAAGAATCTTGAAAAATGCATCAAGGTTTTCACAAAAAATATAACTGTTTTCAACTGATAATAGTAAGAAATTCTGGGCACCAAATCCTAATATTACAACGATTTGTATCATGTGACACTGAAAAGTAAAAGGGTAATGATGCTGAAAATTCAGCTTTTCAATCAGGAATAATTTAACAATATTACTTTTTTTTTTTTTTAATCTTCCAAAGCCCAAGCGTTTGAGCATTAGTATAGGGGAATTTTTGCCTTTTATTGGTATAATATGGAGTAGAAGAGACAGGATATGACGAAGGGAAGAACAGAAGCTGGGACTGGGAAAAGACCTGGAGTTGGAAATTAGCACAGGTCACCCGTAACACTACCATGCCATATTCAGAGAGCTGCCTATAACCACTTTAAAATGGTCACAGCACATTTCCCGCAGGGTGCAGGTTTCACTCACCAGTGAATGGATCAATTCTGTGCTATTCAGTGGCTCGCACCCACCATTTCAATTTTGAACTGCTCTGTCCAATGATTTGTATTGTTAGTAGTGCTCATTTGTCCTCACTTCCTTCCTTTCACTTCATCTCCCTCACCATGTTCATCTTAAGTCCATACACGTTTGCATTATCGATGCTATCTTTGAAGGCTGCTTAATAACGCATGACTTTTGAAACAGATTCCCTGTCGGGAGCGTGCCTATGATGCTTTAAGAGGCCGCTCTATAGGTTTTGGGACAGAGCCATAAGCGCAATAGTACACTTCATAATATTGACAATGTAATTAGAGCGTATGCTCAGAATATGTCAATGTTACTACAATTTACTGGCTTGCTGCAGATCTGATGCTCAAAATACCAAGAAAGGCTGATTGGAAAAATGTGCCTCCACCTACAATTTTGCAAAACGCCACATACATTTCACTGCAGTTTCTAGCTTAAAATGAACACTAGAGGCAATATAATGCCATCAACTTTAATTCCTTTAAACACAAATTATGATTTCAGATTAATAGATTAATAAAGACTTATTTCTTGCTTAATACTATGCTATCAGTTATCATTTAAAACATTGTTACCGTAGTACATGATTTGTAAACTTGATTTGTACATTTTTACATTTGCATCAAAGAGTTTCAAAAGAATGGGTTTTCTGATATAGTAAACTTGCTCGATAGCTCACCTGGTACACACTGCGGTACGAGTCACAATTAAAGAGCTCAAAGATTTGTAGATGCAATTTGGTGTGGTTGTTTCAGCAAAAGCTCTTTTACCTCACGTTTGTTTTTGTTAACACTTTTGGTTAGGGTTACAGTAGGGTTTAGTGTAGGAAGGTGCTGTTCTTTCAAATGCATAAACCTCCCAGTGCCACTCACCAGACATTTAATTTCCGAATACATACAATAAACAACGTGGGGAAAAAAATGTTGCCAGATTCACGTTCATCTGGATAAAACTGAACATGCTTTTAGCACCACTCACTGGACATTTCATTCTGTTTTCCCAACAACAGTGCATGACATCAGATTTGTGAAGGTGACCTTTGCAGTCGTGTCCTGTGGCAGCTTTCTAAGATCCACATATGTACAGCAGCTTCACAGCGTGTGACAACCGTTTCTTCATTTATCCTGAGCTGAAGCTCCATCATTACTGGCAGATTTCTGCAGAGAGGACGGTCTGGAGTCATGTATGGGGTAATGAGCCGTCTTGAACATACTGGTGTCCTTTCAGCCAGCAAAGGAAACTGTGCGAACGCTCCTTTTCACATTATTTTATCTCATTACCGAGAGGTCAGAGATTGACCATGGATGATTTTCTGCTCCTTCTCACTTCTGTTCTCTCTTTGTGACTCATACTTCTCTTTTTGTCTTGATTCAGATGTTTTTTTCTCTGTTCCTGGTCTCTCTCGCTCATTAACCGTTATTTTAGAAAGTTACTGTATTTAAGCTGCTTTTAAGCTGCTTAACTTTTATATATTACAAATGTGTTGTGCCGTACACATTGCCTAAGACCATCCTTCCTGTTTATAATGAGCAGAGAATAGTCATTTTACCATGGGTGTCACTTTGTATTACGTTTGTCGGGGATAGGTTGTGTACAGATGGGATGATTATGTCATGGAAGACTTTGCTCATGAGTATTAATTAGGTTATGCACAAACAATGTGAAGTTTCAATAAATAAATGATGTTTTGATCTACAAATCAGGTCTATTTGGGGAGTATTTGCTAATTTACTTAATTTAATTTAAGTAAAAACTGAAATATTAGCATTATTAGCATAATGATCACAATTAGGTTTTAATGAAATTTCTCTTAATACAGCAATGTCATAACCAATTTCAAGCCTAGAAAGGTAGTCCTTTCAGCAAATGGGACTGGGGAAACAAAAACAAAATAAAAATAACGACTTTATTAATAATTATCCGGCCTTCTGACTTAGAACCCAGAATAGCTGCATTGTGTATATGACGTGAACAGCGTAGGAGACTGACAGGAAAGAGAAGAAATTGATGAATAAAGTCCGCTGTAGTCACATGGACTATTTTAACGATGTCTTTAGTACCTTTCTGGGCATTGAAATTGGTTATGACGTTGCTGCGACATGAGGGTGAATAATTAATGACCGAAATTTTGTTTTTGGGTGAACTAACCCTTTAAGACTTAATCAAAAATACATATATTTATCAGGGTTCCTGTGTGTCCTTGAAATCCGTGAAAGTTTGTGAATCTGAAAAAAGCTTTCTTTTTGAAAGTTTCCTGGAAAAAATTCCATATTATTCCCTCTGGTCCACAAATGTGTTATTTATTCGCCAACACTTAGTGGCCTATGCATACCAGCTTGCTTGATTTACGTTAGTTACGCGCATTTCCACATTACGTTAAGTAACGTGTGTATGTTGCCATTACGTTCATGCATGCACAAAACTACTACGAATTGCTTTGCTTGTTAAGATAAAGTAATCCCATGAGGCAAGAAAAACTTAAAAGCATATTCATATGGATATTCATCTTCTTCTGGTGACATGAGACTAAGCTCTTTTCAGTAAAATCCATGCAAAAGTTAATATCAGATAATTTTAGAATACAGTATAAGATGCACTGAATATCCTTCAGTTTTTTGTAAAACAGAAATATGACAAATAGAATATGAAAACTGTGTACAATGTATCTTGCAAGGTAACACGATGTAACCTTGCTCTCACTTGAAATGTGTCCCCACATTCAGTCCTTGAATTTGAGGGTATTGGACCTGGAAAGACCTTGAAAGGTCCTTGCATTTAAAGTTAACCAAGGTGTGATTTATTTAGAAGAATAAGCAGTGCTTTTTCTATGTAACCATGTACAAGACTGATGCCGTGACTCCGAATTTTATCAGCCTTGATCAACTTTCAAAAATGTGTTTTAAGACTTTGCATTCTTTTCCAGTCATTCCACTATCATGTTTATTAACACAAGAATGTATTCTGTGTGAATAGCCACTTATTTGCCATTTTTCATAAAAATCTCAATTCACTGTAAAATGCTTTTCATAACCAGGTAGTATCTGGATATTTTTTAACTGAGTCGCATTTTTGTACCTAGTATTTCAATGGCGGCCATTCATCCTCACCAATTCAAATCCAGAATCAAATTCAGTGGTGGGAATTTATAGGTCAGATGATGAATACATGGATTAGCAGGTGACTGCAAGAAGAGCACTTTAGTCTGGCAGTAATGTCTTCGCTTTGAAAAGAGGGTTTTGGGGTTCCAGATTGTAGATATATATCAGTGAATGTCAGTATTTGTTTGGGAACATATTTGTTTACATATTTTAATAATGATTTCATTGGAATGGATAGAGAGTTGTGGAAAAGTGATGAATCTGAGCATGTCTAAGAACTGTATGTGGGAGAGAATTTGTCACTGTCGCTTTGTGCAGCTGTAAAAATCATTAACACAGGAACTAAATGAATACTCATGCCCTACAATTGACCATTCGGCAAGACCCGCCCCCTTTAGTTACTGTTACTTTGTCCGACAAGCCATGCGCTCTCACGCCACACATCAAGTTCTCACAGTGAAAAATACATCGCGGAGCAAAGAGGATTACTTTTGATCTGAAACAGTTTCGCATAAAGAAGTTTAAACAATAAATACCGTATAGTGTCTCTTTAATGTGTCGTGACAGATCGCTGTAGCTCCTTCAAGCGGCTCGTGAACCGATCATCTCTTCATACTAGTTCATTTATAGCATCAAATAAACATGAATGAACATCAGAAGGAATGTTGTTTCAAGCACAGAAAGACGTGAGTACACACAAGTTCACCAATGTTAATCTACTAACTCCCCTGACTGCTTTGTGGGACAATATGGCAGATTTGGGGTTATGATTGGTTAGATCGCCTGTCAATCAAACTTCCTGCGAAGGGTCAATTGGTGATGCTTTCAGTGTAAGATGCATTAGATACATCCCTGCCATTAGTAGAGATTTCAGAAAGTGGTGAGGACACAATTGCCTATTTTAGACTTGCTTTAAATATCCCTGTTTTATGATATCATTAGCTCTGGAAATCACAAAAAGAGATTTTTTTGAGCCAATCAGAAACCACTGCCTTTTACAGGTATCATTTTGCTGGATGAATGGGTGTGTGGTTGAAGGGATTGAATTATCCAATTGTAGTGGAAGTTAGCAAAATGGCTGAAATCACTTACAGCACCTTTAACTATATTGAGCTGAGACTCTGTAACCTCAGGGAAGGAAATTATGTCTAATGCCTTGTTATTAACTGTCTAAAGATCAATCACCATAATGTCATTTAGTGGGCAAAGTTATTTATAAAACTGATTAATGCATTTGTGGAGATTGGTATCTCCGAGGGAACACGAAATAACATCTCAAAGATAAATTCATCTATTAACAAAGTTATAAGATGGAAAAAAAGCCTCTAAAAACATTTCAAGCTCCTGCATCATGCGCAGCTATTACAGATAGGATTAATTCTCCTTGGCGCCTCGGGTTTTCTTCCGGCTTTCAGTGAACAGCCAACCTGGGCTTGGTTTATTAGCACAAGTCTCATCCAAGTAAAGTCTTTTCACACATCTAAGTGACACATGTCATCATTTAGCAGGAAAAGGGGAACATCATAGCACACATTGTTATTCCAAGAGCTAAATCCTTTGGATTCAGATTTGCATGATGGCATCTCAAGGCCCTGTGTGGATCTAGCCTGGGATTTACGTCACGTCTACTAGAGCAGGCTTACAAACAGGACATTTAAAGGGCTTGCTGGTGTACACACTCTAGGTTTGTGATTGGTACATTAAACTACATTACTATGGAGACTGGTAAGTGCTGCGGAGGGGGTTGCAAATGCGTTGGCAATGGAGTGGAAGAGTACACTATTATGTATCTGTTCTCGTAATGTGTGGTCTTCCAATGAGAAATAAGCCAGGGTGATTGCATAATTTTTGCAGCTTTAAATGTAAAACCCACATGGGTTTGCCTGCCCACACAGCTCTGTGAGTAAGCATGGGGGGCAAAGATAGCACAGAGATTATAGTATTCAGCCTTCCAGTGTACCGAACTACGTCTATTTGACCCGACTCTCCGTGCAAACCACTGTAGCCTTCAGCATTGATGTTCATGTTGCAGGGGCCACCATGATCCTATTTTAAAACACCGCTTAGACCAACCATAGTATTTAGATCATGTACCGAAGACAAACTCCTCTCTAATGTCTACAGGCTTCAGCCCTTAAATAGAATTAACAATGTGAAAAGTTTTGAGAGGGGACTTTTTCCATATTTACCCAATCATGCTTAGAATCTCTGTACCAATGAACTATGGTATCCTATCATGGCAAGTTTGAGGTTTTAAGACTATAATTTGACATTTTGTTTACCTTACACAAAATACAAATTCAGCAATAGTGTCAACGAAGTATTACATAATTTGTGAGAGAGCTTGAACTTCTCAAAAAAATATTGCTCACTGCAAATAGACATTTTTTTTCCGTTTTAAGGGTTTTATTACAAATTTATGTTCAATATGTTGAGTCACGAACTTCACTCGTTTCTTCTAGACAGCTATGAGATGAACAACAAATGGAGACTTTTTTCCAGAGACTGAGAGTCTGCAAAGTTAGATACCAAAGTCTGCAATCAAAAGTCAGAGATTTTGTCATTCTTCTTACAAATTAAATATACTCATACCCCTGCTGGGGTAAAAAAACAATTAAAACTAGTTAATAATAAAAATAAACTGGTTTGCTGGTCTTACTTGGTCTCCCAACCTGGTAAGGCTGGTGTATTAGCTGGATTAAAAGGTATGCAACCAGCTAAACTAGTTACACTCCAACCTTAACTGGGTTGTGATACTTTTTTAAACTAGTTAAAAGCAATTTAAACCAGAAGAATATCTTGGGCTGGTTTAAGCTGGGGCCATTTCAGTGGGGCTGTATGTCAACAATAATTTGTTTATTTTAAAAATTTTCTTTGCAATTTTAAAAGGAAAATTTTAGACAAAGTTGATACTCAAATGAAATTCAACTGAGAATCTATTAAGCCTTATAATTTTTGAAATTTTCCTCTGGGGACCCTCTTACACTTCCCAGTATTCAAACATAGTTATACATACATGAGGATTTGATTTTCAATAATGCGGACAGTAGACCAGGTTTTACATTGGAATTTATATTCAGTATTCACAGTGCAGTCTTCTAAAATTCATTTACATGATTACTAATTACTTTATAGCTAGATGAACCCATTAGCTTTAGAGGAACAGGTGAATATAAATTGAGCTCGGCATGTGCATATAGCAAAAATCAGACAAAAAACATTGGAGTAAAAGATAGAGCGTTGTTTTTAACCTAAAATCAACCTTTTTAAACAAAGACTGGTGTTCTAGTAATTTCAAAGGTAGGAGGAACTTTTGTTGAAAGTAAAAAATCCACTATAAAACACAATCAAATACCTACAGTGGACAAAGAACCCTCAACACTATAATCAAGTGTGGTGGGAACGCTGTTTGTTTAGAGGAATCACCAGTCTTTCAAGTGAGACTAAAACTCATATCTCTCAGCACTGTGGAGGTTTCCTTTTGTAGACAGGATTTAATAACAAAGACATCAATCTCCGTGGCAAGATTGTGGCGAGCGTGTACATTGCAAGCCAACAATTCAATATCGAGGACCGGGTCCATAGCAAATGATTTTTCTGTTGAAGACACTGTTGAAGGTGTGACTGGGCATTGTGTGTACTGTATTTGAATGACAATTTCCCTGCTGACATATAATCTGCTCTGTCTATATAGTGCAATATAATTTGCATATATAACCCAACTGCAAAGAGTTGAGGGTCTGCTGTTCCATTTAACTTGAAGAGTTGGAAATTCCAACGTCTAATGGTGCGTTCCATTTGTCCTCAGTGAAAGTCTTAGTCCTTACTCTCCAATAGAAACTTTTAACTGAAATGCCCCTAAAATCGTAGTTGCAAGGGGTGACTTCAGAATCCAATATGGCTGCTCAGTGTATCAACTGTAGTGAAACAGTAGTAATATATTGTTTATTAGCGCTTCTGTTTGTCTGTCTCAAACTCAGTGGTTCTAGTACTATCCAACCTCTATTTGTGGACGTGGTACCTCTTATCTGTGCAAAAGAGCAAGCACAACAAATGTTTGCCTGGACTTTTTTGTGCCTGTTTACTGAAACACGGTCAACTCGGGTGTGACGTTATTCCCAGGTCTGACATCCCTCCTCTGAGGTAAATTGAACGCACCGTAACTCCAACAGTTTTCAAATCTGATCTGTCGAGATAGATATGGGTGTACGGCATCAGGAGAATGTGGCGGCACACAGAGATTTCCACAGTTACATAGTCAAAGATCCCACTTTACAGTTCATGAATATAAACACCTGTTCATCAAATTTGCAGAGGAACCTGTGTAAACTGTTGATCATCACACCTGCAAATGTTAGCATTGCGTAGCATCGTTTATAGGTGCAGTGTGCCAAGAGACATCCTTGTTGACAACTGAACACCTGTAAAGCTAATAGGAGCCAATTTTTTCTTCTTTTCAATGTCATTTTTTTACTTTAAATGTACATGGACGAAAACGCCAATCTGAAGTTTACTTGCGGATATTGGTTTTGTTTAAAGTCAGCCATTTGTAACCCATTTTACTTCTTTAATGTAGTGTATTTCATAGTGAATCAGGATATTCAAAAAATAACTTGGGACCAGAAATGAATTTATACATTTATACAGTTGATTGGAACATCCACACCATGTTCCAACCAGGTCTTCTTGGAAAACTCCACTCAAAAGTGAACATTTTCTCATCATTTACTCACCATCCTGTGTCCCAGATGTATATGACATTTTCTTCAGATGAACACAAACATAGATTTTTTGAAGAATAATCCATCTTTGAGTCTACATAATTCAAGTGGATTATATCCCAAAACTTGACGCTTTAAACTCCACAAAAAAGTGATCATGACTGTAATCCATATGACCTAGTTGATGAATCATTTCCTGAAACGAAACTAAGGGCTAACTTATTAAAATATAAATCAACGCGTATGTCATACTTCACAACATACTGACATGACGCTTCACGATGAACATTCGAATGTTAATTGACTGTTATTAGCAAAGCCCCGCCCCCTTTAGTTACTGTTGCTATGTCCGACAAGCCATGCGCTCTCACGCCACACATCATGTTCTCACAGTGAAAAATACATCGCGGAGCAAAGAGGACACTGACAACGTGCTGACAGACAAGACAGCAGGTTACTTTGGATATGAAACAAAGTTTCAAATTTCAAATATCGTAATTTTTTAGATAAGTTTAAACAATAATGTTTAATGTGTCGTGACAGATCACTGTAGCTCCTTCAAGCGGCTCATGAACCAACATCTTTTCATACTAGTTCATTTATAGCATCAAATAAACATGAATGGACATCAGAAGGAATGTTGTTTCAACTGTGGAAAGACGCCAACGTTAATCTACTAACTCCCCTGACTGCTTTGTCGGACAAAATGGCGAATCGCTTGTCAATCAAACTGCCGGCGAAGGGTCAATTGGCCGGAAGCGAATGGTTTATAGTTCAAATTTTAATTTGAAGTCTTTTAATACCAACACAAATGTTCGGCACAAAAATTAGGTCTGATTTCGCATGCAATTTGTCTGTTCAGTCCAATGCGAAATACAGCAGTGGACAAGGGCTGCAGTGCACATCTTTCAGTTTCTGACACCGAGACGTTTCTTGTCTCGGAGAAGAAAGGAAGTCAAATCAAATGGTATTAACATGTTTTCAAACAGCAATTCAGATTTCAGTATTCGCTATGATGTTCATCAAACAACACCAAATAATGAGTACAGAGACCAGAAAGCCAATTTGGGATTCTTCCTCCACCAAGTCGTAGCTCTATATAATAGATCTGGGCATGTGATCAAAATGGTCTTTGCAGTGCGATGAAAAAGAGAATAGCGCCTCTCTTTAAAAAAATATGTGAATGTTTGTGTCAGTCTGAACAGATTAAAAAAGTTTATCGCATCAATTTTCCACATGGAACATTCATCTTAGTGTGAACTGACAACATGGTCAGCCAAGACACTTCTAGACGGTTTCACACATTTCTAACAGAACTATTTTCCTGAGGAGTGCATTGTCTTCATTATTTTATACGACAGAATGAATTTCCTGAGAGAGTGTTAGCCATCTGCCACTTTCCAGATTCAGACAGCAATCTTTTATGGGTCAGGCAAGCCTGAAGAAAACTCTGGTCTCTGGACAGCAAGCCTGCCAAAACAGCAGGAGTTAGTGCAGACACAAAGCAGAACCCACCTCTGCTGTCCGACTCACATCCCAGCACCTCACTTTATCAAACCACGTGAATTATCAGTAATTGGCCCAACTGTGACATTCCCGACTGCAAAGGCCACATAAATCACCTCGCGGTGTTACAGCTGAGATGGAGAACTATGGAAGTCCCACACAAATGACCTCACAGAGCGTCTGTGCCTGATGTCTGACTGATACTACTGTCTGTCTTTCGAGACCCTTTCTTTGTCATGCACACAATTACTGGTGACACAGACGGTCCTGTTTGGATAAAAATAGTCTTAGATATGATCCCTTGATCTCGATCTCAGTCTGGTCTGGGCTTTTATCTTCGAATGGATGGACTAAAGTGGACAGAAAATGTTCAGAAGCATTTTTGCCTAAAGGAAAGATTATATCACTGCTATTTTATGCCATACAACTCGATTGCACAAGTATCCATACTATGGTTGGAAACTGCATTCAAAGCTTTTGAACTAGTGAATACTTTAATGGCTATCTTGTTTTTGTCAATATTCTCTGAAATTCTTCCAAAAGGAATTTGATCAAATTCTAGCATGTCAAAGAGGAACACCTCATGTTTCATTTAGCGAACCTGGAAGAATTTTGTCTTTCTGAATTTAAAAAAAAAAAAAAAAAAAGAGTACTTCAGACCAAAATCAATATGACAGGACTATTCAAGATCTTAAAAGAAAAAAAAAGAAATGAATTTTGTGAATGTGTAGAGCATTTGTAGACTGAAGCAGGAATGGAACGTGATCTAAAGACAGCAAGGAACCTCTGTTACCCTAATACAAACTGTCACCTGCTGTTGACTAGTTCGAAAATATTGCTTTTACATTGCAGTGGAAATGCAATTAAACAGAAGAATAGATCGAGATGAATATGCCATGCAATGCTAATCATAGAGAACCAAAATTGAATCCCACATAATTATATTGACATTTTCAATAAACTAAGAATCGGAGGCACATTTGATTGCATTTGTTTGTGATTTTACTGATTTGATGAACTCTACTTGTACTGTACAACAGCATTAGCATAACATGAGGGATTTGTCTCCCTGTGTCCTCTAGAGAACGCAAAATTTTGGGAGTGACATCTGTATTTAAAGGACCTTTTTGATGGACCTTTGACCTTTGTAAGACCTTTTTGATGAAAGTTTCAGTCCCTCCATAGAAATCGAATGCAACTACCACTCCAAGGTCCAGAAAGGTAGGAATGACATCATTAAAGTATTCCATGTGACTCCAGTGGCTTAAACTCAATTTTATGAAGTGAAGTGAGTGCTTTGTGTAAAAAAAAAAACATAATTTACCACTTTATTTACAAAATAATATCCAAAGCCACAATGTCAGCTCTCGTGTGAACACATGCATCATGATGTTCTCGTGAAGATTCGCTTATGTGTGTTGAGTTGAACACAACACGCATACGTCATGAAGATCTCATGAATGCGTGTTGCGAATCAATATTTTTATAAGTAAAGCGGTAAACAATGTTTTTTTGTGTAAACAAAACACTCGCGTCGCTTCATAAAATTGGGGTTAAACCACTGGAGTCACATGGAGTACTTTAAGGATGTCATTCTTACCTTTCTGGACCTTGGAGTGGTAGTTGCGTTGGATCTCTATAGAGGGACAGAAACCTCTCAGACTTCATCAAAAATATCTTAATTTGTGTTCCAAAGATTAACGAAGGTCTTATGGGTTTGGAACGACATGACGGTGAATAATTAATGACAGAAATTTAATTTTTGGGTGAACTAACCCTTTAAAAGCAGGAGTGAATCCTTAAATTTCCTGGTGTCAGCAACACCAAAGTCATGGGTTCGATTCCCAAGAAAAGCACACACTGATAATTTGAATGTAAGGCTTATCGTTTTGGACGAAAGCATCTGCCAAATGCATACATGTAAAATTGTAACCAAAACAGTGTTTTGTTTTTTTTAAACCAGAAACTAGAGTTGTAGCATCAGCCAGCACAATTCCAACGGACCATAATGTATGTGTCTCCATAGGATTGAAGGGCTGGATGGAAAAAAAATCCCTAAACTGCATAAAAATTTGCATACTGACAGAGTAGGCAATACATTTGGTGAAGAAGAAACTTTGTGACTATTAAAAAAGTACATTCTATGTAATATAAATGTGTGTATACCAGCATGAATGCAACAGCTGCCATGTTGGCCTTGTCATGTGATCTACAGTATCAGTTGCATTGCTTCACGGAGGTAAAGTGTTGATTGATTGCAGACTTCAGAATCTCAGCAGAAATAGTAAGTCATCCAGGTACTTTCGGCCAACTATTTTCCAAATTTGGACATACTACTCTTTTGGAGTACTGTTTTTCGCATACTATACAGTAGGGAAGTCAGCATGATTAGATGCAACAGCAGTTTAAAAATGTGCCAAAACATTTGTCAAAACTTTTTCTTTTCTCTCTCTTCTAATCTTTTATTCATCTTCCTAGTATCTAAATTAGATTTCGACAGCTAGCCCAGTGACCCACCGGGAAAAGTTGCTCCTTATGGCCTGTCCATCCCTGGAATTAAGTCAGAGCACACTCCGGTGCTCATTCTCAGGTTTCACTACTCCAAGATCCTGATATTCCCTGATTTAAATCTCTCCTTCGGAATAACTCTAGCACAGTTCTGTTTTCCCAACACAAGCATTCCATCCTTATCTATGATGTTGGTTAGAGATTCTTATTGGACTACAAGTCTGTACTGTACAAATGTTGACTAAGCATTGATTTTAGTTTGATAGATTCGTTTTTCCATACACGCCTTCATATGTCCCGGATTATACAAACACTCACACACACAGTGAGCTGTTCTTATCGTTATTTAAATACAATTGCAGGAAAGTATAACAACCTCCAGTTAACCGGACGCACCCAAAATGAAAGGACACACAAGGTTATTTTCTCTGTGATCAAATTATAGCTACAATTCACTATCCCTGCTCCACACTATCCCTGTATAACCTCAAGCATAGTCTTATTGCAAGAGATGTTGAATAATGTGTGGCCTGGTGTTTTGGAAAGCTGTCTATTTAAATGTGCTATCATTAAGCATAACAACTACTTTGGGTTCCTGGCAATGCTCACTTTCCACTTAAATTTAATTAATATCAATGAATAAGAACTACTGGGCCCCGTTTGCAGTTTCTCCTGCACACTTTTTAGAAGTCTAGAATGCAGGTGGTCATTTTTGACAGTCTGCTCCCTGGGCTGTCAAGCAAAATTACAAGGTTAGCGCACCACCCATAGACCTACAGTAGGGGTGTAAAGATGTGTTTAGTGGGCCCCCCTTTTTCACCATAGACAGTATGAAATCTACAAAAATAGAAACTTTATTGTAATCATATATATGATTCTTGGCCATTAAGAACACATTTTAATGCAATACAACAATGCAATGCAATTTCCAAGCATATAATCTAATAGACAACACACAGAGCAAACAAATCAAACCAGATTAAACCAGATATTCGCATTGTGATTGGTTGAATGGGTTGCCGAGATTGCTTGCTTGTAGTGTAAACAGTGTCTTTAATTAGAATAAGTCTAGTTTTTATTCATGGGAAGACAAAACAAACTGGTTCATTTCAAGAATCAGTTTCAGCAGCACAAAACAAAACAAAACAGCTAATGATTCTTTGATGTCCCTGACATCTCAGTGTGGTGTATAGGCTAGTCTATATGTTGTAAAATGCTCAAATAATGCCATATTATGTAGGCAGACTTGATTCAGCTCATAATAAATAATTATTTACAACCTAAATATCATTTGCATCAACAAATTCACACGTTCCTCTTGGATGAAAAAGATCACTCAACAAACCGTGGTAATAAAACTGCCATATTATCAATTCATTCAATTCAATTTTCTACCTATTAAATATATATTATCGGTTCATTCACCTATCAGTTCACATTTTGGTTCTCGGCAAATTACCATTTCCAAAAGAGACGGTCTCGGTTCAGCGAGTCAGTTGATTCGAGAATGAATCAGGATTTGTGAGTCGGTTCTACTGATTCGTTTTAAAGACCCGACTCAAAACAACAATTCGTTCACCAGTCGGACATCGCTACTAGTTGCAATATACAGTTTCCACATGCCAGAGGTATCTAATTCCTCTATAAATATCTCCATCGCTTTGCTTGAGTGACGCTTGAAGCGGGTTCAGTGTCCATAGGCTACTGTTTGATCTACTGTATAGTAAATGAAACGCAATTCATTTGTCGGCGATTTAAGCGCCCATATTGTTGCACTCACGGTCTCCTCGGGCTACTCTGACAGTTCAGGTCGTGGACACTGATAATGAATTAATTTTAAGCCACGATAATGTCAAAAAGCCGAGCTTCTGTTCACGCTGTGACATATTTCTCTTTTTTCAGCTGCGTCGCGCGCACAGTAAATTATTTTCGCGCTTCTTTGAAATCTAATGCGGTTTTATTTTATTGAAGTGTATAAAACAGCTCAGCTTCAAATTCACTTTTGCAAACAGAGAAGTTGTAGAATCTTCTGTAAAGTCAAATAACGACGAAATAAGGAAGAATCAGAGCGTTGCTTTGAGCATCAGCAAAGTGAATGCATACAATTACAAATAAATTACAGATCCCGTTATTATAACGCAGACTGATGGATCCTGGAGAACAGAGCATGTTCTGTTTATCATCACCACCACCATCATCATCATCATCATCATTATACCTGACGGACACAAACCGAACCGAAACATCAAGAGCCAAGTCCAATGATGCAAAAATCTGAGAAACGAATGGCGCAAAAGCTTAAAGTTATCACCAGCAGGACTGAAAGGACGTGGTTTGTCAGTACTCACCTCGCTCCAGGGTGAGCGGTTGGACTGTCACTGTCGCCATGACTGTGCTGTGTTATTATCGCTCAGAGAGAGAGAAAGAGAGAGAGAGGCTGGAGCTGCGGCATCAGCGCGCGCACTGTAGCGGCACAGAGAGCGAGTGAGCGCGGATTGGAGCCCGTGCGGATGATGGGAGTGGTTGGGAGGGGAATGGGAATATTTACCATCCGCTTGTGTAGTGGACGATTTTGAATGGGACGTTTAGAATTTAATAGTAAATTCCAATACTTTGTGAACGGGCATCAATAAGACGCTCAAAATGTAAAAATCAAAATGCATAACTCGGATGTGTTGAATGTATTTCTAACGCTCATCGATGTTTAAAATAAAAATGTACAATATGTGGGAGAAATGGTGTTTAAAAAACAGGGTTCATTTTAAAATTTCGAATGAAATCAGATAATTCAAACTCCTTGAGCATGCAATAAATCAATTTCTAATGCTTGTTAACCATGGATAAATAAAACATATGATAGTTGTAATGCATGGATGTCGATCACTGGTTAAATTGGACATTTAACATAAAAAAATAAAGGTTTTTGAACAATATAGGCTATAATTTGTTAAAATGTTTAAAATGTATAAGGCTCATCGAAAATAGAAACAATCAGAAGTTTAAAACCACTCTTTAAGCTTGTGAAATTTAAATGTAAATTTCTAAATTGCTGAATGTTCGATAAGATATTTAAATTTACATTTTGCGGAATAAATTATGTATATGTATGTGTGTGTGTATATATATATATATATATATATATATATATATATATATATATATATATATATAAAATGATCCGATATCCGGAAGTTTTGTCCTTTTAAATCAGATGTTCATATCTATGGGCTGTTGAATGTTAATAATGTTTTTAATGTAATAATGTTTTGTTGAAGGAATAATGTTTACATTTTAAAAGTCAATGTACACAATTTAGGTTTATGGGATATAATTTATGGGATAATCCGATGTTTAAAATTTTAACTCCTAATGTAAGGTTGAATATGACAGAGCAGTTAAAATTCAAGCGTTTAATTTCAATTTAATTTCAGTTTGACTCCATATACAGCAGTTGTTTTTTGTTCATTATTTTTTGGGGTGCTGCATTTGCAGGACTTATAATGTCATATTCAAATTTCAAACATTGCAGCTCACATAGAAGAAGTGATTAGAATCACACTCATGAGGGTTTAAATCAAACAGTTAGTTCACCCAAACATGAAGTTTCTGTCATTAATTCCTCACCCTCGTATCATTTCAAACCCGTAAGACCTTCTTTTTATCTTCAGAACACATATTAGTGACTTTTTTTATCCCCCAAAGAAAGCGACGTAATTACCACATTCAAGGCCAGAAAGTATTAAAGACATTGTTAAAATAGCCCATGTGACTTAATATTATGAAGCGACTAGAATACTTTTTGTGCACAAAAACAAAACAAAAATAATGACTTTATTCAACAATTTCTCTACACTGTCAGTCTCGTATGCAGTGCCGGCTCAGTATTGGTTGACGCATGAGTGTGATGCTGATGCAGGAGCCGGCCAATACTTCATAACATTAAAGTTGAGCCACTGTAGTCATATGGACTATTTTAAGAATCAGTGCGTTTACATGGACTTTCATAATGCGATTATAATGGGATTTTGCCAATAATGCGAATAAACTTTACCTCATGTAAACGCAATACTTTGATTAAAGTAATGCAATTAAGCTCATAATTGTGGTGAGCACAATCGCATTAAACTAAGTGGTGTACGCCGATTTTAATTGCAATATGGAGGCATGTAAACACCTTCAACAAATCGCTAAAATCTGTTAACACGCCAAATTTGCTGCGCAGTCTCTGCTGTGTTGGTGACAACTCGGCAAACTACAGGCAAACCCGACATTGCAATGTTCATCACGGCGCCAAATAATATCCAGTACGTCCATAAAAATGGATTTTGAATTTGATGGGAGTGGATTAAAACAATGGCCGGTAACATGCATACCGTATCTGAGTGCGGTATAGCCGCACTTATTAGCGAATAATCAGAGAATTAAAAATTGCATGTAAACTGAAGAGTTCTGCTCATGTCATGTTAACATTTTACTGCGATTAAGACCTTCTCCTGATTATGAGAAATAATCGTATTATTGGTGCACATGTAAACGTAGTCAATGTCTTTATTACTTTTCCGGACCTTGAATGATGGTAATTACTTTGCTTTCTATGGGAGATTAAAAAAAACAACCTTGGATTTCATCAACAATTTGTGTTCTGAAGATAAAAAGAAGGTCTTACGGGTTTGGAACGACACGAGTATTTAATGACAAATTTCATTTTTGGGTGAAATAACCCTTTAATCTCCATGAATATATGGTAAAGCTGTAGTCTTCAAATACAGATGTTTGGTGTCTTGTGAAACGCACAGTGAAAGTAATTTTGAACAATAGACAAGTCTTTGATAGTTTTTGCATGTTTTCATGAATGGATTGTTAGAATACTTATTTTGTAGGCCTTATATTAACAGCCAACTGGAGGGTGTGCTCTATATTTTAGACTTCAAAATGATTTGTTCATGATTAGATAGCATTCTTCTCTTAGGAGTGAACTCAGGACAGAATTTAGATTTTTTTAGGTGAACTATTCCTTTTAAAAAAATCCTTCAGTGCTTCAAACTTGCAGTTTGCAGACTGGCTTCAGAAATAACAACACTGATGGATTGCTCTGTCAGTCCTCCAGCTGCAGACAGATGTGCTAACTAATGCGATGGATGGATGGAGGGCTTAAAGCCAGAGAGAAAGAGGCCACAGGGAGATTATGCTCTCATGGCCATATGGGACACAGCCTCTGGAAAACATTCTGCTGGAAAAAAGTCTGATTAACAGAGTGCACTGGGAAGCTTTCCCAATGAGAATGAATTGATTTTTGAATGGATGTGCAGATTTGAGAGCAAACTGACAAGGAATGTTTGAGCGCAAATATGAGAAGTAGAACTATTTTTAGGCCGTGTGAATGTGTAAGAGGTGTGAAGGTGTATGCTCGCATGAGTATAACAGCTCTGATTCATATTTCTCTGAAATGTGTTATTTTTGTCCTGTATGTAGGTCAGGGTTGAGCAAATTTCAGAATTTAATCAATAAAAATTACCATCAAGTTTGAGTTGTAATGGGATTCAAATGGGCCAATTCACAACAGAATGAAAAACAGGATGAGGAATTCACTCAATTCAAAGAAATTCAAAATAGTCACAGAGTGAAATAAACTAGTTGTGTGACAAAACAGGAACATTGCATAATTAATTCTGACTAAAATATATATTTTTATACCCAGATATACAGCACATGTCTAAAGTTTGGAAACATTACAAAGTCTCGTCTACTTACAAAGGCTGTATTAATTTAATCAAAAATACAGTAAAATATTTGGTGTGTGTGTATATATATATATATATATATATATATATATATATATATATATATGTATATGTATATATATATATATGTATATGTATATATGTATATGTATATGTATATATATATAAATACTGTACATTTTTATAATTATAAGTAAATATTTAAAAAATAATTAATTTATATAAAATTCTCTGAATTTCATTCCTATTTAATTGTACATTTTATTTTTTACTTCCCACACTTATATTAATTATGAATTATTATTCATTATATGAATTACTGTTCTGCATTCCTTTTACCTCAATTTAAATCCTATTCAAATTCAAGGATTTAAAAGGCATTTTCAATTAAATTCTGAATGGCGTATAATTGTATGCAATGTAAAGCAAGTGAGGACACAAGATAACTTATGCTCTTTAGCAAAGATATCGCCTTTTTTCTTTATTTCTCATTTGAGCTTGTTTTGAGCAGACAAGTCAAAGGCAGAGCTGCCTGATTGCCTGATCATCATTCGTTCAATGTATCTGCAGTTTCCTGAAGAAAACAGCACCTAGTCATTTGGCTGTCGGGAAGTTTTGGAACATGACACCACATCCCCGTAGGACTCCTTCCAAACAGAGCAAGGACAGAACATAGAGAGATGAAAATGGCTTGAAGGGGGCAGAGACAAGACGGCTGCTGTTAGCTCACATATGCGTGCTTTGAGAGACGGCTCACTTTTGTTCTTTTTCCCCCGTTTAGCACGGCAGAGGCAGATGTTGTCGTCTGATTCATGAAACGTCGAGATGAATGGAAATGTGCGTGTTTTTTTTGACACGTCTCAGAAAGCAAACCAAATGCCATGTCATTGTGATATTTGGATATGTCAAACATGGCCTGCTTGAATGCTCTTCTTTGTGGTGTTTAAGGCAAGTGTCACTATTGTTGCTTGTATTTTGGGTTAAGGTTTTGAGCAAGCATTTGTGCTACAGACATGACACTTCAGATCATGTAGTATGTGGAGCAGAGATGTGCGATTTACTTGTGTTTGCCATTAGACTTGTGATTTTTGCCTAGCAGGCAATAAAACAGAAGATAAAGTCCCTTAGACTTATATTGAAATAGGCACACAAGCCATATCTAAAAAGTATGTTTACGTTTAATTAACAAAATCCAATTAAAAATAAAAGTGAATTAAAATCAAATGTATTCATTTAGATGCTGTTAACAGGACACCATTTACAACTAAAAACGGAAAACGTTTTATACGTTTTGGTTGTTCATTTACACAACAGCTGCATTTTAGGGGCCTGAAAATGCAAAGTTTTTGAAAACGATACCGTTATTGTCTCAGTGTAAACTACAAAAATGTGAATTTGAGAAAACAGTGATGTCAGTGCGACTACTTAGTGTTATTACACCTAAAAAATGGCAATTCTGTCATTAATTACTCACCTGCATGTTGTTCCAAACCCATAAGACCTTCGTTCATCTTTGGAACACACATGAAGTTCTTTTTGATGAAATCCGAGATGTTTCTGTCCCTCCATTGTTCAGAACAGTTGGAAAGACATCATTAAAATAACCCAGTGGTTTAACCTCAATTTTATGAAGACACAAAAAATTCACCACTTTATTTAAAGTATGCCTGTAGTCAATAATTTTATCCCTTAAAACTCAATTTTGATCACCAAAAAGATATATAAACATTTTTTCCTGTAAAAAAAAATGCCTTAAAATAGCTTGAATGTAACTCTTCACCCTTACTTCATTTAATATACGCAGATATATGAATATTGTAATTAGCTCCGCCTCCATTCACTTGCACCAGCTCAGAGATCCACTCGGTCAACTTACTGACTTCAGACACAAAGGTAATTAATATGATTAGCCTTTTGCTTAACTATGTAATCCAACAGCTAATAATGTGTACACAAACCATGTTCCCGTTCACCATCTCAGTCTGGCGTCTAAAAATCAGCATCTTTAGAGACGATCCTTTGAACAATTTAGAACGTCAGTGGAGAAAGGCCTATAAAGATATATCCGGGATAACCTGTCTTCTCTTGAGAATCACCTGCTTCAGAGCAGTCATAGTTAATGATATGCTAAAGCCCGCCGGCACGTTGTTATACGATTGGTTGCATGTTGAGTTGACTCAAGCCGGGGAGTTGCTCTGTAAACACAGCACTCGCGCCGCTTCATAAAATTGAGGTTAAACCACTGGAGTCACATGGAGTATTTTAATGGGGTCTTAACAACCTGACGGGACCTTTAAAGGTTCTACATAAAACATTTTCTTATAAGAGTGGACAAACCACAATGTCAAATAGATTTGGGGGTTGGCTTTTTTCCAGTAAGCAATCATACAGCAGCACATTATATTATAATAACCACTCAAAACAGCCTGTCAATTACCTGTACACCCAAGCATTGGTGGCAGCTTCTTTTTACAGTGCAGACGGGTGAAATCCAATCATTTCAATAGGAATCCACACAACTGTGACTTTCCAAGCAGTTTGATTTGAAAGTGACGTCTATTGTATACACTATTAAGACTAAACAGACTAAACTAATCATGCATCAACAGACGGAATATTGTCTGACAATGACCTGAAGGTGGTAATAACACCGTTTTAACCTTTTACTTCAAAAAGGTCATGTTGAATTCAGTGTTACTTACCATATCTTTGTAATTGCTTGTGACATTTTTAAGTGAAAACTTTCAAAGTAAATCCACCATTCTTTTCAGTGTGTAATGGTGTCTATTTGTCCACTATTAATTATCAACCATCTCATAAGCATTTTACACCTATCTTGCTCTCTCACCAAAGCCCATGCAAGAGTGGCTGTCCATCAGCTTCAGCTGCACTAATTAAATTGCCACTCATCAAATCAGATGTTAAATAGAGGAAAGGGAGCGATACAGGCTCTTACATAATGCACTGAGTGCCTTTACATTGTAGTAAGATCACCCTTCCACATTTTCACATTAGGGAAGCAGACAAAATAAAAATGAAACATTTCCAGTCAAATAATAGCTGTGCTATTACCGCCATTGAGAGAGAGAGTTATGGCAATATGAATGGCTCTGTTTTAGAGAGTCCTCGTACTGACAAATTGGTGCTGGGAGCAAGTTGACGGGCATTAAGTTCTAAGGCTTGATTCTTGTCTAAAATACTGCAACACAGGGAGGAAACTCATTGAAGATGTACAGTTCGTGAGATGTGCTTGCTGAATGCAGATCAGAGATGAAGCTACGCTGTGAGACCATTGAAAATGCAAAACTTAAAACAAAAACATGCAAATGGAGATCAGTATGTTGAGGCAATGTCAGATGCCAGGCAGAATAGAGACATTGGAGTAATTTAATCATTCAGCATGAGATGGTTTTGTTAAAATTGATGTAGGCTTAATATAAGGAATCAATTTTTCCTTTATATTTTAAAAGGAAGGGTTCATTTGCAAAAACCGATAAAAGTTTTTAAAAAAATGAACGTCTGCCGTGTGTTATTCTCCACATATAGCACATTCTGAACCCTAAATCCGTTGTCACAAAAGCAGTATTGTCCACTGTCAAGGAATCGCGAGTTAGGTTCAATCAGAATCAAAATATAAATAATTATAAATATGATGAATTCTGTTAAACCTAGCGCTGTTTCTTGCTGTGTGTATACTGTGTAGCACATAATACTCAACATATTCTTCTCAAGTATCCCAATCTTGGGAAAGAGTGACTGAAGTTTTCATTTAACAGTGTTCCTGATTATGTCAGTCTGATCTCATCAGTTTATTTAGTGTGTGTTCACACTTGACAGGTTTGGTTAAAATGAATCAAAAACTGTACTTCGATTACAAGTGGACCAGTAGCGGACTCCACATTGCAGTTATTTCTTTACCAGCTTTTGGTGCCGTTTTGCAGTAACATGTCGTTACATTGTTTTGCAACCAAAAAAGGGTGAATGCCATCAATCTAGCAATGTGCATCATTCTGCAAGATATATTCATCTTATTCAGCTCTATTAAATCCTGAGCAATTCACTTCGTAATCTGCGTACAGACAATCTGCCATGCAGGACTAGGACCACTTAGCATTAATCGCCTCAGCCACTCTAATAGAAAACATTGCACAAGCGATTTGTAAATCACATCATCCCTTAACTGCCAGCAAGATTGATGAATGACTCAATCACGGTGTCCAGGTTGCACAGTTAAAATGGGACTTAAGTCAGCAGTCAGAGGTGTATGGACACAGACAGCAGGCATTAATGACTGAAAAAGCTGGTCTTGTGAAAGCTACGGATGAGACATTGCATCCGAAATGGTTTACAAGACTTCAGAAAGAGTTTTTTTCACTCAAATTAAAATTGTCATTCAGAATCTGCATGGATTTCTTTCCTCCAGAAATGCAAAACGAGATTTTACAGATTGTCCAAGCTATTCTTTTTCCATTAAGAAAGTTGACAGTGAGTGAAAATGTTCTATACGAATGGAATCTATTATTTCAATGAAATGTGTAAAATACATGGAACTGTTACTGTAAGAAGAAAAAAAAAACACCTAAAAATAATTATACAAACATTTCCTTTAACCATACAACACAATGGAATAATACCAGGAAAACACACTCAAATTACTCACAAAAACTGCTCAGAGACTTTAGGATTGAAGATCCAAACGCAGCTTTATTGGTACAATCCAGAACCGTAATCCAAAATACAGGCAATTGGTCAAATCAGTTCAAATAAACAAACATAAAACAAGGTAGGGTACACAAGCAAAAGAGTAATCCAAAACCTAAACACAGTGTAACAACTAGCAAACCTCACAGTGAAGGTAGAGTAAACAGGGTTTAGAAAACAAGAGCTAAACAAGGTAATGAGGAACAGCTGAAGACAATCATGGTTTATTAGTCCGGCCAGTGGGTTATGGGTAATGTAGTGGCAATAGTCTGTGGTGGAGTGTCCTCTGGTGGCTATCAAGGGCACTTCAATACTGATTATATGAGTAGTATTCACAAGTAGTATTCTGAACACAGCCAGATAGATAGAGACAGGACCCCAAACATGGAGAGTAGAAATAATATCCTGTAATCATTGTTTATTCATCAGTATGTTTTTAGATGATCATATTAGCAATAAATATTCAGGCTCTATTAGGTTGACTTATATCCATATTTAAGCATTTTCCTGTGATATTAGTATTTACAATCGGTTGCAAAAGGCTAATGTTCACAATTATTGCTCTTATTACCATATATGCTCTCATTAACCAGGCAGCATGATTTTCCAATACAATTTCTTTGTTATTGACTTGACTATAGGGCATGGGTGCTCTGGGTCTGCGGAAAATTTCAGAGACCAAAAAAAAAAGAAAAATCTCGATATTATTACAGTTTCCTTATGCTTTCTAAATGTGAAGTGTTACATTTGACTGGGTTTCCTCTGTTCACTGTTGCTCTCAGCTTAATGGCGTTTTAAGGCAAAGCTGCTTTGGAACAATATTTATTCTGAAAAATACTGAAGAAATAAATGTCCATTGAATGGTGTCTTTTATTTAAAGCCAACAGTGCTCAGAGTAGCATTTATTGCAAATTAAATATTTTCTGCATAATGTTTTAATAATAATAATTTTTGAATACAGTGCTGTGCCAATATAAAAGCATATTTAATTTCGGAAACAACAGGTTGTCTTTTTAACCCTATAAAGCCTACGGTGTCATATTTTTTAACACACATTATACAACATGATTAATACTGCTGCCGCCTTTTTCGATTGATAGTTTTTTACTTTTTTAGCAAGTAAAAGTTTTAGTATCATTCTAAAAATGTCCACCTTCCAGATCATGGTTGTACCTATTTGCTGTGAAATATTTGACTGAATTAATGACTAATTTTAGATTTTTTTTAATGCAAACGTAAGAGTAAGTGTTATATTGTTAGTAATATTTCAAGATAATCACTTAACCAATCTTTGTTTAATTATCCATACATGTTTTTTTTTTTAATTTTTTGATTTTAATAGAAAAATCATGTTAAGATTCAGAATAAAATATGATACATCAGTGTTTTGAGGAACATTTATTTTTACACCTCTAGAAATGTTTGACTATTCTTTAATATTTCAGACTCTGTATAATATACAGGCTTTGTCACAGTATAAATCTGAATAATGAAAATATATAGCTGCCTTCATATTTGGAGCTTCTTGGAAGCAGTTCGAAAACAACTGGTTCTGGCTGTTTTCCTAGACATTTATATGCATACTATAGCACTGCTTAAACACTGTGTTTCATAAATCATGCAGGACACCTCAGAAAGCCCCAACATTACGTAACTATCGCATTGCATGGATTGCAGTATCTTGGAGTGGCCTCTGGCTGTGATCTGAAGAATTGAATTATTGCGCGGCCATTTTTGAGTTGGGAAATTGTGAGCTCTCTCTTTTCAGCAAACATTGGAGCTGACACGACGCTATTCTGAATAGATAACCCAAAAACATGCGTCTTTTCCAAACTACGCGTTTAAAAGTCAACATTGGAAATGTAACTGTGTGTAGAGCGAAGGAAAGCAAGAAAACGGTGTGTGCTGGTTCAAGATGTTTGTTGGCTCTGAAGTTTTCTTGCACAGGTGTGTCTGCCCCATACCTGCAGAAGGTAAAGACAAGCAGAAGAATACCGCCAAACACAAATTATATCGCATGCATGAAACATTTTATTCGTGCATTTTCATCAAAACACACTTATGAGGACGCGTTTGGCCTGGCACGTGACAACCCCGGAAAATTTTGGAGTGAAGCGGCACATGGTATCTCCTGGTTCGAACACTGGACTAAAACTCTGGATAATACAGATACAGTGTTTCCAAAATGGTAAGTACAGACTGTATTAGGGGGCGTTGACATATTCCGTTTCACGTTCAACAGTAACAGACTGGAATTGAAAGCAGGGGTCTCTTGCGCAATACCTGTTGTTAAAGGGAAAGTTCACCCAAAAATGATGTGAGGCACAATGACCGCCTCAGTCACTGTATGGACAAATAAGTGCTATGAAAGTGAATAGTGACTGAGCCTTAAAGGCCCTAACATTATGCAAAACAACAGACTGAAGAAAGTAAGTCAGACATGCGTTTTGGGAGAGTATATTATAACTATTTGGATTTATTTTTAACCTAATGCGCCCTCTTAGAAACGCCAAGCAATGACGTAAATCTGACGCATGAGTGTCTTGACCAATCAAAAACAGCGATGAATGCTTCCTGTCTCAACGCCACTTCTGTGTAGGGAGGTGTGTTTTCTAATCTCAGTTAGTAACATTAAAGTGGTAGACTAATACATATTTAAGATCATAGTGGTAAAAGCAGGTCATATTTCGTAGTGGGATTAACATTGAGTAAATGAGAATGTATGTGTATGTAAGAGGATAGGATTTGTATATCAACATCTTCAGTTTTTATCCGTTGTTTTAGTTTCTTACCTTTGTCTTTGTACAATACTTTTTCTGCTTCAAATAAAAGTTTTTAATGCTATGATACTCACCTCATAGCTGGTTCGTGACTCTTTCAAACAAAAAATGCATATAAAATGAAATAGAAAATTCAACAATAAATATTGTATAGTCATAGCAAGATAACAAATTTACATTCATTTTAAACACCAACCAAATTTTTACATTTTGCACCAAACAACCCATCACCCTATAATCACACATCTCAATGCAACCAGTATTATAACCCACACTCACAATCCGCTATGTTCATCCTCATACTCTTTTAATCCGCATACTTTTAAGAGATGTTCTTATTTTGAGCTTTTTAAAATTTAATTATTCTCTCAAACCTTTCCATTAACTTTATTTGTAAATTTCCAGGAAGTAAATTATTTCTTGCTTTAAACATGACTTAAATTTAACCAGATCAGTGAACTTATGTGACTTTAAGAATAGTGAATTTGTCTGTTCCAGATATCCAACATTATTGATGACTCTGATTGCTCTCTTTTATAATGTGCGTAATGAATGTAGATTAGTTTTATAGGTGATTTCCACACAGTAACTCAAATACGGTAGTATGAGTGTATTATACAGAATATATATTGATTTATTGTCCAGAATATGTCTTGATTTATTCCAAATTGCTATGGTCTTTGCCAGTTTTGCTTTGACGTGTTTTATGGACCGTTTCCAGCAGATTTTGTGGTCTAAAGAATTTTTTCAATTCTAAAAGTTCTTTCAAAGACAAAAAATTTTAAAGAGAAAAATATTTGCAGAGCCAAGGCAACGGAAAAAGTGGGGTGCACTATTGCACTCTATTGAAATTAATGTTGATTAGTGCGGTTAATGGTATTTTAAAAATTTTGATTGGTATTTTTTTAGACATTTTTAATCTATCATGGCCAAGGTATCATAACATGAGTATTACTTTTGTGTTTCCATTACAGGTTTGTTGGAGGAAAGCTGAACATCTGTTATAATGCTGTCGATCGGCATGTGGAGAATGGAAGAGGTGATCAAGCAGCTGTCATTTATGACAGTCCAGTTACTGGCACTAAACAGGTCATCTCATACAGAGAAATGCAGGAGCAGGTAAAACACTCAAGGTGCGGTCACATTTGCGAAATTTCTTGGGCAAAAATGGTCTATTGTCTGTCGTCAATAGTGTAGTGACGTATGAAGCGCAGCTCACAGAGAAGTCACTTTAAAAAATATGGGCAGTCTTTCGCCCTCATGCGAAATTCCAAATTGTGTTGGTCCCTATTGAAATGACTGGATTTTGCCCACGAAAATTCACCAAACAAGATCAGATGTTGACCGCACATCAAGAACCTTCCTCCAATTTGTGTTTAATGTCCGTTTTCTGTTGTTTTGATTAATTGTAGGATTTAAATTTGCCTCAATTTTATACACATCCGTATATACACCTGTTTGTAGGTGTCCAGATTGGCGGGCGTTCTGGTGAGGCATGGCGTGAAGACGGGTGATGTGGTGGTCATCTATATGCCCATGGTTCCTCAGGCCATGTTCGCCATGTTGGCATGTGCCCGTATTGGTGCCACCCACAGCCTCATATTTGGAGGATTCGCCTCCAAAGAGCTCTCCGTCCGTATCGACCATGCTAAGGCAAGCCATTGGGTTTTCTTGTTATGAAAATGAATGAACTATTTTTATAAATGCATATCTCTGCTGAGGTTGCGAAAACCACTTCCTCTCTTAAATCATCTTTTCCCCCGCAGCCCAAGTTGCTGGTGACAGCATCGTTTGGCATCGAGCCGGGCAGAAGAGTGGAGTACATTCCTCTGGTGGAGAAAGCTCTGGAACTCAGCACTCACAAACCACACAAAGTCCTCATCTACAACCGGCCCAGCATGGTGAGCTACCAGAAACCCCACGGCACCTGGACGCCAGTCTCATTATCAAACTGGCTCAGTTTCCACTGCCTATTAACTGGTAAAAGAGAAGATAATGCTGCAGTGAGAGAATACAAATGCAAATGTGGTCCTCTTTCTAAAAGAGTGTACCTCTAAATTCAACCTTCACGTCATCGTTCTCAAGGAGACTGGCGCTTAACCAACATAAATCCTTATAGATTTATAGGAAGTTGGTTTTCATCTGTATAGCTGTAATAACACACCACTCAAAAAAATATAGCGTTTTAACAAACTCTAGCTAAACTAATTTCTTTTTCATGTTTTGGTGTCTGTTAAATGAGTTTTCTCATGTTGCTACATCTACAATCAGTATGTTGATTTCACAACACAGGGAATTGCTTAAGCTTCTTCCTGTGTTGTCATGGAAACTGTTAGCAAATAGCTTTTTGATTTTTCAGCGGTTTGGGATATAGGATGAATCCCGCATGGTTGCTGAAGGCGAACGCATTTTGGAAATCATAAAAAAAATATTTGAGTTAAACTGATATGTGAGGGGAGAATTTGCCGGCCCTAGAAGCACACATCACTTTATATCTTTAGAAGATTTACTATATGGCAGGATCTTATTTGCGGAAGATTTTAGAATATTCAGAACTACTTGATTGGAATGAAAATGCATCAATGCACTGCCACAACAAATACCAAAAAAACCCCAAAACAACCTGTAAAAAATCATAAAAGTTGTCCATATGACTTAAAAAGGCTTTTCTCACAACTGAACGTGACAAAGCCTGAATGAAATGTGGAAGTCATACAGATTTGAAACGGCATCACGAAGCATAACTCATTGCAGAATTAATGTTTTAGGTGATCTATTCCTTTAAAGGGATAGCTCACCCCTAAAAAAGAAAAGTATCCCATGATTTTCAATTATTCCACTTGATTTACGAGCCTAAAAATAGTCCGTATGCCTCCAGGTGGTTAATTAGGCTCTTTTAAAATCAATGCGTTTTTGTTAGAAAAATATCCATATTTAAAACTCTATAATTTCTAGCTTCTGGCAGGCGACAATACGAGTACTGCACAAGTTGACTTTAGCCAGATGAGTAACCGCTGACGGGATGTATGACGTAGGATGTAGGAGTAGCGTAAGCTTAGCTGGGCAACAAACTGAAGCTCCTCTTCTGTTATTTCGAAATTCTCCAACATTTCTCTTTAAAAATGATAGTTTTAGACTTCTAATTTGTGACCGGTGTTTTGTTTTGCGCTATCATTACATCATGTGTCGGGTCAGAGGTTACTCTTCCACCACAAATCGATGCGTATGGCCGTCTGTTAACTATAAGTGATCATAGTTAATAAAGTTAAAAATATGGATATTTTTCTTACAAAATCCCATCGTTTCACTTCAGAAGGCCTTTATTAACCCTTTGGAGATGTATGGATTACTTTTATGATGGATGGATGCATTTTTTTTGTCTTCAAAATCTGCCCCCCTTCACCACCACTATAAAGCGTGGAAGAGCAAGGACATTTTTAAATGCATCTCCAATTGTGTTTGTCTGAGTAGGAAGGCTTGAGGGTGAGGAAATCATGGGATAATTAGCATTTTTGGGTGAACTAACCCTTTAAGCCATCTGAAACACTGGAGTTGCACTTTGGACTTCCCATAAAAAAAGAAAGGAAAAACTCAAAAATGAGAAGTGTTGCATTGGCAACAAATTAAAGTAGAAGTAATAAGATTACCAACTGAAACTTAAATTAAAACTGAAATAAAATTAAGTTAAAATGATTTAGAAATAAACAAAAAGAACTAAATAAAGAAAAAAATAAAACATAAAATTATGAATTATTTTTAATAAAACTAAAAGCTAATTTAAAATATTAATAAAAATATTTAAATAATACTAAAATAACTGCTGCCTGGTCTGAGTATTTTGTTTCCTAGTATCAGTCTCTTTATCATTCTGAGGGACATGCTTGTGCCTAAACACTGTTTTTTGTCCCACAGGAAAAGGTGTCCATGTGTCCTGACCTGAGCTTGGAGTGGGAGGAGGAAATGGCCACTGTCCGCCCACATGACTGTGTGTCCGTCCCCGCTCATCATCCTCTGTACGTCCTGTACACCTCCGGCACTACTGGCACTCCTAAGGTAAAATCTTGTTTATTACAGAACACAGCGGTAAAGCTCGCAGCTGAGGGAACGGATGAAGTTGTTTACTGTGGAATAGATCCATGCTGTCAGGGGCTTTGTTTATTGTATATTCTGTTTGCAGGAGACCATGAGCCACACATCTTTATTAACTCTCTTGTGTATTCAAGATAAGAAAGAAGGAGCTTGTTTTAGTAAAAAGGATTTAGCCTGTGGCTGTGATGTTGAACCAAAAAGTACTTTTTACTTCAAGGTACGTGTTTTGGACATGTACCGTGCAGTATCCTGTAAATACTATTTGGTTTGTTTTCAGATTTAAATTTAAACAGTTATTTGAGAAAATGGCAAACAGATATTACAGAAATTTCAAAAGAAGAACAAGAATTAAAATAAAGAAATATAAATTTTCACTAAATGAACATATATTTAATCATTCTGAAGCAACATTTTGAAAAAAAAATTGTGAATTTATATCTCAAGAGTCCTGTCTTTGTTCTCTCACAATTTTGACTTTATTTCTCATATTTGTGACTTTATAACTTAAAATTCTGACCATTAAAACTGTATAGAATTTTCATTGTCGAATCGTGCTACCTATCAGATTGTGCTACCAACACAATCAGACCTTTAATAACCATACCATACCTAACCCAAACTCTATACCTACCCTTAAAACAAAGCAAATGCTGTATAGTGTTGGTAGCACAATCTGATAGGTAGCATTATTCATCAGAATACCTGTCAGCGTGAGCACCGCCCCACTGTGGTCATTTTTTGCGGCTGTGAAGGATAATGTTTTATGTTGATATTGGAACACGAGTGAAGTACAAAGCCTAGTTTACAAAATAAGTTATAGTTTAGCATGGAAACACTTGGATCTTTGCCGAATGAGAGAGGTAGGCTACGTGAGCCCAACACTGGGTTCAGTTTCCCTTTAAATGAATTCCTTTTGGCTTTACGTTTATATAGCCTAGCTACTAGCTAGTAAAACATTCAAGGACGACCAATGGGTTGAAGGTCCAAATTGCAGTTTAAATGCAGCTGCAAATGGCTAAGATAAGACCCCAATTCCTCGTCTGGGATCGTGTAGAGCCCTTTGGAGCTGCACTGAAACTGCGTTTTGGACGTTCAACCCGTTGGTCGCCGTTTAAGTCCACTATATGGAGAAAAATCCTGGAATGATTTCCTCAAAAACTTAATTTCTTTTGCCTGAAGAAAGAAAGACAATATAAATATATATAAATATAATAAATATCTTGGATGACATGGGGGTGAGTGAATTATCACGACATTTGAATTCTGCAGTGAATTAATTCTTTAACCAATAGTATTAATCGGTCAAAATTCTTACTGTCGGTTAATGGTTAGTTAATTTTGAGCACCCCTTTTCAGTAGCCTTTGGCCATTGCATTGTGTGTGTGTGTGTGTGTGTTTTCCCTGACTGTAGGACACTGTTAAAAAAGTTAAATTTAAGGTATCGGTTTTCTCATTATGTGCTATCGGTTTTCTCATTATTATGCTATTATGTGTTATTCAGCTGATCAATTCACTGAAAGAAACACCAAAAGCACCTCTCTCTGCAAAATATTGTAATATTGCACCAGTAATTTTGTCACCGCTGGCTTGACTGGGTATTTTCAAGCTGCAGGCTCTTGTATTTTAAATATGCTACGTCTAGTCAAAAAAAGCCTTAAAATCGTTGCGATATTCAGGGTGTTTTTGATGACCAGTAAAATATCACCCACCCCTACATTCTAAAAAGTGCTGGGTTATTTTTTATTATTTTTCTCAGCTGCTGGGTCAATTTTACTGTCAATACAAATGATGAACCCCCCGCACACCTACCCAGTGCTTTTTCAATGGAACTCCGTGTTGGGTAGTCTGTGCCATATTGGTTAAAACCGAAAAATGTTGTGTTTTGTAACTTCTGAGAGAAAAATTCCTGAGGGGAATCATTCTGAGTTAAATTAATTGTATTTCATTGTTTTCCCATCATGTTTTTACTGTGGAAACAGGAAAACGTCTAGTCTCGCATTACACCTTTTCGTTTACACGCAGCTAAAGTCTGCTTGGAACGCTAGCCCTCTACAAACGCAGCATACACTGGATTTACACAATGTGTCATCATATGGAAGTGTCGCCTCCTGCCAAACGAATGCTGCGATCAGGGCTGAGACTCGACATGTCAAGTTGACATGCTCATGCAGTTTATAAAGTACAGCTCTGTTGACTACAGTGACAGCGCTCTATTGATCTAGTATGCTAGCGTCGCTTTTAATGCGTTGAAACTTGAATGTTTGACAGGCGTGATGACACAAGGTAAAGCTGTTTTTGAAGCATGATTATTAGCATAAGATTATTTAATGAACTGATACCAGTTTTCTGATTCTCAGATTCCCAGATGCTGCTCCTGCCACTTTCTAAATAATTTTTTAAATGTTGAGTATTTTATCATGATTGGCAAAGATTGACTTTAAAAATAAAAAATAATTTTATATGAACTGTGCGTGTCCTATATATTTAAGAAGGAGTGATTTTAAGCGTTATTTAAAATGAATAGCCTGACATGGCACTATCCAACAACCCAAAAAATGGGTTAAACTCGAAATAAAATAACCCAGCATGAATTCTGTCCAACATTTACCCGGAAATGGGTTGTCAAATAGCCCAGCAATGGATGTTTTTAAGCAGTTGATCCTATCAAACGTTCCACCTTATTCTATTATCGTTCCACCCTAAGTAACATTTTATTTTGTCTATTTAATATTGTCCAAGAGGCGAATGGTGCCCTGAAATTTACATTAGCATGCCTCAGGTGCTGTTCAATCCTTAACAACTCACTTTTTTATGTACACTGACCGAGCAAGAAGCAAGCCAAGAGAAGGGAGAACAAGGAGCACAGGAGGAAGTTACAAAGCCTGAAGGCAGAGCGAACAAAACACAGCTCTCTGCTGACCCAGACTCCAGCCAGCATAAAATATGTGGCCTAAGGCAACACTGCCCTGTTCATAAACCACTTGCTAATGGCCCTCGCTCACACGCACACCTCAGATTTATGGATGTAAGTGTGTTTGGCACACACAGGATCTAATTACCACCTTACAAATCAAAATGTGCCCCTCAGTGTCAACCCTCAACCTGATTTGATAATGATTTACTGACAATAGGGACACAATGAATTGTAATACAGATAATTGTGATTAATTGTGTTTTGTTTATCTCACATACACATAGTTTGTTTTATGCCGGACTTGTGTGAGCACAATAAAGTGCATGATTGCCTCGAAAGCTTTGTGAACCAGTATTGGCTAGAATAATTATTTATATGAATAATAGAAATAATATAACTTCAGTTCACCATTTTTGTAACCCAGCCAATCTCTGTTGGTTACGAATATTAAAATATTATGAAATGGCTATTCATAAATGTTTTGTATTTTCAGCTTTCACTCATAATTAAGACATTACATGAATTAAAAGTTAAATGGCAAATAATAAAACAATTACCATAAATATTTACCGATACATGAACATTATAATAAATCTAAACTGGAGAGACATGCATTCGTTAAAGCCAGATTGTTCTTCCCATAATGCATTGCTGAACTGTAAATAAAAAAATTTGCTCAGAAAAATTCATATTCTAAAAATTCTATCATTTGGATGTTAATAATAGGTGACTAGAATGTAAAGTGCCTGATGATGTCGGTTATCACAAGCAATCCCGATTAGTTTTAATAACTCAATCATCATTCTCACCAAGGATGATGAATATAATGATAAAGATATCATTCTAAATATAAAAGAATGCGCCACAATTATAACGATAATGACTCAGAGAAGCAATATCACGGAATCACTTTCAGAATGATTTTTCCAGCTGATGAAATTTAAAAACATTGACAGCCAATCAGAATCCATCCTGCCTTATATAAAGAGCTCACGATTTTAAAGTGACAGATGACACAACTGCAGCGAGCGCTTGGAATAAACAGATGGTGCTCTGGGGTGCTATGTTGTTCTCGTTCTTGGTGTGAACAGGCCTTAAAGGGTTCAACAAAAAATGAAAATTCATTAATTACACACACTCATGTTGTTATGGGTTGTAAGACCTTCGTTCATCTTCGGAACACAAATGAAGATATTTTTGATGAAATCCAAGAGCTGTCTGAATCCTCCATAGACAGCAATTTAATTGCCACTTTCAAGGTCCAGAAAGATACTAAAGACACTGTTAAAATAGTCCATGACTACAGTGGTTCAACCTTAATGTTATGAAGTGACTAGACAAGAGACAGTTCCTTGTCTTCCCTGTCAGTCTCCTACTCTGTTTGCATTGTAGAGACAGTGCAGCGCTTCCAGGTTCTACATCAGAATGGCGACTCATCTCAATTGTTGAATAAAGTCGTTATTTTTGTTTTGATATTTCTGTTTTGTTTGCTTCATTGAAAACCACTGAACCACTTTAGTCACATGGACTACTTTAACGATGTGTTTAGACAGAATTTTCATTTTTGGGTGAACTAACCCTTTAACAGTGATGTTTGTTTCCTGTAAATAATGTCTTTTTTTTTCTTTCTTTTTTTTCTTCTCATCAGGGTGTAGTCAGAGATTCAGGAGGATATGCCGTGATGTTAAACTGGACCATGTCTAACATTTATGGACTTGCTCCTGGTGAGGTAGGTCATGATTTGTGATTTTTGCAAGTGGCAATACCACATTTTTATTAAATTTTTGATAAAAGAAATTTGATGAACTTTGAAATCATACTTCCTACCCTGTTGCTGCTCTGCTTACCCATTCTGAGGAATCCAGTGGTAAGGTACGGTCACATTTACCCTTGTTTTGCAAATTTTCGAGGACGTAATGCAGTCATTTCAAAAAGAATCCATTACATCTGGAATTTTGCATGGACACAAAAGATTTCCCCTGCAAATTTGTCACATTCACCAACAGAAAGCTGCTTGGTTTGAAAGTGACTTCTGAGTGAGCTGTACTTCATACATCACTACACCATTAATAATAGACACTGGACCTCTTTTGCTTGCGAAATTTAGTCCAAATTGACCTATTGTTGACCGCACCTTTAGATAGATTTAGTCCGACCTTGCTTGCCTTTGTCAAAATGTAATACAGTCTGTATAAAAAGACTGTTATTGTAGAATGCAGGAGGCAGAACAAACTACTTTGGCATTAGACTTCCACACGTAAGAGGAGGGCGTTTAAGTGGGGGAAGGTACAGTGGCAAAAAACTGCCTGTGTCTGGAAAAGACCAATGTGAAGATTCTTTAACAATAATATTTTTGTGTTCCATGGAATAACCATGCATAGGGTTGGACAACAGGGAAAAATGATGATAAATGCATGACATGACCCCTTGAAAACGATTCTGTCTCGCACCGTTTAACCTACATGTCTCTCTCTGTCAGGTCTGGTGGGCCGCGTCTGACCTTGGCTGGGTGGTGGGCCACTCATATATCTGCTACGGTCCGCTTCTACACGGCAACACAACCGTTCTCTACGAGGTACGGGGCATGTGTGTGCAAAAATGTGTAATTAGTGTGAATGCTTTACAGAATTTGACCCATGGACCGCTTCAGCCAACACTCAATTATCTGCTGTTGTGGTTTGCTGGATCCTGACGCTCATGCTGAACTGAGGTCTCCTAAGTCTCTACTGTGGAATTTTACAGGCTGCAACAATCATTTCTCTAGGGGAGTGAATGCAAGCAAGAACGACTATCTAAAGCAAACTTGCTGAATCACTGGCTCAGTTTGACTTTGTTGTGCATTTGATTTGCTGTTGCTTTTTAGAAGGTTTTGTACTGATAACAGAGCAGCTGTTACAGTATTAAACTTGTTCTTCTCATCGAGTCTTAGCTGAGATCGCAACATGAATACTAAAACCATTTGCACTCGGTGGGAAATTTACCAGGCTGTGTTTGGATTTCTGTCAAGGTGAATTCTGCACTGGCGTCTCCTCTGCTGATTAGATGTGTTGTTTCGCTCCACATGAGAAAATGGGAGATGCTCATAGAATTTATTAGTCCGCTGTAATGGAAGTTTGATTTGAACAGATCTCTCATGCAATGTTAATCTCCAAACCAAAAAGCCCTCGGTCTGTTTTAATTAATGTCTTTTGTAATTATGCACATCCATGGTTGTATTGGTTTCATGCTATCAACTAATGCAACATGCCAAACCTGATCTGATTTATTCAGTAGTGGTTTTTGCTAAGAAAAAAAAAAAAAAAAATCTTTTTGATGCCACTGTTCCCAAATATTTTCATTCCCTTGCAAGGAAACCTCTCTGTAATTTATTTATACTATGTAAGAAAAATAGAGTAATATTGTAGAGGCAGCATGTCATAAAAATGGGCATTTATCTTGTCTTTTGTACAAGACTAAAGCCAAAATAAATTATTAAAGTAATATCTGGGAAATGTATATCATTACTTAAAAATAATATTAATTAATTATCGCTCAAATTGATTTGTGTGGTGCTTATCACAATAAATATTGGTCCAAAATGATTTTTTACAATTTAAAAACTCCTGCTCTTGACCCATATGTGGGTTCACCCAAAAATGTTTTTTTTTTAATTTTTTTTTTTTTTAATTATTTTAAAAATCCTTAATTCACCCTCATGTCATCTTAAATCTATTCTTTTTTTGTGGAACATAAAAGAAGGTATTTTTTTGGAAAAGTGTATTACTTCTTGTCCATGAATTCAATGTTCCTAATAATATCTTCTTTTGTGTTACACCTATCAGTGCCCTAGCAATACCGAAAAACCCCCTAACAACCACGCAGCAATACACTAAAAACCCCTCCGAACACTTTAGCAACTGTAAAACAACGACCTGGCAACCACCCACAACACTCTCTTTGAGCAAACATCTCTCGCTTCAAAAACAGAAAATCTATTTAATATTGGATCATTTCTATTACACAGCAAGTGATTCAGTGGGGTAAACAAAACAAACATTAAATTTCTGCCAATTACTGGTTGAAGCTGACGTGCGACAGATACACATTATTGTTTTGTACGTTTTAAGTCCAGAACAAACCTTGTTTTTGTTCAGTTAAACACTTATTCACCCCCCCTCCTCCTCACTTTCTTTCTTTGGAATCAATCAGTCGTATATTTTTGTTTCTATAACAACATCCAAATGTCACGATAATTATTTGTGATTTTTTTTTTTGTTCAAAGCATGTCTAAGAAATATCTCAGCTTTGAGATTGATTGGGCTTTTTTTCCCTCACTGAAACCTACACAAACGCTGTTATAGAAACAAGATGAGAGGTTTGTGTGTGAGCACTTTGATTTGTTCTCACTAATATAAAGTCATTGTTTAGTTCTGAGAATATTCTGTTTGAGCAGCATGGCAGAAACATGAATATTTGAACAGCTCAGCGTTGTGCAATGCTACTTGTATGTGCAATCTCTTTGCAACAATACTATTCTGTCTCTTTGCAAGTTTTTGCCATAAGTGTTGGCCATCTGCCACCCAGGCACCTTTCCAAGCCACTCTCCATTTCAAACACTTCCTTGATTTAATATTCACTCCCCAACCACATCACATGCTGATCCAGCCTGACACTGGAAGACTTGTCCGAAATGTTGGGAAATTTGTCATATTTGCTACAAAGGCATGTGAAAAATATTCAACTTTATCAACTTCCTTAGGAAATAAAATGATACTTTCCCCCCAAAAGACTCTATTTGGGAAATCTTTTGTAATTTTGTTTGGTTTTTTAAACAAAATATTGAACCATTTTTCCTTGGTTTCATTTATGCGTATGCTATAAGCAGTTGCTATTTCCGCAGGGTAAACCTGTGGGGACTCCGGACCCCGGGGCCTTTTTCCGAGTGATGTCTGAGCATGGCACAGCCTCCATGTTTACCGCTCCCACTGCTATCAGAGCCATTCGCCAACAAGACCCTCAGGCAGAACACGGGAAACGGTACCATCTCAGCAGGTAACCACAAATCTGTACCTGGGCCGTTATGTGAACAGGTACAAGACAAGTAACATCTGCAGTGAGGCATCTGCAAACAAGTTTGTTTATTTGTGTAATAGTGGCGACTACACATGGCTGCCCCTACAATCCTACAAGTATGTTTAAGTGCAGTATATTCAAGTCATCTCTTTCTCTGTTTTTGACCTAAAAAAGTTTTTGGACACTTTTAAGGCTTGGGAATACTTCATTTTCCATGTTTCGCTTTGTCTCATGCATGGTTGAACTCCTTTTTGAAAGTATACTCCTTTTGGCATTGCATTCGATACAAAGCATCCAACCAAGTGGCAAATACTGCTGCTTTCCTTGGAAGTTTCTGTGCCACTTATTATTTTAACACTGAACAAGTTGGACGTTTTTCATAATGCAAGTCAGTTCCTCTTATAGTGGGCCTCGTTTTTCAATCTAACGTAAAAACGAGTGCAGATCCGAGCACGAAAATCTTCTTGCGAGAGGTGCTCGGTGATTCATGAAACATTTGTAAGCTGCCAATCACATTGTACAGATGATAGGATGTAATTAAATGTGGTTGCTGAAAACAGTCGTCATTTAATATCACGTCCATATAAATTCATGGTTTAAAAGCCTTGCCCCTAGAGTTTACATCACGGAATAATGTAACCCAGCCAAGAAGAGGAAGTAATCTCATGAAAGAGAATTGATCTTGCACCAAACATCTATTATGCTCTTTTTTTACAAGATGTAAAATAAGTCTCTGATGTCCCTAGAGTGTGTATGTGAAGTTTGAGCTCAAAATACCCCACAGATCTTTTTTTTTTGTAGATGTTAAAATTGCCACTTTTTGGGGGTGAGCAAAAAACACACCTCTTTGTGTTTTTCCCTTTAAATGGAATTGAGCTGCTGCTCCCGGCCCCCTTTCAAGAAGAGGATTCAAGAGCTCATGCAACAAACAAACAGGACAATCTCATGCACTAAAAATATCAGAAACTGGTCAGTGCTGTTCAGTCTTATATGTTCGAACCGGAATCAGACAACGATGACTACAGAGCCAGAGAATAAATGCTGCCTGGAGACAGAACCGTTTACTTTAATTACGGTTACGTTGTCATCTTGCTTTTATCCACTATTAGAACAAGCCTGTTGTAGCGGACCCGTCCGAATGATGGCCTTAACTTTACTGATGACTTTAATGAAGTTTATTGTACTTCACACAAAAGATGAAGCGTCCATTTCACTCCAAACAACCACAGTAAGAGCTGAATACACAGTACAAGAAGTGCGCATTAAAGTCTCGTCCATAAACTCTCTCTCTCCATTGCATTATCATCAACATAGACAGCAATAAAATTGCACAAAAACACTCGTTACAACTAACAGTAAACAAATATATATACTCCTTCTTAATAAATACTTAATAAACTGGTATCCCTGAGAGCTAAAATGGCGGACAGTGTACAACTCGCTTTAGGCCGAGGTCTATGCTAATACGGCAAGCTTAGTCAACATTCGTGGGCGGGGCTTGTGCAAAGTGACGTCACTTTAATATAATATAATTTAATATAAGAAACTACCGTAACACTTTCCATTTTATCTCATGTCTGTTGCCACCGTTTTGTCCCCCAAATCATTACTTTCTCTAGCGAAATATAGAACAGGCACTCTATGGATCTTTTTTAGTTTAATAGAAATGCCATTAGAGTGTTGGTTCTAGTGTGGATGTTTATCTACAAACACTATTATGCTGTATGCTGTGACAGTGCATTTGGGGGCAAAAAAAGTGCAGTTACCATGGTGATAGTAATGGATGTGTTTCAATAAAGCAGTATAGTGCTGCTATACAATGGTTATGGCTTTGATTTAAACTGAAGCACCGCTTCATTACAGAGCAGCAATTCCTTTTCTTTCTTGCACTCAAATGATATTCTGCCTCTAATAACTATTCAGTGCCCGTTTAAAGGCTCAGTCATATGGCAATTAATCATTGACAAAAACGTCCAGTTATTAGATGGTTATGAAGGCTCTCACCTCGGAGAAAAAGAATCAGAAAACGAATCACATTGATGTTTGGTGGAGGCATACTGTAGCTTTTTATTTTAGAGCTACAATGTTAATCAAGCTTTCTTGCGCAAAAACCTGAATTAGACTTTACTGTACGTGACCATTTTCATCCTCTCACTGACTCATCTTCATCAAACTTTATTACAGAACCAAATTTAAATCTGATAATACATAAAATAAGCAAAAAACAAAAATCTAGGTCTCTTTAATAACTCATTGTATCATTGAAAGCTACTAAGTCTTGCCTCTAATTCGACCTCAACTGAGCAGTATATAGTGGTGTACAATATGCTTTAAATAATGATATCTTCACTTCATCTGAGCATGAACTAAACTGACTTAGCCTGTATTTGAATCATGCAGCGTTACCTTTCAGTGTCCTCATCATCTGTCATGTGCTCAGTAATAAATCTGACTGTCTCTTGCTGCGGTTCTTTTAAGACTCGCATCTAATGTGCTGCACTTTAAACCAAAGTCTAATATTTTTTGAACTGCCCCATCCAGCAATACCTGCCTCTTCTTATAGAATTTACGATTAGTAGTATTCATCCAGCTTTCTCATTATTTCTTAATCACAGAGTTTCTGATTTGAATGATTCTCTTTATCATGTAAATATGGGTGGTCATGAGCCTGACTTCATTTAAATTGTGGAATTTATTTTAATTTTGAAGTCATTATGGATGTTTTGAATTCTTATATTCTTATAATTAAATTAAATAATTACGTTTTATTGTATGTTTTTTTTTCTTGATAACATGATTTGATAACATTTCTTCTTATCAATGTTAAAAATCTTTTTTTTCAGGATTCTTTGATCAATAGATTTACTTGAAACTGAAATCTTTTGTAATATTATAAATGTCTTTACTATCACTTTTGATGAATTTTACCTTGCTGAATAATAAAAAAATTCTTATTGACCCGAAAACTATATATGAGGGTTCATGTAAAATGAATGTAATTTTTTATTTAGTACTGTCCTGAATAAGATATTTTACATAAAAGATGTTTACATATACTCCACAAGCCAAAAAAAGCTGAATTTATAATAATGAAAGAGTTGTAAAGAGTTCAAATCTGCAAAGATGCTAGAAAACTGAAGAATTTGCTGCCCCTGGAGGATTTTTTAACAACATTTGTTATGTAAAATATCTAGGACAGTACTAAATAAAAATATTCATATGATCCCTCTTATTTTGTTAAAATAATTAACATTTAGCAGATTCTGCAATGTGTATGTAACAATAAAATACAATGTGTACATAGTGGACCCAGCTAGATTAATAATAGCATAATAGGGGTTGTCATTTAGTAGATGGTGCTCATTTACATTTTTTGACACTTCATGAATATTTATGCTGCATAAAATTCAGTTGTTTTTTTTCCCACACTTGGCTTATGCAAATCATTGTAGCAATAATGAAGTTGAATTTTTCACTAGAAAAAATAAACACAAGGCCATTATTTCCTTTTAAACAGGCTTTATTTTGCTCCGGCTTTGTTATGCTATAACCCTTAAAGTGATAGTTCACCCAAAAATGAAAATTCTGTCGTCAGTTAATCACCCTCAGGTTGTTCCAAAACTATATGAGTTTCTTTCTTCTGTTGTACACCAAGGAAGATATCTTAAAGAATGTTGGTAACCAGACCATTGACTTCCATGGTATGGGAAAAAAAGAAATACTGTGGAAGTCAATGGGGCTCATCAACTGCCTGGTTATCAACATTCTTTAAAACATCATCTTTTGTGTTCAATAGAAGAACAAACAAAATTTTAATTTTTTTGGCCAACTATTGCTTTAATTAATATTTAAGCCATTTTTATTTTTGTACTTAAATAACACAAGCATAAAAGACAAACACATCTTTGCAAAGATGAAATGGAAGGAAGGGCAATTCAGCTCAACCCAAAGGAGCTGTGCAATGCGTGACTTTCACACAAAAGCGCAGGCTCTCGGTCCAGGAGTGTGCCTCTCATGTCTGCGCTGTAACCTGCTGCTCTCAGTGTGGGTTTAAATGCATGCCAGAGGGCACCACTCAACTCAATAGAATTTTCCAGCTCAGAGCGTCTACTGTGATGCTGTAAGATCAGGATCTGCCCTCTCTCCAAGATCATAAGGTCGATGTTAACCCACACCTGCAGCAGGTCGTTGCAATAGATAGGCACACCTGGATACCTGAATCTAATGGATTTGTGAACATGAATACTGTTGGATGCTTGTTGCACAAGTTGTAGGGCAATCTTTTCGCCTACTTAAACAATATACTGAATGATGCTGTCTTGATATACATCGGTGTCATTTTCATGTTGTCATTCGCTTTTTAACTTATAGTAAGCTGCAATGTCATTCATATATGGCAGTTTTTGTTTCATTAAAGTAACCCAATATGCTATTTTAAAGGTTCCTAAGTTTGTTTTGGAGGTCTCCTACAATGTCTACATGCATCCATAGTCAAAAAAACTTTCATAATATACATTTCAGCATCACCTTTTTTCTCAGTGTCTGCAACAGTTTGATAAAAGATCTGTTCTCTCTAAACTCCACCTTTCTGGGAGCATACTCTGCTCTGATTGGTCAGACTGCACAGTCTATTTTGATTGGTCTACCGCTTGCAGCACGTGTCTGAAACAAAACGTCCATTACCATATCTGAATTTCCTCAGCACTTGTAGTCATCACAGTAATGATGGCGTTGGTTTTACCTTATTAATTCGAGCATGAGTCATTTTGGAATGCAATCAAATTAGATTTCTTTCACAGAGCAGAAAAATGCGTCTTCTTGACATGTCCACAACACAGACTAAAGTCTTCTAGTCTCAGGTACAACTATAGTGCCAAAGTGCATGTTCACCGGCAAACCCCTGTGGGTGGAGGTGTGTGGTATGGTGTTTTGACCCCAACAGACTCCAGCTTGTTGTAATGCAGTTCACGTGTATGTGACCTTGACTCGTATGCGTACTTGGTAATTGAATAGCTTCTGCATTGTTTGACCCTGGAGTGAAACGGGGAAAGGAACTCCGCTTTAATATAGTTACTTGATCATAAACACTGACTCAAAGAGAGTCCGTTATGGAGGAGGATCATATAAGGGAGATTGGGGTAAAATATGTTGTCCTTTTAATCTAGTGAACTGTGCACATTTTTTTATGCTAAACTGTAATTTTTCTATGTTGCAGGTGAAATTAATTTTGTGGTTTAGCAAATTTATTCAGGTTGTAAAATTTTATAATTATAAATGAAATACAACTTATATACCAGTACTTGTTGGTGAAACTGGCAATTTATAAAATTATTAGTAAATTATTTTGCTAAAGATTAGCTATGAAGCATTTCACTCAAAACAGTAGCTGTATCAGAAGCTTCGTGTCAAGAGTTTTGCTTCCAAATTGTTTTACTTTATTAAAATATTCAAAACATTAAGTCGTTTCCTAACTGGTTAATGAACGTGTAAAAAAGACTTTAGAATGGCATTGTGCTTTAGTATAACTATTCCATATTTGTATTAAACCATGTGTGCATTTGGGGGAAAATCTTGAAATGGAGGTTCCCAGTGTAATATAAATGAGATATATACATTTAAGATATAATTGCATCATTACATTTATTTGATGTTTGATTGAATGTAATAACTACTGTATCAATATACTACATTTTTCCAGTATGTTTGTTTAACTTGTTGTACATAATGTGCCGTTATCCATCTGCAATATCCAGTGTCTGCAATTTTTTATTTTATTAAGTGTCAAAATTTGCCTGCAGAAATGGCTTTTCAAAGTCATTGTGTGTTTTGTTTTATAAAACTAAATTATAGTTTTTTAAATTATAGTGTTCTCAAGCATGACCTGAGGATACATTCAGTGTTTTGGCACAGCGCAACCTACTAGTCCAGAGATATGAATAAATGGCTTTTTTTTAATTATTTCTGAACGGTTTGGCCATAAAAATGGTCTCTTTAGATTTGGGGCGACATGATGAGTCAAATTATATCAAATTTTCCAATATTGACAATTTTGGGAGTCAGGCATTTTGAATTTTGTAGTAAAATTCTGTATGTTATGAACACATCAGCGCATTATGTAACTCGGTATGGGTCATTGGCACGATGCCCTGACGGACCCTTAGAAGTTTCAGAGCAGCGCCGCCTAGTGGTGAAATTATTACATGCTTATAACTTTTGGATGTGATTGACTTACTTTCACGGGAGTCATCTCCTTATATTGCTGAATCCTTGCCGAGTCCAACAATACCAAACATGCTCGGTTTTTCCTTATAGTTAGTGGAACGTTGTGATTTAGCGTTTAAACAACTTTTGCGAACATCTTCGAAACCGTTCGAAGTCATTGTATGAAAATCGGAAACATAGGTCGTTGGCTATGTGCTAATGGCAAAATGTCAAAATTATGATAGTAAGTGGAAAAAAAATGCTATCTAAGTCAGGTCTGCATAATTTTTTGTGTTCATACTTATCTCATTTCATAACAAAATGAGATATTTTTACCAAATTTGACACATTGAGGTTGTAGTCATCTTATTCAGCGCTATGATTGAATAAAATTGGCTCTACAGTACCGTTGGTCTGATTGAGCATTTTGAATTGATTGCAAATGCAAAGAGAGTTTGAAAATAAATAAAGTTTCTGTCTTAGTTTAGCTTGTGCTCGTCAAGCTACCAAATCAGTCAAATTCACTTACTGTTCCTAGTATTCGAATTTCAAACGTGCCTCAGAGATGAAAATATGTCTTGACTTTGCTCCCAAAGCATCCCTTCGGTATTAAGGGTGACTTGAGCGGATGAAAGGATTGTGTGATGTGACCACCCGCAGTACGGCTGAATCCATTCCTTGTTTGAGGACCGATGACAGGAACAGCGAGTCCTCACCTTTACACCCGCTGTGCTTTATCCAATCACCGCTTGTCAGTTCTTCTTGTTTCTTTACTACGAGAATTAATTCAGTAAATATTTAATGCAGGTTTCTCTTCACGCATTTCTTTTCTGCAAAATCTTTGGGGGACACATGAGACTGCTCTGAAGTTTCTAAGAGCTGTTTTTTTTCTTTTTTTTTTCTGTAGGCTGAGGAACTTGTTTGTAGCCGGAGAGCGCTGTGATATAGAAACCCTCGAATGGGCCAAGAAGAGTTTTGGAGTCCCAGTGCTGGATCACTGGTGGCAAACTGGTGAGTCACTGCCACATTCAGGTTCATTCCTGCTGTCATTTTCTACCGCCTGCTTCATAATGCACGTCTTGTCTTTTAAGGCGTTGTTCACAGATCCGTTTTGTCAGATTCAGTCTTATTGTTCACATCAGTTGCCATAGTAATGAGCATCAGCACGACACCAAGAAATGTTCTTCTGTAAGCTCTTTCCGAAGTACATTAGATTGTCATTGTAATTTCATCCAAATTTACTTCAATTGAGCTAACTCACTGCTATGCAAATCTGATCTGTAGAGACTTGCAATATATCCTTGCTCAGAGGTTTGAGTTGGTTTTCAAACCACGAATGGATGGGGTTAGTATCAGTTCTGTAAAATGGATTTCATGTTTTATTTTGTTTTTTTGCTGTTCATGGTACAAACAAATGGATTTCTTTCATGTATGCCAAAAAATGTTTGAACAAAGCCTAAGATGAAGGGTGATCCTCAGCTGTTGACATCAGCTGGTATTGATATCAGTGGTTGGCATAATGTGATTCCTCTCAGCAGACGTCGAGTCAAGTGGTGTCTGATTTAAACACATCAAATACATGTTTGATTGAAGTTTGAGCGGCTCTCTGTTCAATTGATGGTATCTGGGATTAGGGGTGGGTGGTACGATATCCAGATTCATTGCCGTTCAAAAGTTTGGGATCGCTATGTTTTTATCCAGAAGGGGTGCATCGATTTGTTGAAAAATTTACAGTAAGGACATTTATATTTAAAAGGTTCTATTTCAAGTAAATGTTGTTGTTTTTTTAGAACAAAATATTATAATAATTTCTTGAGCACCAAATCAGCATATTAGAATGATTTGTGAAAGTAATGATGCTGAAAATTCAGCTTTGTCGTCACAGGAATAAATTACATTATAAAATATATTAAAATAGAAAACAGCTATTTTAAATTGCAATAATATTTCACAACATTACTGTTTTAACAGGGTTATTGGTCAAATAAATACAGCCTTGGTGAGCAGAAGAACATTAAAAAATCATACTGATCCCAAACTTTTGAAAGTTGTGTGACTGAATGGTTGTTTTTAATATTTTTCCTTGAATTTTCAGCAAATATGACTAGATTGTAATGTAAAAAAAAACAAAAAACATGTTTTGTATTTATGTTGAAATGACCATCTAAATGGAAAATACTATAATCTTATTTTATTTTCTTTGATTACTATTAAGATGGGAACAAAGATAGGATTATAACAAATGAACAAGTCTGGCATGTTTAGAAAAAAAATGGCACTGTGTAACACCTTAGTACAGGGTCATCTTCAACTTAGTTTAGTTATTTCAACACACCTGTCTGGACATTTCTAGTATTCAGACTTGTAAGACTTTGAGTAGCTGCTTCAGGTGTATTTCATTGCAGTTGCAGCTGAACTCTGCAGGTCAGTCGTCCTCCAGGAGCAGGATTGGACCTCTGCCTTAGTTGAAAGGAAATAACTGAAAACAGTACAAAAACAAATTGGTACAAGTTTCTGTATGCCTCACTAAAATAAGCAAATGGCAAAAGATGCAACTTTCTGTTGTTTGCTTATTCATGTCGCAAGTTCCTGACCTTAAAGTCGCCCTTATTTCTCTGGCAAGCCTGAAATGGATTGTCTGAAAAACAGTACACTTCTTTTGATATTCATAACCCCTATTGCCAGCATGATGCATAAACCATCACATGTATAATGAATTGGGTTACCTTCTCATTCTATACTGGCCGCAAAACATACTCGGCTCATAAATATGGCAGAGAAATAAACAGGTGCGAGAATGACCAGAGAATATTTGTGCAAACTGAACTGAATCACCTCACATCCATATTCTAGCGGGATTTGTAAACTGTTTGTGTGTCATTCGCCAGCACAAATTTAAGTGTCAGATCTGTATTGATGCATGAACGGCAACAGCGCTGCATCCGTATGTGTGTTTGTGTGAGCACAGGGTCAGAGAGGCTGAAGTACTTAATGTGATGAATGATTCTGTTTTCAGAGTTTGTGTGTCCCGTCCTCCATCTCTCCATCCAATTCATGATTAAAAGCACGTTTACGCACCACCACTGAGACGTATCATTACGCATCTTGAAATAACAGCGTGTTTGAATTGTTCAGCGGCACAGAGCGAGATTTGATTAGAAGAGCCGATGAGGTGTAGTGTAACGCAACAGTTTGGTTGCGCTGGCGCGATAGCTTTTCTGAAATAAAGTGGAAGTGATTTGAACCTTCATTATCTACGCCATTACCAGCTCAAACTTCTCCAGGCTCATGCGTGCATCGCAATATCAGAAGTTAAGCTGCTGTGACAGTCTCTCTCTCTCACTCTCTCTCTCTCTCTCTCTCTCTCTCTCTCTCTCTCTCTGTCTCTCTCTGTCTCTCTCTCTCTCTCTGTCTCTCTCTCTGTCTCTCTCTCTCTCTCTGTCTCTCACTCTCTCTCTCTCTCACTCACTCTCTCTCTCTCTCTCTCATTTCATCATCTTAAGGCTTGATTGGCCAACATTAGAGCTGCTGCTATCAACTATTTTGATAATTGTGCACCCATAAAGGCCAATTGCTATTCTTGCAAATACAATGAGCTGATAATTATATTTCATATGGACATTATTATCTGACTATAAATTTAATATAAAAATAGATTTTATAATTTATCTAAATAAAGTTATATTTAGTTTTGTCTAAAAAAAAAATAAACACCTAAAATCATTCATTTTAAATGCTACGAGTGAATTTAGGCATAACAGCATTATTGTGCACAGTATGAAAAATGGGTAAAAATTTCATTTAATATTATTAAAGTCTGTGTTTTTAAAGATTACATTTAAGTTAGCGTTAGATGACCGCAGAGATAATCAAAATGTAAAATAAATATGAAATATCCAGTATTGACCAATAAAAATAATACTCAAATATCGACAATAATATGATCAATAATACATTTATTTTATTTGCTTAAGAAAATAATGTTGAAATTAAACATTATATTCTTAATTTTATTATGTGGTAATTAGGAATTTACAATCAGTGTTGTTATTGTTAACTAAAAATGTAGCTATTAAAAAACTTTAATTGAAATAAAGCTGAAATAAAATAAAATGAAAGAACCACTTTTACCTAAACTTAAATTACTTAAAAAAAAAAACAACAGCCAGTAAATTCAAAATATATATACACACTATAATAGTATTTGAATAATACTAAAATAACACTGTTAATGTGCTTTTTTTAGTGACTGTATTAAAAACTTAGCATTACCTCTTTAAGTGTGTTGCTTAAATTAAACAGTATGTGTTTGCAATGTCAAACACACACAGACAGACACACACTCACACACACACACAGACACGTAAATGTAAATGTGTTGTTTAATTATTATTCTCAGTGGCAACGCTCATCCAGCACACACAGAAAATTAAAGAAAGGCTGTCGCTTTTGAGACCTGATAATAATCTGTGTGCTATTTTAAGACGCAACTCCTGCTGTGAAGAGGTGGGGGGCTTTGGTGATGAGGGCTGCTGATGTCACCGCTGTTGCCGGGCAACTGGTATGTTTCCAGTTGAGAGTATGTGGCAATGACTGCTGGCTGTACAAACGACCTTAACGTGGCCCTGAGCGTTGGCACCTGTCTTTTGAGCTGGACGTCGTGTGCGCGTGCAGCCTGGCACCGTCTGTCGGGTTTTGACTCTGGTGAAGTTTATCGGTCCACTAAATCGACTTTACGTGAGGTGGCAGGTGGCCGGCAATAACTGGTGACGGCAGGACTTTAACTTACGAAATTTGCCATTTTTATGTCAAAACCCTCCTGTTTAATTAGCGGTTTCGACCATGTCGATGTTGTATTTTATATGGTACCTTTAAAAGGAACCAGTATGACTGATTTGACTAACAAGGGAGCACTAGAAAAGAAAATTGAATAAGAAATGCATGTTGGTAACACAAAACTATGGCTTTGGAAGATGCGGAGTGTAGTGCATGAGTCTTATCGACCACATTTATGATTTTATAGCGATGCACCAACATGGGCCATGCCTGAATTCGCCCCCTAAAATTCATTAATCCACTAATATAGTCCACATGGAAACAAGTGAGTGAATTCGGACACAATTTGCACCAGAGAGGCTGGCGCTTTTGCATAGTTTGTGCTTCATAATAATGTAAAAAGTGAATAAAACAAACGATAATACCAAAATATCTACAAAAACCAACATTGTGCCAATATATTGAGCAAATATGACAGTTTTCTCAATAAAATAATCTTGAAATTTCATTTTAGATACTTATATGCAATATTTGATCACAACTTGTCTTGAAAAACTAAGACAATTTGTAGAAGTCACACAGAAGGACTTTATGGCAAATCTACTGACACTGCCAGAATTTTGTCTGAGGTAAAGATTTGTCATAGTAATCAAAGACTACAGATTTTAGTCTAGGATCTTAGGATTCTCAATTTTCTCAAATGAGCAAATCATGGTCAAAATCTCACAGTGTGCACCAGCCTTTATCTAGTTACTTACCAAGAAACATACAGTACTGTGCAAAAGTTTTAGGCAGGTGTGAAAAAATGCTGTAAAGTAAGAATGCTTTCAAAAATAAACTTGGTAATAGATTATATTTATCAATTAACAAAATGCAAAGTGAGTGAACAGAAGAAAAATCTAAATCAAATCCATATTTGGTGTGACCACCCTTTACCTTCAAAACAGCATCAATTCTTCAAGGTAAACTTGCACAAAGTCAGGGATTTTGTAGGCATATAGTTAGGTGTATGATTAAACAATTATACCAAACAGGTGCTAATGATCATCAATTCAATATGTAGGTTGAAACACAATCATTAACTGAAACAGAAACAGCTGTGTAGGAGGAATAAAACTGGGTGAGGAACAGCCAAACTCAGCTAACAAGGTGAGGTTGCTGAAGACAGTTTACTGTCAAAAGTCATACACCATGGCAAGACTGAGCACAGCAACAAGACACAAGGTAGTTATACTGCATCAGCAAGGTCTCTCCCAGGCAGAAATTTCAAGGCAGACAGGGGTTTCCAGATGTGCTGTCCAAGCTCTTTTGAAGAAGCACAAAGAAACAGGCAACGTTGAGGACCGTAGACGCAGTGGTCGGCCAAGGAAACTTACTGCAGCAGATGAAAGACACATCATGCTTACTTCCCTTCGCAATCGGAAGATGTCGAGCAGTGCCATTAGCTCAGAATTGGCAGAAAACAGTGGGACCCTGGTACACCCATCTACTGTCCGGAGAAGTCTGGTCAGAAGTGGCCTTCATGGAAGACTTGCGGCCAAAAAGCCATACCTCCGACGTGGAAACAAGGCCAAGCGACTCAACTATGCACGAAAACACAGGAACTGGGGTGCAGAAAAATGGCAGCAGGTGCTCTGGACTGATGAGTCAAAATTTGAAATATTTGGCTGTAGCAGAAGGCAGTTTGTTCGCCGAAGGGCTGGAGAGCGGTACACGAATGAGTGTCTGCACGCAACAGTGAAGCATGGTGGAGGTTCCTTGCAAGTTTGGGGCTGCATTTCTGCAAATGGAGTTGGGGATTTGGTCAGAATTAATGGTATCCTCAATGCTGAGAAGTACAGGCAGATACTTATCCATCATGCAATACCATCAGGGAGGCATCTGATTGGCCCCAAATTTATTCTGCAGCATGACAACGACCCCAAACATACAGCGAAAGTCATTAAGAACTATCTTCAGTGTAAAGAAGAACAAGGAGTCCTGGAAGTGATGGTATGGCCCCCACAGAGCCCTGATCTCAACATCATCGAGTCTGTCTGGGATTACATGAAGAGAGAGAAGCAACTGAGGCTGCCTAAATCCACAGAGGAACTGTGGTTAGTTCTCCAAGATGTTTGGGCCAACCTACCTGCCGAGTTCCTTCAAAAACTGTGTGCAAGTGTACCTAGAAGAATTGATGCTGTTTTGAAGGCAAAGGGTGGTCACACCAAATATTGATTTGATGTAGATTTTTCTTCTGTTCACTCACTTTGCATTTTGTTAATTGATAAATATAAACTATTAACATGTCTATTTTTGAAAGCATTCTTACTTTACAGCATTTTTTCACACCTGCCTAAAACTTTTGCACAGTACTGTACGTTGTCAAAAATAAACAACTGCTTCAAAATTTTCAGTAGGGGTGTGTGTAATTTACATAATAGAACAAAATGTAAAAGTATTGTCAAGTTATGTTTACCGCAGGCTTTATTTTACTTTATTTTAAATCTCAAGGGAACCAGCGGCGAATTAGTCTTTTGGGTTTGACGTCATATTTGTACCACTCTCGTGGTATAGTTTATAAAATGTATCTTTGCTAGACGGACACGTATGACTGCTGCACTTGTATCTCACATCTTTTGTCACAGCAATCTAAAACTGTGATGCATGGGCTAAAATAAGTAGGCTTGTATGAATGTAATGTCGTACTACATTAGTTACGTCATGTGAATTATCAGCATCGTCACTTCACTACCATTCACAACTCTTCTCTCATCGCTAGTATCGGATAGTAAAGTGTTCATCTGATGTGCACTTCTTGATCTCAAAGAAAGTACACTGTAGTTCAGAATACTCAACATTTGAGGAAACGTATCAAAACATTTAAGTAAACTAACTCATTTTTTTTAAGTTAGTAGAAATTCTTGTGACAAGTGGGGTGGGGCCAAGAGCCATAGAAGTGGTGCAAGACCGGTGTGGTGCACAGGTGTCTCTCATTAACAATCACGTCACCGGCACCCCTTCGCTCCCACAGTTCTCTGCTCCGCCCCATTCATTACATACAGTTCATTTACATAAACATCAAATTCAGATCTTGGTTAAATGTAAGAGAGCAAATAACACATGCTATTCTAATAACTATCAAAGAGACTGTCATTATATACTTGCATGTATATAATCAAACAACATATATGTGGTTTTAAAAGTTTTGCAGCCCATCCTCAATCTAACCACAGGCTCTACTCTTCACTACAGTGGTAACCCTACAAAACTAACATACCAAATCCCAACATAACACAACATTAAGCACTAACTTATGTCTCCCTATGTTAATCTTGTGCAAAAACACACACAAAAAAAACGTTCTAAAGCGATGAGTTTGTGTAAAAAAAAATCCATATTTAACAAGTTATGAAGTAAAATATCCAGCTTCCACCAGACCACCTTCTGTATAAAACTGTAAAAAAAAAAATCCCCTTAATTTACAGTAAAAAAAATTGCAGCTGTGTATGTCAGAACCGTAAAAATACGGTATTAATGTTCAAGGTTTTACGGGACAGCACTTGGTTTACTGTCGACAATACAGTTCAAAACCATATAATATATAGGTTTATATTGTAATAATTACAGTTCATAACCGTTTAAAAAGAAATCCATTAAATTGCGGTAAAAAAATATATTTCATTAGCTGATATAATGTTAATTTACTGTACCAACCTATTTGAAGTACTAATATCTGTTTTGTACCTTTGTAATGAACTGACAACCACCAAACACAGTATGATGAGTCACATGATGAATCAAAGCTCATCACAAGCAGCTTTTCCACAAGCTGAGAAGGACAATACTATGCTAAACACCATCATGGTAACACACATTCAATTGTAAAAATGCAATAAACATTAATTTCATAACATTAGATGTAACATAAAACCCTTATGTACAAAAAACTAAAAAAAAAATAAGAAGAAACTTAGTTATTTCAATGAAAATGCATCATATGAGAAATGTCACACAGGGAATTGTGGCAATGTCAATTTACGGTTTCTCACTGTAAATTATACAATGACTTATTTTTCATTTCCAACAACATAAGTTTAACAGTATTATACGATCTATTATTCATGGTATATAGTACTGAAAACTTTCTGTAAATCAATTAACTGTTTTTCACCGTAGCATTTTTATAGTATTTTACCGTTTGAAATCACAATAATTTTTTACAGTGTAGATGTTTTAAAACATAATTTGTTAAATATGCAATTTTTTTTTTTTTTTTACACAAGCGCATCGCTTCGCTTTAGAAGGCCTTTTCCCCATTATTTTATTACAGGGATTATTGTTCTTTAGTTACATTTACATTTAAGTAAACAACTTAAAATGTATAATGAGCACATCATGATTTCTAAACATTTGCTTTAGGAAAATTGTTTTCACTTTACTTAAAGCCATCAATGATACATTTATAGAGATTAGTCTGTATTATTACTCACAATAAGTGTTCAATAAGAACACAACACAGCCTATTAATAACAATATATTCATTTATTTGACAGAAATAAATCTGAATTACTAAAAAGTCATTGCAACTATAATATTGCAGGTTGCATCTGTATAAATTCATTCATTGAACCATATAACTGAGTAATTAATACTTATAAACCACTTATAGGTAATTATACAATTAATATGAATGTATCTATAAATGTTCTTATGCTGCATTATAGGTCTTAACAAAACTTTATAAATATGTTTATAAAATAGTAATACTTACAGTAATACTTACTCATTTTACAGTGTTTTTCACCTGCTTTTTGCATAAAAAGTTGGGAAGTAGACGTATTTGGATTTTGCATGTTTTGACACTTAAAATCTCCAGTGCATGTGCTTTATCATCGCATGGAAAAGAGCAACAGCGCATTCTTCAAAATTTCCTCAAGAAAATCATAGTAGTTTAGAACAACATTGTGTGAGTTAATGACCTACATACTAGTTTCAGAATTAGCAGACTTTCCTGCTCTGTGTGTGTGTGTGTGTGTGTGTGTGTTTCTACACACTGTGCGTCACCTGTGAAAAGTGTTTTTCATTACTCACACGTCAGCGGTGCCAGACAGACTCGTGGTGCCACACGCTGCGATGCCAACAGTTTGTCCCTCACTCTCCGCCTTTCTCTTTTTTTTGTACCAGTTACGCTTTCTCTCACTCTTCATCACTCTCTCTCTCCTACTGCTCACAGTTCTGCTGGAGCATCTGGCTCCGAGACAGATGACAAACAAGTCTGTGTTCTATTTGTGAACGCTTTGCTCCGTGTCGTCTACTGATTGTAAAATATTTTTAACTTTTGTGATGTTTATTTATAAGACAGACATGTAATTTATGCAAGCACACAAAGCAGACAGGGTCAGCGCAATACTCTTAGTCCATATTTAATATGCGTTCTTGCACTCCTGTGGCAGTAACACACCTCAGCACTCAAGGGGGTGATGGAGATTCCTTAAAACACCTGAGCCATTAAACTGGATGTGTTATTTGAGGTTACCTGCTATAAATATGCTGAAGTAAGTGACTTTAAAGTCGTGAGACTGATTATCGAGAAAAAAAAAAAGTTGGGTGCGGACTCGTTTCATTTCAACGGTTGTTGATTGGATGGAGGCAGATCTGAATGCGATCTTGCAGTTTAAAGAACTACAAGATCATTCAACTAATAAATAATTAAATCTATCTTGGCAAAAACCGAATGAACACTTCTGAGGGTGTTTAGGGGCACGATGGTAAATTTGGTGTCGTTCTCTCTTCTGACTGATTTAATCAATCTTTTCCCTCATTTAGGAAAGTTGTGGAAACGCTGTCAGTTATTTTTTATTTATTTATTTTTTTGCTATTGGAGAAAAGGGGAGTACAAAAATTATCTTTGCTGTCGTCTCCCGTTCATTGAGTTTACCCAATTATGACGACTTCATCTTCGTCGGACCCCAGACGTGTGAAAAGGGTCCGTTGTAAGATGTGTGTGGAGTTTAAAGCTCTAAAATGATTGGAGAAGTCTGGCATATGTCACCAGAGAAGAGTGTGTTGACTGGAAGGTCAACTTGACATTTTGATGATTTCCAAAAAAAAGTGAAACATTTGCATTGTTCCAGTGTTATTTTAGTGTTACTTATATACTGTTGTATGAGATATTTTGAATTGGTTTTATGTGTTATTTCTATTTAGCTTTATTTTTGGCAGTTTTAGTCAGTTATTTCAGTTAGTTGCCAAAACAAAATGCCTAAATTAAGTTTATTTTTAAGTTAATGCTTTTAGTCTGATAACGTTAATTTAATGTTTTATTGTATTTTATTTAAGCTGTAAATACACTTACTGAAAACTATTTTAATAGTTGTATTTTTAAAAATAACACTACGGAATTTTTCACAATGAAATTGTTAATATGCATTTATAAATGTGATTATTATTATTATTACTAATATTATTAACCAACTAACTACAGTAAAATAAGATAACTCCCTAACGTAACCAGGAGAAAAGTTTAATTCAAAATAAAATGGCATCCAGCTCACTTCTCCCTTTTAAATCTCAATCATTAGACTGTAAACAGTGAGACAAAGGAAAGAAACTGAACTTCAGTTTGACAAAATTAGGTAAAGAAACACATCAAACTACTTGCTTTAACAGCAGTTCCACACAATCAAGCCACTGCAGATGAGAGAGAGAGAGAGAGAGAGAGAGATTGAGATTGGGCACAACAACAAACCCCTTACAGCTCTGGACGTAACATCCATTTCAGCAGTTGGTCACTGACAAAGGCCGATTAAACATGTTACCGACCAATGGTGACCAACAGTTTTTCATGAAACAGTCATGGTTATATGTGCAACAAACAGTCTTTAGTTTTGCATCATCATCGTCTTCCCTCTCTCTGACCTGTAGAAATAAACATGTCACTGTACCTTTAAGATTTCCATAGATCCTAGATTAACGTCCTTTCTTCTGATTGGTATTGGAAATGAGTAACAAGACCCCTTCAAAGTGGTTGAATGATAAAAAATCATTGCTATGCAAATATTGGCGGTCATATGTTAATGAGCTTATGTTTGTGACATCAGTAGCTCATTCTGAATGACTTGCTTACGCAGCTCTAATCACTATAATGTCTCTCTATTGTAGAAAGCGGCTCCTCCATCACCGCGTCCTGCGTCGGTCTGGGCTGCTCTCTCGCTCCCCCTGCCGGCACGGCCGGTAAAGCTGTGCCTGGATACAACGGTGAGATCCCTCTACTTTAGCACGTGCGAGGCTCATCATTTATTTATTCCGAACTCTTTGTTGTTGATGGATGAGCGAATATCTCTTAGAGCTCCTTCTGATTGACATTTGAGCTCGTAATTGCTAGATAATTCAATAAATGACCAAAGCACTTTCTCCATCTTTGTCTCATAGTGACAGTGATCGATGATGATATGCAACAGGTGAAACCAAGGACTCTGGGAAATATTGTGGTAAAGTGAGTTATTTTAATCCTTTCATTTTTATTGATAGAGACAGTGGGAAGAGGGCAGAAGGATCGTACTAGATTTGAACCTGCACGTCCCGTAGTTCGTAGAATACGTACTTACCACGTGGCCACAGGGCCGGGCGTCGAATAGCGATTCAAACGTCATGACGCTTCGAGATATCCTGACCGGATCACGGCTGTTACTCCTCAAAAGCGTGAACATGAAATCAAAACGGACTTTTACTCTTCTGACAGCCATTTTTTGTGTTTTATTTAATTAATCAGTGCATCAAAATGTATGAAGTTGCTCCCCTTTTAAAGGCACACTATGTAGTTTTCGCCGCTAGAGATCGCTTAATTAAGTCTTTGTTAAGGTCACTAGAAAGACCTGTCAAATGTGTCAAAATGTTGATCTCTGACATCACAGAACAATGCTGATTTCAGAGCTTCTTCATTAATTGAAATGTATAGAATACACAATAATAATAATAATAATAGTAAAGGATGAATACAAGGATATTTAGAATGAGACACCGCCCTGTTCTCTTTCTATTGTTCTCTCTCCCTCTCATAGACGGCTATATTTTGACACCTGCCCGGGCCTCCACCGTGTCCTATCTCTTTCTTTGATCTTCACAAATAATTCTCCTTTTTCTGTGCTTTCCACTTCTATCTGCTCATCATCTTCCCCACACAATAAATGTTTTACTGACACAGATCCGAAGGAGAAGAGAATCTTGTCATCACAAAATCTCAGTCTTTGTTTGAGGACGTTAAGCCGGAGTCTGAGCAGACCGTCTCACACCGTCTGCTCAGAAAAGAGCATTTTCTGCATTCTTTCAGGCTTTCTTGAGGCGCAACATACGACGCGTCTGTCCTCGCAGAGGGAACTAATCTCATAGATGTTTGTTTTGTTGTGATTTCTGTTCTCCGGTAGATTTGATGTTAATCAAGAGCGTGTTTGAAAGCCTGTCAGATACACGCTCGGATTAAAAGGAAATTGTGTCGATTCATAAACACTTTCAGGGGGCGCAGGTGAATTATGTTGCACATACCTCTTGTTTTTGAAGCATTTTGAGTGACACATAAGAAGTATGTTGGTAGCCAGTTTGGTTTGTATTGAGTAACGCACAAACATTTCTCAGTTTCATCTTTTATGCTGTGCTGAAGAAGTTATGTCATACAGGTTTGGAACAACATGTTTTTTTTTTCTGAAAACGTGTCTTTTTGTTCTCTCGACAGGCTTCCTCTCCCTCCCGGGGCGGCTCTCAGTCTCTGGCAGAATCAGGCACTGTTTAAGAAGCTGTACTTCACCAAGTTCCCTGTAAGCATTCAGATCTACACACACATTCACCATCTGCTGTACCGTTACATGCACGCATGTGTGAAACAAAACATGGTTACATGTATCTTATTTGACAAGCATAAGCAGACTTTGGACTTGTAGATAAATGCGGTCCAGTTATTGTGGCCATAAACTGCCCACTCGGACAGACACGAAGGGATCGACATGCAAGGAACCAGTCAGTTTGTTTTCATATGCCGATGAGGGGCAGGGTTATCTGGCATTGACCGCACTTCAATAACGGGACACTGTTCGAATAAATGCGAGTTAGAAACGGGCACCTCAACCCCTGCCATGTGTGGCAGCAGCTGTGCGAGATATCTTGGGAGAATGACCAAGCAGACACAGAGCAAGTGTGGTCAAAGCTTTCTAAAATGTCAGGAAGAAGGGTCATATTTATAGGTCAAACAACTATCTCCAGTACTACTTAAGAATCAAACCTTACCATATATGGCATTTCAAAAAATATAAGAAGTAAGAAACGCACATGCGCACATATCTTCTTCTGGTTGTGCGGGAGCGTGTCCAAGGACAACTACTTGTTTTGTGTAGGTGCGTCCATGTCGTGCACACAACATGACAGAAAAAGGTTGGCCAAGGCAGCAGTGTTGCACAAAGAAAGTCAAAAAGTGAAGGCCAAGAATAAGAAAACATTAAGAACGAAGAATAAAAATGAAATAACATTTTGTGGTAGAAAATGCAAATAAAAAGTGTCGTTTTTGCCTTTGTGATTTCAATTTGTACCTGTGTGAAATATTAAATAGTGAATTTCATCAGTCAGAATATGTAGTTCACTTCAATCAAGTCCAGCGATTAGTTTTTTCCTCACAAGCGCTCGGAATACGAAAGCAATTTTAGTAATCGGATTTGTGATTCCGACAAGTTTTCCAGACTGTCCGCGAGCGGCCCGTGGGCGTGCCGAGACTGTCAAGTGCCGTTTGATTAGGACGTCTATATCTGTTTGTTTTGATAATAATCAGGCAGGACAGTCATAATCCCACCACAGGACAGCACTCAGCATGTGCTTTTGATAATTACATCTCAGCTGCTGCTGCTGCATTCAGTCCACACGCTGATTGTAACGACAACAGAAATGTGTGAAGGATGTTTTCGTCGTTTAATGTATTTTAGATGGAGTACTGCTATTATCTTTGGAGTTGGTTGCAATGAATGGAAACGGAACTTTGAGGCTTTGCCAAAAAAAAAAGTGTCATAAAAGCGATCCATATGGCATACGTGCTGTGAGTACCAGGAAGTCATAGAGCATGTTAGCTTTGGCTGAGAAATGAACTGACAATGTTTTTAAGGTGGTATGTTAGGCATTTTATTTCCAAGTTTACATGTACATTACATGTAACTGCAAGTGTATGTTTTTGTTAGTATAATGTAGTTAGTATAATATTGCTGAATAATACAAGCTGACAGAATTAGTGGCCTGAGAATACGCAAGCATGTAGCACACATTGCACTATGATTAGAAAACGTACTGAAATAGAATTTCAAGGCAAGAATTTGCACTGTTGTGGTTTGAGAAAAATGTAAGATAACGGTAACATGTCTTTGTATGTGGATACTTTTATACTTTAATAGACATCATCGGCATGTTATGAAATGGCTATTGGAGAAATGAGCAAAACGAACTGAGCTGAGAACTGCACTGCAAGTTGTGATTTGTGCTTTTATGGGGTGTAGCGCCATCTAGCGGCTCAAAGGAATATTACATATACCACTCATAAATGTGTGTTTGTATTGAAAAGCATTTTTTTGGCACTCACACTCAGGGTTACTACGACACCATGGACGCAGGGTTTGCGGACGAGGAGGGCTTCTTGTACATCATGTCCCGGTCCGACGACGTCATCAACGTGGCGGGTCACAGGTTGTCCACCGGCGCCCTCGAAGAGGTGTGAGGAGAGGGAGCGTCTCACTCGCAACACATAACTATCTTTTTTGTCGCCGTACCAACAAACCGTGTGTGTGTGTGTGTGTGTCCTTCAGTCTGTCCTGCTGCACCCCGTTGTGGTGGACTGTGCCGTGGTGGGGCTGGAGGACCCCCTGAAGGGACACGTGCCTCTGGCTTTTTGTGTGCTCAGGAATGGTGAGGAGTGAAGAAAAGTATTGGAAAAATATAGGGATGAAAGCAAAGAGATGCTTGTGTAAAGAAGCTTAATCAAACAAAGAAGAATACACCTTATTGGATATATATATATATATATTTGTGTGTGATTGTAGACTGTCAGAAGAGCGAAGCACTGGTGAAGGAGTTGGTGAAATTGGTGAGGGACACCATCGGGCCGGTGGCGGCTTTAAGGAAGGTGGTCTTTGTCAAAGCTCTTCCCAAAACCCGCTCGGGAAAAATTCCAAGATCGTCTCTCGCTAACCTGGTGAACGACAAGCCTTATAAGGTATTTTCTTGACGTGATAACTGTTATTAATTAATTAGGTGTACAGCTGCAAATGCTCTTGTTCAGTGAAGATGTAACGGTACAGCAAAACTTTCTAATTTGGATGTTTGTCATGTGAAACACGTAGATCAGTCCAACCATAGAAGATCCCGAGGTCTTTAAGGACATCGAGAAGATGCTGAGAGAAACTGTAAAACAACCTGGTAAATAGTTTATCACCAGATATGGATGCGCAGACACACACACACAGAGAGAGAGAGAGCGCTACCTGTGAGATTCTGTGAAGATTTCCAATAGATTGTACTACAATAATATTTTTTTAATTATTATAATAATGTGATACGAAATTGTAAAAAAAAGAAAAAGTCAGTCACGGATGGTGTGAACATAATACCTGTTTGTTTATAGTCTTGTATTAGTTGGACCAAATAAGCACCAGTCAACATGTTTAGATAAGTTTGAATAGGTGAATGCTCCAAAAATATGTCAGGTTCACATTTATTTGACCCCAATATCAAGAGAGCATTACATTTTGCACCCCAATTGTGAAAGCACCAAAATTTTATTCACCTTGTAATTGTCCTCAAAATGAGCTTCATTGTCATGAAGTGAAACATACTTTTTCTCCTTTTAATTGGTAAGATATAAGCTGGACATGGCCTTGACAGTTTTTGTGAGATTCTCCTTCAACACAGTGCACTATTAATAAATGAATGGACCGATCAAAGTGAAATGTAATGTAGTACTAGTGTAATGTTTAAAGAAACGCATTGTAAAAAGATTTCCGACAATGATTGTTATAAAGAAAAGCTATTTGACTGTACTTTTATTGACAATGAAAAGTTCTTTGATCACCACATAGTTTTGACCAAGATACAATCAGTAATAAAAAAAAAACGGACACAAAATAAAATGATTCTCTGCGCGTGCAAAACAGGGACGTATAAACCGTCGAAGTGTCAGAAATAACTGAAAGACAGGAAGCGGAGGGCTGTACAAGAGGCGTTCCCTGCATTTTGAACACAAACAAGAGTTGGAAACATCTTTACATCAAAGTAAGTCACAGCAAGTAAGTGTACGATCACTACGAGCTAAGCCTGTCTTTTAGCGATTTCCCCTAACGAGAGACGGCGGCGCAAACGTCGGCCGAGCTGAGCAGTTCACGTCCAGACGAACTAACGCACGCCGTGCTTCGCCGCCGTTTTTTGCGCCACCCACGATGGGAAAATATTGGACGGTGAACTATACGTGTTTTACATTCTTTCTAACCAAACGAAACAACAACACGAGCGAAACATATCCGATTAACGACGTTCTTGTCGAAAAGGTAAAAACGCGGGTTCCCGAAAGTAACGTTTCCATTCCGGGGGGGGTGTGGGCGAGAGCCGGCCGCGTTCGAGGAGGACTCGAACACTCGCTTTTCACAATCCGGTTGAAGAGTTGACGACGGATGAAACGAAGACCTAGGCAATATGGAGTTTAGGAATAATATTCATTTTGACACGTAAATTTGTGACGTTTCAGAAGCAAACGGCTGGCAAATGCCATTCGACAACATCCAGTACAAGTGTTTTCCAAGGGTTCGGGCGAGACCTTCGGCAGACGTACATTGCGCTCCATAGGGGCACGAGCAAAAAACTAGAGCGACACGGTCTCGAATGGTACGTGACGTTTTTGGGCGATGGGCTTCGCTCAAAAGCGGCAAACCGCGCGAAGAAGCGAAAGAAAAACAACAGCGCCGTTGAAAGCGTCTCTCCGGCGTAGGGGAAAAGTGGGAACGGCAGCATCGTTTAAAACCGCGACGTTAAAAGACGCGACGCACAAAGTCCGAACGTGTCATTTATCTTTTTTTATACAGACGTGTGTATATATATTCTTTATATTTACTTCTTTATGTACTTCTATATATAAAACAGCTTTATTTATAGTGATTTACAGTTGAACCCACACATCCCCGTAGAAGAAATACACAGTACTTAAGCCAAAGGAGGCGCGTGGCATAAAAGACAGAGAGGGCGAGAGCGCGTCGGCATCTGTGGCGGACGCACGGGTCGCGGCCTCGGCGAGCGCGGAGGAGCGGGACGGGGGAGGCCGGCCCGCCTTCACCCCCGCTTCCTCGCCCCGTCCTCCGCAGGCTTCCGTCGTTCTCTTGGCAGTGTGACTCGTCAGAACGGTTCGTTCGGGCCAACTCGAAGGTAGGACTCTGAAAGAAACAAAGACACGTGGGGTTTAGGAACAGAAACAATTTTGGGAACAACAGAGTCAGCTTTAAAGGGCTAGCTGTCCCGCACACATACACTAACGTAAACGAGGCCACGGTTAGAGTGGGAAGGAAGGCGTTGTGGGAAGCGTCGTCGTAGCGCACATCTTTGAGAGACGAGCGACGAGTAGGAAGCACGATAGTGGGTGACTCCGTAATCGGAAACGTTAACGGCTGGGCTACGACTGCATGCTTCAAAGACTGCAAAGCGTATTCTTCATGTGGGAAAAAAACGGTATTAAGAAAGGCGTCTCGACGAACGTGGGACTTAGCTTCGGCGCTCGATTGTGAATGCAGTTGAGGGCAGTAGAGCTCGCACAGGGGGCAGTAGAACAGCGCAGTAATACGCGTTACTCGTGACAATGCGACGCCTCAAGGGATTTTAGGTCTCGCTGCCCGTTGGTGTTACGGGTTAATGCGGTGAAAATCATGATTTCCTGGCAAGCTTTGTTGTTTGAATAGCACCGTGCTGATTTGCTGAAGTTAAAATGAGGAGACAAAATCCAAAAGTGAGAGGAAAGTGTGGAGCAGTAAGCAAGAGGGTGGAAAGTAGTTGTGGCTGAAGTTGTTATGTGCAATAAGTGTAGCATCACGGCCGTTTGCCTGCAAATACCGTGGATCACGTTCGGTCGGTACCGTCGCGTAGCATAAATGCCGGCGCACTCGTGTCGGTCGAGTTGATGACTTGTTTGTTGACGTGCTAGAAAAGTGTTATTTATTTGGTATATTGATTTAATGAGCGTATTTATTTAGCTGACAGCAGAAGAGAGGGGCAACAATGTAGTTTAAGCAAACGCAGCGAGGTTGAAAAGTAGTTTATTGATGGGAGGTGGTTTTGTGTGTGTGTGGGAGTCACTCACAGCTCATGGCTTTCATGTTCTCTCAGCAAGAGTAGGTCCTCACAGTGGAGCTGTCCAGACGCTGTACCGCCGACGGTCCAACTGCACAGAAATAAACAAGCTGAGTGTGTGTGTGTTTGTTTAGTAAAAATGTTTGTTTGTGTCCATCCATCCTCATTGTCAAAGTGAATGAGCTTTGTTGGTTGCATTTCATTTGACAGTACGTGCACTTCCATGAAAGTACTGGATAAGGTAAGTACATGGGTTAAGGTTAGGTGTGGGGGTAGGTTGAGGGGAAGTACCTAGTTATTGTAACGACTAGACGAAGTAGGTAGTATTTACACGAGGAACAGGACTGTAAAATAAGGTGGTAGTTTTTGTAATTGAGGTGTTTTTCAGGTGTGGAAGTCAGACTTTTCAAATGAAAGTACCTAAAGGACCTTGTAGGTGCAACGAGGCATTGAGATGGGGCATCATCATCATTATTGTGAGTTTATTTTTTGCGTGTGCCATTATATGTTTGAAAATGTGGTGGGGACAGGAAAGAAAAGCAAGTAGGAAAACACCGGGCTGTTTGTATTATGTAGCACGTAGGATGAATGGAGACAAGTGGTGTCATTGGTGCAAGTAGATATTTATTGCATTTGAGGAGGTATGAAAGAAATAATGATGGCACAATGTCCAAAACAAAACAATGACATGGTTAGTGCAGTGTGTGTTGTTGAAAGGGTTAATATCCAAACACAAGATCCAGCAACACTGAGGAGAGGTGTTAGAGGGGGACACGAAGACAACGGCGCATTCGAGATCCGGGACATATGTGGATCTCACAGAGATGAGCGTGCGAACTGTGGGAGTATATAGCTGCTCCCGCGATTGGTTGTCGTTAGCGAGGAGGCGGAGCCGTGGCACGCAGGTGTGTGGGTTAATGATTGCGGACGAGGAACAGGTGCGACGAAGGTCAAGTGACTATGCAGAAAGCGCATGGTTGGTTAATTGAAGAGAAGCGGCAGCTGTGGGTACGTAAGCAGTCAGTGCGACAGGAGCGGCAGTCGTCGTGTGAAGACCGGCTCATGTAGAGACAGGCGACTACCTGCGCGACTCCGCCGAGCGGGCCACAGCGTGGGGACGCCCACACCTTTCTGCCACTTCTCTGCGTATTTTGTGTCTCTCTTCAATCATACCCTCCTATCAGGCTGCCCCACAGAATCGGGTGCGTCACATCGAGGACGCATACAAAATGTGCCCGGCTCACGGTCCCAAGTGCTGCGCTTCAATACCGCTGCTCCAACACAGACTCAACAACTCTGTAACGCACCTGCCTCAAATTTCCTGTCCCAAAACTACTATCTTTATTAAATGCCGCAACATAACACCAGGAACCACAACTAAATAAAGAAATACCCATTTCCCTCTCTCTCACCTAACTTTTATTGTCAGAGAACCAAGGTCACCTAAACAACCTAAAAAGAAAGCACTTTCAACATACATTCATGATCTCACTATAGCCCATACGCTCCACCATTCCAGATATGCTGTCCAAAGCTGACATGTCAAACCAGTGCCAATGTCATTCTTTGCTAATCATTCGGATCATGAGCCAATCGTATCCCTGGACTTTCTAGTCTGTAAAATCACATAAAAACACCTGGCCAGCCACACGCGTCGTGAACAGAAAACTACAATTCTAATGAGCGCTGCCCATGACAATACTCCTTAGTCTCTTTATTCTGTCCACATCATGAGCCACAAACCATGAAGCCACTCCTCTTCCACTAATAACAAGAATAAACGTGGCAGTGAACCCAACTCTGTAACTTCGCCGGTTCGCAAACGAGAACTCGCTCGCCTTATTGCTTTTCACAGGCAATCCAAAGCAAACTGCACATCTGAGGTACAAGTGGACAAAGCAAGATATTCACCAAAATGCCCCATAATGAAACAGCCTTTCGCAAAGTCATCTCCAAACGCAAAAGGGACACAGCGTTCGACATCACGCGTATTCCGCCTCGGAGAATCGGCAGCTTCTGAAGCGTTCGATGCGGGTGCCTTTCGTATACCTGCGAGTAAGTGGTCACCGTGGGAGAGGCCCGGGGCTGCTCACGCTGGAGCTGGATAATCTAAATCCATTTCCCTGTCCTGGGTTCGGCCCCATCGTTAGTAACACGCTGCGCGTTTCTTAGAGATGGTAGATTAGAGTAAGAGAAGGTCTCGTGTTACTAACGATGGGGCCGAACCCAGGCCGGGGAAATGATTATTACCTTAACCTAGAGGGATCGGCCGATCTGCTACACCTCTTGTCATCTAGGAATTAAAAGAACAAAAAAGAGACTCTTTACATATTACGGTGACAAGAAACCGCCTCGGGTGAAAGACCGCGCCGAGTTTGTGTTTACTCGCTCCTTTTCGATATCTTTGTAGAGCTGCTACGATATTTTTCTTGTTCTTGTTAAATCTTGTCCTTTGTATTTTTCCTGTTGTCGTTTTGCTAACCTACGGTATTTAAAGGGGGTCGTGAAGTGCGTTGTTTTACAATGTTTACCATGGTTCACTTATACCGTTGGTATGATTCTTACAATAAATAAAAAGCTATTTTCCCTTCTTATCCCTAATCTCTCTTTCTTTAGGGGAAGTTTAAATGTCGGGACCAAGTCGGGTCAGGAAGAAAATTAAAAGCGGATAGTGGGTGAACGGCGTCAATTTTGCTTTAAATAACCCATTATTTTCATCCTACCGAGACGAACGACGGCAAGTTGACCGTCGCAACCTAGACGAACGACGTCTGGCTCTGCCGGAATCCTTACGAATCAGAAATCGCCGCTCGTGGATCGGGCATCACGGTCGACGCGTTTACGTGCCATTGCGTCAGTGTCTTCCGCGTCTGTTTGCAAAGCTTGCTCATTTACCAAAGAATCCACAGTGAAATGTACTGCGTAAAAAATAAATAGTCTTCGACAGAGACATTCGCGTTGTTAAATAAATCAAATAACCGCGTTCCTAGTGTTAGGATCCTTTGGAAGGCGTTATTTTTTAGTCCTGCGAGTGCTCTCTGCTCTCTTCCTCGTCTCGCTGACTCCGCCGGCCGGGGCCAGAATTGGGGCAGTCGAGTAGGTGTCGGTCAGTGTCGACGACCGTTTTTTTTATATCGACTTTTTATATATCAAAAGCTCAAGGACAATTTCATTTCTCACTTCGTGACCCCTTTAGTGCCATTACGCCGTGACCGCTACATCTCTTGAGTCAGACATCCGTAAACAGAACAAAGGCTGTCGGCGCCCTTGACTTGACAGGTACGTTCCGCGGTTAATAAAGGACGGGGAGACATTGAGACCACGTGAGGGGGTACGAGTACACTACGCCGAAGGGACGAGGGTCGGGAATGCCACACGGTTTGAGGCGCTGTCTTATCTGACCTTGAAACCAGTCCAAATACATGTCGTCGGGACTGTCGTCCATTGCCTCGTACAGGACTGCCCGGCGGCGGTCCGTAAAAAAACAACAGAAACACAGTAAACCTTGTGTGTGTGTGTGTGTGTGTAGTTAGTTCTGCCTGTCCGTCTTGAGGATGAACTTTGTGTGTAATTGGCCATGTTTGGGATAGTGTCCCTCTACGCTACTCATATTTTTTTCCCTTTTGTCAAAATACATGGAATACCCCTGATTACCCATTATATTTGCCAATATCACCCAAGTCTGAATGTGAAAAATGGCAGCATTAAGTCTGTTCAAGTTGTTTAAATATCCATTCTGATTATTTTACACATATCATATATTTCATGTTCTACAATTGAAGGCTAGTATCTACCTTGCATCAATACTGGCAGCTCTGTTAAATTGATTGGTTGAATGACTGATTGATTTCATGACTAAATTGCAAATGATCAAATATCAGGTTTATCAAATGATCACATTTTTTTATAGCCTGCTTCGGATAGCGTGCGACCACGTTAAGTACATTTAAAATATACTGTCTTTATGTTGTTCCTACATTAATTTGGAGATTAAATGTTAAATTACTACAATATTAACATATTTAAGATTTTAATCATAATTAATTACATACTTAGTCCACACGGGACACACAGAATTCCATCCTTAATAAGAAATGCTCCCAGACAAATTTAAAAAATCTAAACATTTCCAAAAAACTCAACTACATGGGATATTGTCCGTTTTTGCGATACAGAATCCTTGTTTTTTTAACTTATCCGTTTAGCTTGCTTGCTCTGTGTAAATATACCTAAATGCCACGCCAGATGCCGTTTCTGAAAAAGTTACGTTACAAATTTTAATTGCTTGACAGCGCTGATGAAAACAGTGACTGTATTTGCATCAAAGCCTTCAGAATTGCCAATTTCTATAGTTGTCTGTTTTTGTGAATGAATGAATCAATCAATCAAGCTTGCTTTCTTTCTTAAATTGAACAAGTAGTCAATCAAGTTAGCAGTGAGCTCAATGCTAGTATTCCATCCCAAACATAGCCTCGGTTTCAAACCGCTTTTAAGTGTGTGCGTGTTTGCCCCAGCCCGCTTTCGTGTTTTGCTCGTTTGTTAATATCTGCTTTGAATAGTGCCGTGCGCGTATCTCACCGTCTGGTGGCAGTCTGCGTGAGTGTGCGGAGGTGGCGGTGAGGCGAAAGCCTGCGGGCAGGGTCTCTGCTGAGCCGGGCATCATGCTGATCCCGTGGACGTCCCTCGGAGGAAACTGCCTCCTCCACGACGGCCCTCTGAAGTCTTTCTCGTCGCACTATGGATGGTCCAAAGACAAATTTATGCCAGAGTGTTATTTTACGCCACTTGTTGTGGCAAATAATTACATAAACATATATATGCGCTTTTAGCTTTGCTGTGCAATTGATGTAAGCTTACATTGCCTCATTGCACAATGTACTGTCAAGGTCAGTGGAAAAAAACAAAAACAAAATGTTGATTAAATTCTAGTAAATATACTTAGAATTCATGAACCCTCACAAGCTTTTCACTCATCTTTTACTCAATTTCTATTTTTATGCAGATATACTAAACTGTACGACACGTCTATGGTTCGAATCAATGGTCGTTTGAGCCTGAAAATTCTTTTATGACGCTGCGGTTCAAAGAGGATTTACAACAGACCGCCGTCGATTGTTCGCTTCTGAAAAAACAAACAAAAAGGATAAGAAACTAGTGCTTGACCTCATCTAATCGCCTCTCTGTTCCCAGTGCCAGCAGATTGTTGTACTCTCTTTCAAGGATTTGTCTAGCCTGTGGGAGATAAAAGTCAAATAAATATTATTCCATCAAGATGAACATGTAGTAGCTGTAAAGACGGTGTATGTGTGCATGGGGACCTGAGTGTTTTGGTTGGGGATCTGCAGCAGCAGGGCCAGGCTGCTGTAGTCAAAGTTGTCGTCGAGAGCGACGAGCGCCCCGTGCACGCCGCTTTCTAACAGGATGTTGGCGTAGTCGCGGAGCCCGATGCTCTGGACCCAGCGAATCACCCGGTCGTTGCTCCACACCAGCACGTCTGTGCAAATGCAAACGCGAAATCCCAGTGAGAATCCTAGTCTTTTTGTTAATTCCCACAACGGGTACGCCTTTGTTGGGGACTATTTCCTACCTCTTATCTCGTGCTGGCTGCTCTCTCTGCGTCTCACCAGCTCCTTCCTGTCGTAGTTCAGCTTCTTCAGACACATGATGCCGTACTGCAGACTGGTTCTGTTACAAATAATAATACTTCCGTGTTACTATCAAAGCGTGTTCGATTGCGGTCAAGTCTGCTCTGATTTGTTAATAGGAATAGTTTGACATCAATGTTTTTGGACTGTTGACCTGTGAAAGCTGTCCACCATTTTTAAATGCACTCTGAGGTCCTTCTTGGTGAGGTGGTCCAGCATGCGCGCGTCCACCAAACACTCCATGAAGTAGCTGCGGTACTGAGGTAGACCGAGACTGGGCAGCCACTCGTTCCCAATCCACTCGTGATTCATGTCCCCGTACGCCAGCGTCTAAATGACACGTGCGCAACACGTTTCGTTTAACGACCGTGTGATGAAAAGAGCTTCTGTGTGTAGCTGTCTACACGCTTCATAAAGCCTTATTTGCATGTTTTTTGTGATGTAACTTTATTCATATTTCAGTCAATGTATATTAATTAAACATTTCATTTATCTAAATTCACACCAAAGGCATTTATAATGTTACAAAACATGTCTATTTCAAATAAATGCTGCTAAAAAGTATTGACAATAAGTTATAAATAATTGAAAACCAATAATAATTGATAATAATCAGAATATTACAATGGTTTCCGAAGGATTGTTTCACAATTAAGACAAAATTCCACTTGGTAAGCGTAAGGAAATGTTAATCGTTCAAAACTTGAACGAAAATTCGAAAACAACGAACAAAATTCGTGAAAAATCCTCAGCAGATTCACTACCTTTAAACTAGGATGTGCGTTATTTGCCAAAATTACTGTTTTTGCTTTATGTAAACAGTACTTGGCAGATAGTTACATCACATCCCTTCATGTCTCCTCATGCAGATATGGAGAAAACATTAGCAAGTTTACTGACATTTATTAAGATGTTACTAAGACGTTATATCGCTCCACTCTCACGTTAAAGGGTAAGTTCACGTAAAAACGCCCTCAAGTCGGTTCCACACAAGACCTTTGTTCATCTTTGGAACAGAAATTAAGACATTTTTGATAAAACCCAATGGCCTTCATTGACAGCAAGTTAATTTACACTTTCAAATGCCTAGAAAGGTACTAAAGACATATTTAAAAGAGTTCATCTGCCTACTGTGGTTCAACCTTCATGTTATGAAGTACTTTTTGTGTGGCCAAAAAAATAAAATAACGCTTTATTCAATAATATCTAGCGATGGCCGACGTAGAAACACTGCTTTGTGAAGTTTCGAAGCTTTACCGATCTTTTGTTTCGAATCGGTGGTTCGGAGCGTGCGTCGACTGCCAAAGTCACTCACGTTAAGCAGTGTTGCAAAATCGGCCATCGCTAGATATTGTTGAATAAAGTCGATATTTTAGGGTTTTTTTGGCGCACAAAAAGTATTCTCGTCACTTTGTAACGTTAAGGTTGAACAGCTGTACTCGCACTAACTGTTTTAAATATGTTTTTAGTACTTTTCTGGGCATTTGAAAGTCTAAATTAACTTTGTCGATTTTGAGTTCCGAAGATGAACGATGGTCTTACGGGTGTGGAACGACATGAGGGTGAGCGATTTGTGACAGATTTTTCATTTTTGAGTTAACTAACCCTTTAACATGTAAAATAAAGTTTAAAATCCTTTATTTGGTTTCTGTACAACCGCACCTTAGATGTCAATTGCGAATGTGTGCTAATGAATGTTTTGTGCTAGAAATGAATTAGTGTAGATCTGCGTGGACTGTTCCACTCTCACCTGTGACCAGCTCCCCTCCTCTGACTGGGATTTCTGCGGAGGCACAAGGAAGTGACTGTGTCAGCGCTACGTCTGCAAATTTTTGCTTAACTCTGCGTAAGTCTGTTTCCTTTTCAAAGCACATACATACTTAGTTTCATAATCATATGATGCAAACGATCGCCCAATCATACATGTTAATGTGTCGGTTGCCTGTGGCAGGTTTAAACATTAAACAGGCACACGACTGCACACACGGTACATGAAAGTAACAGAATGTAAGAAACCTGTCCTTGACCACATCTCTCTGCATGCAAATGCAATAAAACATCACACAAACTACATCAGATAAGCGATGTGCGTTCATCTCGACGGGTGTCGTGAGCGTTTCCGTTCAGACTCGTGTTCTCGGTGATCGTTGTGCTGATGAGGGTGAACCGTGATGATTGTAAGAGGCTCGATGGAGAATAACAAGGCTGGTTTTATTCTCCTTTGATTGATTGCATTGAATACGAGAACGTCACATCCGCTCGGCCTCGCTTTTGTCAGAGCTGTTCTATGGGAAATTGGGGCCTCTGTCGCTGCTGGTTCACCAATCTAAAGATTGTTAGCGCCGGATGTGATTGATGGCAGCGCGTATGCGTTCAGACGTGAACTAATGAAATCTTCCTCTGCCCAGTTAAAGACCAGAGCTCGGAGTCGACATGAATCCCCATTCGCAAATCGTTTTACTTCCTTAATTTGATGTGCGGTATTTCCACTTTTGAAATGGCTAAGTGTCACCCTCGAGAGCATCTCGACATCTTATGACGCCGTTATTGCGACTTGAATCGAGCGCAATAACACCAGGAGCGTGTACTACGAAAGTAAAAGATGCTCATTTTTTATTTCATGTCGACTTCCGTGCTCTATTCTGATTCTGTGAAACAAAAACATTTGCAAAAAGTGTCAGTAAGAGTAAGCAAAGAGCATATGATAGGGCTTTTTTTGTGTGTTAGAGAGTTGGAAAGGATGAAGTGACTGACCGTTTTCAAGGGGGCGGCAAGGGTCTCCATTTCCTCGTGGGTTACCCACACATTACCCGACGGCTATGTGGGCGGCCCCGGTGATGAATCCGACAGGAAGGGCAAGCAGTGTTAAAGAAGAAGAGCAGCAGCACTGTAAGCCAATAGTGTTACAGCATCACAGTCAGATCATTAGCAAGACCCACCCACAGAGTCAAAGGCCTGAGATACACACACACGGCACATGCACACTGAACACACGTCAGGAGACACAAAACATTGTTCTGTCCGACAGGACGGGAACCGCCGCTGTAGACGACAACTGCGCTTGACATGCAAAATTAGCTGATGCCTCAAGTCTTGTGCACGCTGTGCAATTTCTTTCTTTTTTGCGCTGTCTGAGCGTGTTGAGCGCCTGTGTAACTTATACGTCTTAGGACAATCGTGTCACAAAATTCAAATCAAAAAAAGAAAGGAAACAAAACAAATCTTTTACCATATGATTATGAACTTTGTTTCAGATGGCCAGTTGTGGACAAAATCGAACAGTGTGCACCAGACTTTGTGTATTTAGTAGTTTTCAGGAGATGCTTTAAGAAGGAGTAAAGACAAACTTAAATGAGCTGCAGTTTGACTGCCGGGATGTGCGTGTCAGTCTGCGAATGTGTCATCGCGCAATGCTGTCGCAGTCGATGCGAAACACTATTACCATGACAACGGTAAAAAATTAAGTTGCAAATGGATTAAAAATAACTGAGAATAAGGATGCTATGGAGATGAACCGACGTGGCCCAGTATTTGCTGAACAATATAAGATGATGAAACTACGTTATTGAAAAGAAAGCAAATAAACAAAGTGCGCGTGCACTCACGGTTCTAGACGTAGGGGGAGCCGAGGGGCTGGTGAGCGAGACCATCTCCTGGATGGCCAGGCGCAGTTTGAGGCGGTGCAGTGGGTTGCTGATGCCGATCTCTCTCTGGATCTCGGTGTCCGACAGGGCAGACATGATGGCGCCGCTTTTTACGTTGGCACGACACGCTGCAACGTACCATGCCGGCATCCCCAGCCACAGCTTTGAACACACACAGTGTAACAGGATTAAACATGTACAAACGCTGCATTATAATGACTCTAATACATCTATTAATGTGAGGTATATTGCAAGCTTCACCACTAGATGGCGCCATTGCCCTACGTCTAATGGTACGTCGTGAACCCTCCCGGCTTCTAACCGCAAACAAATCTGAATAGGTTTTAGCATCAAGGGCAAATCATTCAACTCCTGCTTCGTATCTAAGCCAAAAGGAGAAGCTAGTCGAACAGATTCAATAAACCAGCAAAGAAATGCACAAACAGTATATGTTGTATCTTTGGAAACTCCATATCAGTTACAGTCTAGAAAAATATTGCAGCCATGTTACTACAGCTAAATACTGCAATTTCATCATTCTAGGAGAGACTGATCTCAGTATATAACATGCAACTGTTGTACTGCAGAGTCCATACAGCTCAGATCTACATTTAGCCACTGTAAAAGAGCCTCAGAGTTATCTTAACATGCAATAAACCTTATCCAAGTCATTATATGGAAAAAAAAAAATACAGAAATAATTCCCAGGCCGCCTTTAATCCCACATTTCCTCAGTGTCGTCAAGGCCAATTACTACCGGTCTCACATATTATACTAATACGTGGGTTTAATAACAATTATATCTGGGGGAACCGCTGTGGGTCTTCTAGAAATTTGTAGTCGCTCCATTTTTGGAGCAGTAATCACATTTATTTCTTTATATATGTTTTTGGCTGCCTATCTGGACGTTTAAAAGATTAACCGCATGGCAAATGGCATCTTTAAGGCTGGAATACACTACAGGACTACAGATTTTAAAATGCTAGCCGTCGTACACTTGCGGACTTAAAAGTTTTCTCTGTGCATGGTTAAAGAGAAAAACTGAACATCATGCACTAAATAACTTTCAAGTGCAGAAACACGAGCTTCGTTGCTAGGAGACTCATGACAAATGAAAATAATTCATATTCTAAAATCGGATCCAAATGACAAACAAGTTTGAGTCCTCTGACGGGATGGAATCATAGTGACCACCTATTTCTGGCCACCCAAAATCTACAGACTGGCTCTGACTTTCAACAAGTAATATTGATTGCTCCAGAAATTGGGGCAAAAATCTGGGCAGAAGCGGCATAGTGTATTCCCGGCCTTTACTTCCCGAATGCGCGAGAGGTCAATTCTACTATGACAGGCATTTACTTACCAACATCTGTCTTATAGAAAACATGGATGCATCACATAATTAATATTCATGAGCCAAGCTGATGTGTTTATGTTCCCTGGCCACTTTTCACATACACCTAAGGTCTTGTTTCCATCTGGTATCAAGATGCGTTTTGGTCGATCGGATCTGGTATTTTAAATCTCTTTTGTCCACTTTGAACCACTTCTGTCCTGATTTTTTCAAGTGGAGTGTCAATGTGCAGGTAAATGAATAGGCTTTTTCAGATCTTTCCATCTAATGGACAAAATAAGCTTGCGCAATTTACACAGGAACGCTATGACGGAAAAACAAAGACAGCCGCGACACCGCGCCGAAGGTGGCGAGTGTGCGTTAGATGTTGGGAATGATGAGAGAACATCGTGCTTGGTACGTTTTTCGTCTTGTCGATCTGATCGACCGAAACGCATCTTAAAACCAGCTGGAAATGGGACCCAAGATCTTTTTTTTTCTGTGATTTGATTGGCCGAAAATGAATACTGCCCACCTCCAACCACGCGACGACCGTAGGACCGTCCCACTGAGCAAAAGGTAACCCTTTTCTTCTGGCTTCTTCCAACAACTCGTGCCTAGAGAGAGCAGGTGGCAGAGACAAAGCGAGACAGAGAGGAAGACGGATAAGCAGAAAGGCAGAACTAGCTTACAGATAATCAACTGAACAGAGAGAGAGAGAGAGAGAGAGAGAGAGGGGGAAAGGGGCATGTAGAGAGAGAAAGTGAGATGCTTTATCTGTCTCTGCCAGGTTTCCTGTCCTTTAATGGCCACTATCTGTTTATCAGAGCAATATGGAACACCAAATGCAAAAAGTTTCTTTCATACCTGCTAGATCTAGTCCGTAATTAGCATGTAGCATGACGAATGCTACCTTTTCATGTAATCTCTGTAAATAAGCAACACCTAAGCCAATATAATGCTTGGTTTGAGTTCACATCTGTCCGTGATTTAATTTTAGGTCCGTCTCGTCACTTAAGCGTGGTTTTAGTTTCTGTTTCTGAATCAAAGACGAGGTTGTGGTGGGATAAAACGCAGGAAGGGTGAAGTCGATCACACCGAGACGCCAACTAACTGAAAGTTCCAGTTTCTCAGATAAACATATCGTGACATTTCCTTGCTGTGTCCTGATCCTCGCCTATAAAACAGAGCTTAAGGAAACTGGAATACTGTGACTTATCGAGGGAAAACAGAAACGCCTTCTCTTTTGAACCCTATTTCGTGTTTTTCTTGATAAATATTTGCGCTTTAAGACGAGGCTGTTATCGTAAACTCTCATCAGACTTTCACACAGATGCTTTTTATATTGTTCTTCAGTGGGAAATACGTTTTGCTTTTTCCAAGGTTGCCTCTTGTCATTTATTAACTTTACAGGGGCTGACGGACTTGTAACAGAGTGTGTCCTCAGCAATATTCCAATATATCTCTTCTGCTAACGTCTGAACGTCAGAGTGTGCTTGTTTCCAAGGATCCGTCATCTTGAGCCGGTGTAACTCCACGGTAAGGCTTTACGTTTGGTGGGATAGTGATGGAATTGTGAGGGTATTTGGCTACAGAACAAGTACAGGTGAGTATTTTATGATGCACGGTGGACTTTAAGGCAGAGACAGTTGGATGTTCCTCCCTCAGAGAGCAGCTTTATAATCCAACCGCATGTTCGGGGTCTACAGTAAGGCCACTGGAATGAACTGTTGGGTACAGTACTAACACATGCTTGTGAGTGATATGGCTCTGTCTGCAAAAAATATATCTCAAAACCGCTTACGTGACCACTGATATATTTTTTCCACCGAAATGGTGCCACATATAGTGTCCGATCCGGTTCTGTGCGTGTGTTGCGGGGCTTGTTTACAAGTTTTAGTCCTAGTTTTGGGAATATATTTTAACATTCCAAGCGATTCTGTTCCTTTATGCAGTTTGTTCATACAACTAAAGCTGGTGTTTAATCAAACTATTGAATAAAAATAACAGCGATTATTTGAAATGCCACTATGAGCTAAACCGTGGAACATAAACGGCACTATTATTAGCACATTTCGAAAGCAAACAAACACTTTTTCCACGATGTTCTACTGTAGTATTAGCTATTTCAGATAAACCTGCCCCATTAAAAATATGGTTGATCGTGTTACAGGACATGTCGGTCCCCAGTTTTAAGTAAACGGCTCTTGGTCTGAATAATCTGCTAATAAAAGCTAATAAAGAAGACAAGATTTAATTAACTGATGATGGTTAAAGGCGGAAGCAGTCACTTTTCTTGGGCCCATTAAACTGGCCGGTTTAAACCAGTACCCCCTAGTCATACATAGCCGGACTTTTAAAGTTAGCATGAAATGAAAATTCACATCCATTTCTAAATGCATGTTGTGAACAATTCATCCATGCATATGTTTTAATTTATTTTAATAAGATATTTTTGAAGAAATCCATGTTTTTTTTTTTTTTAATCCCCCTAAAGTAATGACCGTCATTCGGTGTGTTGCTGGTGTAGAGCGACATGAGGGTGAGTAGTTAATGGCAGAATTGTCATTTTTGGGTGAACTAACCCTTAATTGTGGTTTAAGCGGACTAAATGATTGGAGAACTGTTTCGCTGGAAGTTCGAGTTTTTACAAATTAAAACATATGCATGGATGAATTGTTCACAACATGCATTTAGAAAATGGATGTGAATTTTCATTTCATGCCAACTTTAAAAGTCCAGCTATGTATGACTAGGGGGTGCTGGTTTAAACCGGCCAGTTTAATGGGCCTAAGTTTCCAGAAACACCTTTTCTTTGTTAACACAAAGCACAGAACCAGATTGGGCACTGGCACCGTGTCGGCGGCCAACTGTCCAGTGGCCGCGAGCTTTCGTTTTTGTGTGCTGTAAAGGCAATAAGGCCTTCGTGGTGGTGGTGGTGGTGGTTATGATGCATCTCTCCTCGTCTTTACGTGTTGGACTGCATATGTTCAGGTCCAATGTAATGCGTATGAGTGACTTCCTCTGAACATACTGTCGCTGGGGAGGGAGAGAAACAGTTATGAGAGAAAACAAAATGAAAAGAAAAAGAGAGCAGGGAAGTAGTCAATGAGTTGACAGTCCATAACCAGAGACGGGACCTGGTTATTGAATACGGCACACAATGCACACACACGCACGCACGGACACGCGCACACACACATACACGAGAGGAGAAAGGCCTCGGCATGGCAAATCGAGAACAGGTTGTCATAAAGGCACACATTCTCTCTCCAGGCAGAGATGCATCCTCTATAGAACTGCAGAGGGGGAGAATCACATTTACAGTCAAATGAAAAAGAAAGGCAGAGGCAGGGGTCTCTAGATGGACAGAAAGGAAATGCGTCGGACCCCCCTGAAGATAGACACACACTTTAGGAGCATGACGACAGACACGGACAGAGCGTCGACAGTGGAAAATGCAGCAAGTCTCAGCAACACAAACTAAACTTACCCGCTGATACAGAGTCAGATGAGGAGAAAGAGAGAGAGAGAGAGAAAAGAAAAATAGAGAAAGCGATGGGAGACAAAATTAAATGCTTGTTATTGAGCATACTGTATGTAGACTTTAGAAAAAAACACCTCAGCTCAGACACGTGCATTACTGTTGGGAATTTTTGCGCTTTGATATTGACTTATCGGTCACAATTGAACAGATCTACTTGTCTTTATAAGGGTTTTACTTGCTTTATCATACAGCATGCAAAAAGTGTGACAGTGCGATGGAACAGTGAAGAGTCGGCCTCGCATGGCGCCACCAAGGATGAGACCGACATGAGTCATATTACATAAAACGGTCACATTCAACCATTAGCGTTAAGGCAAAGAAACGTGATATTCGGCAAGCGTCACATGACATGCTGTAAAAACAGTATGCGACAAACTCACAAGCCTGCTATGAAAGGCACATTCTCATGTTAACATACATTCTACAAATCACAATCGTACAAATTCAAGACAGTTACATTATTTTAGTAGTACAACATGAGGCATTTAGGTAAAAGGCTATATTATTGTTGTAAACTTAAATGAAAACTATACTGAACATGGAAATGTTTTCTTTTTCTTTTTTTATGAGCTAACATAAGGCCCGAAACGTACTCTACGCAAATATGTAAATGTGCGAAAAGCAGTTAAATAAGGAGCAGAAAAATAAGGTGATATGAATAAATTTACATTAAACTTTATGTTGATGCTTCAAATGTTGCACTTATTTAGCATCTTATTGAATGGTCCTTTGTTTGTCTAACTGTGATGGTGGATCAACGGTTTGAATATATTCTAGCTTCGCAACTTATAGCTAGCTACCTAAATAACAGATACTTTATTGCATTACTCTATCGTGAGGCTTGCTATGGCCAAAGTGACACAAAAACACACTAAATCTGCACAACAGGACTGTACACTTCCGATGCGCTTGCTTACTTGCGTAAAGTATGTTTCTGGCCTAAGGCACTACAGTGCATCCAGATGGGCCATATGTTCAAATATCGGTTTTTACAGGGAGGTGTGTGAAGCATAACATGGCAGTATCTGTGAGGAAGGTTGTTATGTGTGTCTGTAATGTTTAATTAGTTTTACAAGATATGGGCCCAGGAATTAATTGCCTTCATGAAAGATTGTGTTGGGCATATAATTTGAACTTGTCAGAGAGATTTATAAAATACTTACTTCTTTTTAAGCCTGCGATCTTTCTCTGCCTGTGTTCCTAGCTTTCCAACGGCAATATCCTGACCCATAAGCTCAGGATCGGATACATTCCCTATAGACGGAAAAGATCCATTAATCCATCATCTGATAATGTTAGTTTGATAATTCTATTTTCATTCGACTACACCACTATTTAAATCAGTATTGAAAAGGACTGTATTTTCTGTGATATATCTACATCATCTCATAGATCGTAACCTGAATTTTAACCTGATGCTCCCTTGATTGAGCTGTGTCTATGTCCGTACCTTGCCCTGGTCCCATCATCTCTTTTCCCAGCTGCCCCAGTCTGGCCTTTTCTTTCTTCCCAAACAGTCGCCCGATGGAGGACTTGATGCCTTTCTTTTTTGGCTGTTTGTGGAGGGAGTCCTGGCTGCTGGCCACGCTGCTCAGAGCGCTGGCCTCCGTCTCTAATGTAGCCGTCAGCCTGAAGACAGACAAACAGATCAACAGCGGGAAAGTCGAAGTATGTTTGTACGCAGCACGTGTCTAGCTGCTGTCTGGCGTCTTTTTTCCTTCTCACCGTGCGTCGTTGTGCGAAGAAGCGGGTAGAGTGTGGGTCATGCGGACTTGGCGAGGTGTGGGAGGTGGCGAGGTCTCGCATTTGATGGTTGCCTTGTCCTCTCGGCCGTCCTCGTCCACTGCTGCGATCTGAGAGGGAAAGAAGAATATTGCACACCATTCCAAACTGATTTAAGAATGTCTTTTTAAATTCACCCAAAAAAGAATTTTGTCATAATTTACTCACTCTCGTGTCGTTCCAAAACTACGACTTTTTTCTGTGGAATATAAATAAAGATATTTTGACATTCTTTTTTTGTCCATACAATGCAAGTCAATGGGTTCCAATGTTGTTTGGCTCCCAATGTTCTTCAAAATATCTTCTATTTTGTTGCGCAGAAGAAAGTAAGTCATACAGGATTGGAACGACATGAAGATGAGTGTTTGGGGATGTGTTTTATGGTACATGTATTTTCTTATTCTAAGATACCCATTAATATATTTTCATACAACAAATGGGGTATTCCAGAAACTTTAGATATGAGTAAATCATTTAAATAATTAATAATAATCAACGCCATCCATACTCTGCAAATAATTGTAATTATAAATTATTAATAATTGTTTAGTTATATTTATTGTGTTAATAAATAATACTGAGAATGATTTATTAACACAATAATAGGAGTAAATAAGCATTAACAAATATAAATAAACAATTATTAATAGTTTTATTAACCAGCACAAATATCTAAACATGCTTAAAACCATATAAATTTGTTTAAGGCAAAATGGTGTAGAATAAGACTTGTTTTCAGAGATTTTTCAGTTAATTTGTCAGTGAGGCAAGAATAAACCTCATTATATTTTGTTATACGTCTTCATTCCAAATCAACACCCTTTTGAACTACAGCCAATACAATTCAGTCCCAACTCATGAATTTAAAATTGGAATTCATTTTAACATTCAAATATGAAAATAATCATGGCAAATACAATGAGCTCTTCTGGGAAGGGACTTTTAAGTAGTACCTTTCTCCTGTGTTTCCGCAAGTCACTGGGCTGCAGAACAGAAAACAAAAAAAAAGTTAACAGGTTGCTGACTGTTAATGGACCTGATAAAGAAACTGCAGAGAAAGTACTAGAAAAGCTTTAACGAACCAACCAAAAAAGGTCATTATTTTTTTCCAATAATAAATTACAGAGTCATTATTTAATTTCCAATGACCATTTTCTTCCATCTATGGTCAGCACTGCTGATTTCTAAAATATTACAGAAAATGTACATGAAATCCTCATGACATCGCCCTTGTAGGACAGAGCTACCGGTGAGCTCGTATACCAATGTCATGACCCCCATGCGCTCCATGTCGCGGGCCGGACTGCGGGGGGTGAGTTTGGGGGTGGAGTGTCCGCTGGGAGGTGAGGAGGAGGCGAGGGAGGATGCGGTGGCCGAGGCAGTGATGGACGCTCCGGGATGGTGCACCCGTGCCAGGTTCAGCCCCTCCAGGCTCACGCTGGCCACGCGGTTCTCGATCTCCTCTGCCCTCAGTTCTGTCGATTCCTTCTCTTCTTGGATCAGCCTGGAGAAATTAGAAAAAGAGCCCCCAGTGAGCTAGGGATAATTTGAGGATAAACTACAAGCATTTCGATTTACAACATTACTGGAGTGTTTGGCGTTCTAAAAAAAGTTTGCAAGACTAGAAACATTGTAGCTAAAACATGTAATTATCCCTTACTACAATGGATAGTGCCAAATGAAAAGCTTTGAACATTTTTACAAAATAAAAGCGAAATAATAAAAGGCTTGTGCTTTACTGGTCAAAGACTGATGCGGTGAGTTTCAGCGAACCCTTGAGGACAAACCGACAACGCTCAAAGCTCTCAAACTGCAGTTTCCTGCACTACCATTCGACAGCTCTTATAGTGGATGTTTTTCATGGGCTTAGATTATTAAGTATCTTGTAAAGCAACCATCGATTGGGCTGCAAACAATTAAACATTGACTATTTGTCAAGCATTTAACATGTTTACAGTTGGTTGTAAAGACATTCAACTGTTTCGTGTTTTTTAGTCCAAAAGCACAAAGACCAAAGCTGGTGCTTTATCAAAAGCGGACCACTACTGGGAGGAGAGAAATAAACGGCGCACAGGGAGACTATCTTTCTTCCTGTGGTAATCAAAACAACCAGAACACATTAGAGGGACAGTTTAATGGTATAGTGAGCTGTATTTGTACACTCGTAATCAAATAAAGTTAGACACACATACTTGTGTTGTAAAACATATATGAGGTTGTGTATTTTTTTAAAAACATTTTTTTGTATCTTGATGAAACTTAAATTAAGGGGAATCCTGACTACAAATAAATGTGGGGAAATAACAGGACAGAGTAGCCAACAAGTAGCGAATTTAAGATGACCTTTGAAACACGAAATCCAAGAGGCTGAAGAAAGATTTGCCGTCTGTTCTGGCTTCTTCAAATATTGATTGCACATTATTTGTTAGCATTTGAGTTGGAGTCATACAACGTTAGGTGCAAGTGCACATCCAGTCAGACCTTATGGTCACCAATATGTGAGGGAGATCGATGCCGAGGACACAGATTCCAGACAGTGGTGTGATACTGAGGAGGCAATACAGAATGGCTACTCCCAGAAACTATGGAAATCAGAAACCGCAGAAATAGCTGTTACCTTTCACTCAACCTCTCTTGTTCAAGAACTACTGGACAGCCTACAGGAGAAATCCTGAGATTTAGCTGATGTTTAAGTCAGCATACACACTGCCTGAAGGCACAACTCTGCTTCCTGCAGCACCTTTTATTGTTTTTAATTCATTCTAGGACTTGCGTGTAGCCAGGGTAAGCTAGGGAGTTGAAGGTTATATGTAGGTTATGGAGGGAAGGGTGAAAGATAAATTCTAATAAAACACATAGGTGACAAGTTCAATTCCCTGTACTGTATGTTCTCAAAAAAATCTGCTGGGGTGACAGTCAAGGAACTTGTCCCTGTCCCAGAAATCAATGTTCGTGTCACTTTGGATGAAAGTCATCTAATAAATGGCAAATAAGCACAAAAATTAGACGTAGATATTTACAGGAGAATGAGTAAACGAACAGACAGAAAGAATGATCTTAAGAAAAAATAGTCGAATACACTACACAACTTTTAAAATCTGAACATAATTTAAATCTCTAGGCATCGTACACTTGCAAAAAAAACGGCATCACAAAACGACTGAGGATCACACATTACCAGACTTTCAAATCACTTGGAACAAACTCATGCAGTAACATATCTTTCTGCTAGGAGACGCATAACAAATAAAAACAGTGCATGTTCTAAAATCGAATTAAAATATCAAAATCTTTGATATCCTCTTTGAGATATAATTAACATTCTTTTAGACAGGCTTGAAAATATTCTTGGAATTTTGGGACAGGTGCTAGCCTGGTTTAGATCCTACCTATGGTAGTGTAAATGAACAGCTGTCAAACCTCACAATGCTAAAGAAGGTGTACAGCAAGGGTCAGTCTTAAGCCCCCATGCTGTTCTCCTTCCACATTTCCACTTGGTGAGCTTTGAGGTGATATTTTTTTAAGAAATATAATGTTCTTTCATTCCTATAGAGGTGTATTACATAACAGACATTAAAGCAATTTGAAAGTAATGCATCTTCTCAATTTATGGGTAGACAACTAAGACAGCACAATTTAAGCGTAGTCTACAAAAAGGTTTTGTGGTAACAATAAATGGACTGACCGGATCTCTTTATTGATGGCATCCAGTTGTTCTTGCAGCATCATTGCCAGAGTCTGAGCATCTGAATGTCCTCCAGGAGACAGCAGATCCATCGAGCTGAAAAGGGTCTCTCGGTCATCGTCGTCAATATCCGACATCTCTGTGTCGCTCTCAAACGGGTGGCCGCCCAGAACGCCAAGTTGCTGAGAGCGCCATTCGTGCTCTCCCAGAGACTTAGCCTGTGGGAAGATGCAAGAGAAGCAGGAAGAAATTATGCTCAGCACAAAGCGCAAGAAACAATGTGTTAAGTGCTCCTACCTTCTGTTCGTCCCGACGTAACCCCACGCGCCCTCTCCTGGGTCTGCGGATCACCTTGGTTGAACGATAATGGTCCGACTGCGTCTCAGCAAGAGAACCCAGAGAGAAACGAAGATCACCGGATGCATCCAGATGAGACCTGGAATCAAGACCACAATTCATCAAGACATCTAGACACATTAGATACTTTTTTCAATGCCAAAATGCCATTTGCAATGATAGAACAATATAAAAATCATGCAGGGGAATCAAAGACCATAAGTGCCATAAGTAATTTAATTAATATCACTGCAGGGATGGTGAACATTACCTCTGTTCCAAAACCTACTCCGCTGCTTTTCTATCTACATAAGTACTAGCTCTTAAACAATACTGGAACAATATACATATGCAGCAACATTTATCCTCATTGGAAGTAGACGAGAAACTTGACTCTTGATTCCAATAGAATTTGATGTTAGCATTGTTGCTAAGCTAACAGCCCAATACTTTTTCAGTGGCCTTGGCTCCGTATTTTATTTGTTAAAGAGATTTACAAGGTCATGGCCTAATGGTGAGGGAGTCGGGCTTGTAACCTGAAGGTTGCAGGTTCGATTCCCATGCCGGCAGGAATTGAAAGTGGGGATTGTGAATGAACAGCACTCGCTCCACCTTCAATACCATGACTAAGGTGCCCTTGAGCAAGACACCTAACCCCTAATTGCTCTCCTTGTAAGTCGCTTTGGATAAAAGCGTCTGCCAAATGAATTAAAAAAAAAAAAAAAAATCGGACAAAAATACAAAAGGTACAAGGCTGTTTACTTCACAGTTTTAATGAGGGAAAGAACTCCAATTTCATAAGCATTGCAAATGACAGTCAAATAAGAAACAATGACTTTTACTTCCAGAACCCAACTTTTATGCTAAGAGCATAAACCCCCCCACAAATTTGCTGAAATAATACATTTTCAATTTTTTACCCATAATTTTATAATGTATTATGTATTTATAGTCAGGATTTCAAACTTATAGCAATGTATCCTCACATGCAATACTGCTGCTAATGTTATTTCCAACTGTTGTGTCGAGCGTACACCGATGATGCCTTAAAAATCTATTGAGATGGCTGGGTTTGGAACAGAGCTATTGTTTATTGTAAAAGAATAGATCTGAGATTTTCATGCTTGAAAAACCTCACCGTGACAGCGTGGGCTCTGTAAGGGATCCGGCCCTCAACCGATACTGATCCAGTTCAGATCTCAGTTTATCTATCTCCTCCGAGAGATGAGACTACAACCGCAAAGCACATTAAAGTGTCATTTTACTCAGAATGGATAGCAAAGCATTGCATTAAAAATTGTTCCACCAAGCTAGTTTACAGAAAATAAAAACTAATGACCTTTTCTTGAATGGAGTCTTCTAACTGTTTCCTGTAGTTATCAGAGTCTTGTATTAGCACATTCTGAAAGAGAAGCAATGAAAACAGGATGAGTGATTGATGTGATCGGAAGTCATTGACACTGACGGTTGGATTGTCTCCCACCTTCTCCTCAAGAGCAGCCATCCTCTCTTTCAGGTGGAGCTGTAACCGTTCGTTGGACTCGGTCAAGAGTCTATCCACAGTATCTGACAGACGCTTGTTGTGTTCCTCGTTCATCTTCTCTCTCTGTCTAGCCTGAGGAAACACAATACACCATTTTATCCACAAAAAATTTAATTTTATATTGACAAATCAAATGTTTTATAATTTTACTTTTCACTTGTTTATATGCATGGAAATATTTGGTGTTAAATCAGTGAAGACAATGTTTCTGGTTCGGAATGAAATACTATACTATATACATACTAAAAAAAATGTATGCTGTAAAAAATACTATGTTGAAATATTGTCATATGACCTCACTACATTGCATGTTTAACCCTCAGAGACCCAAGCATTGATATTCATCATGATCAACTCCACTTTTTGACCATTTATGAGACAATAGATAAACCAGCTCAGTATTATTTAACTGATCATACAACTGTTGCAATTTTTCTAAGCTCGCTTCTCTGAGGGTTTTAATTTTGCAAATGTTGGCCAGATATATAGGAAGTAAAAAAGTATATTTTGTATTTTTATAGAGTGTAGAAGTACGCAATTCCAAAATATTGTTTTCTTTAATGATATAAAGTGATGTTGACCCTGAGCAGTTCCTGGTTCTTCTCTTCCAGCTGTCCCTCTAAATGTCTCATACGCTCCTCGATACTGCCGTGTCTCTCCTCCGCCTGAATAACAAACACACACAAAGTATTTTGTCAGATGTGAAAATGCAAATCCACAAATTAGCCCAAACCAGCAGAAAAAAAACTCATGACTGTGAAGTTGGCTCAAATCTTAATCTAGATTTACGAGAGTCTTTGGTTTATAAGGTGCTGTCACACCAAACACCACAGATATGGTTGAGCAGACATGTAAAGAGAAGGAGTGTTTATTTCCTTAAGCTTCTGTTCTCTTGTGGGTGAACAGAAAGAACCAAGTACGTCAGCAACTCGTTAAAGCGAAGAAAATCCCAGCTGAGCATCACATGCAGCTGAAATACACCAGCAGTGAACAGACCCACAACCAGACAGAGCAAAGTGAATGAGAAAGAGAGAGTGAGAGAGCGGCTTTCAGCCCCACCTTCCTAAGACTGCAGTCCTGGAGTTTAGCTTCCATATCAGACTACCAAACCACACAATACAGAGAAATATCACACAACATTAATAATGAGCATCATTTCTATAAATAAAAGTTTCCACAGCTGCTCGTTATCAGATGGTTTAAAAAATGAACAAGAGTTTAATTTCAATCTTAGATGTGTTTACTTTCTCTTTAAAGTCACCTTGAAATAAAAATGGGCAATTCTTCTTTTTTTTTTATTTTTATGGAATACTGCAGAATTTATCCGTTCATATTTTTTAAATTCATGTGCCATCATAATCTTTAAATAACTTCCCCCTCCCTCTTGCAGTGACATCTCTTCTCTTCTCTGATGATGTGTTTACAGGACAACCTGTCACTCACATGACATCACAGCAAACCACAACCATCCAACCATATCATCATTCTCAATGGAGAAATCAAGTCTGTCCCTATTTTTTTCTTTCAATTTTTTAAAGAAAGAATTAACGTAATAGTAATAATTTTATAAAGTTAATATATAACTAATATAATTTATAAATAATGTATTAAAATATTAATGCTATTTTTTCATCAAGATAATTATATAAAATAACACTTTTATAAAGAATAAAAGAATAATGCAATTTTTTTATAAAGTTGTCATCAAAGTTGATGTGTTAGAAATAGGAAAAATGGGCAAGCGGAAGGATTTGAGCGAGTTTGACAAGAGCCAAATTGTGATGGCTAGACGACGGGGTCAGAGCAGCTCCAAAACTGCAGCTCTTGTGGGGTGTTCCCGATCTGCAGTGGTCAGTATCTATCAAAAGTGGTCCAAGGAAGAAACAGTGGTGCTCAAGAAGTTAAAAAAGCTGCAACAGTGGGCACGTGAGCATCAGAACTGGACTATGGAGCAATGGAAGAAGGTGGCCTGGTCGGATGAATCACATTTTCTTTTACATCACGTGGATGGCCGGGTGCGCGTGCATCGCTTACCTGGGAGCACATGGCACCAGGATGCACTATGGGAAGAAGGCAAGCCGATGGAGGCAGTGTGATGTTTTGGGCAATGTTCTGCTGGGAAACCTTGGGTCCTGCCATCCATGTGGATGTTACTTTGACACGCAAGCAAAAATGGTTCAGGAATGGTTTGAGGAGCACAACGAGTTTGAGGTGTTGACTAGGCCTCCAAATTCCCCAGATCTCAATCCAATCGAGCATCTGTGCGATGTGCTGAACAAAAAAATCCGACCCATTGAGGCTCCACCTTGCAACTTATAGGACTTAAAGGATCTGCTGCTGACATCTTGGTGCCAGATACCCCAGAACACCTTCAGGGGTCTAGTGAAGTCCATTTCTCGATGGGTCAGGGCTGTTTTGGCAGCAAAAGTGGGACCAACACAATATTAAGAATGTAATGTTATGCCTGATCGTTGTATACATTTAACCATATAGCCTTTCAAATCTTTTTGATCAGTAGACCAAAAAGTGTGACACAGATTTCTACTGCTACTGATGATACTGAAGTTATGCTGATCAATGCACACAATACATCTACACTAAGTGCAATATAATGCTTTGCACCAACCAAACCAAGAACTTTTAGAGTCTCTTGATGTGCAGTGGTTAATAAGAGAAACCACTTCAAAAATGGCTCTTGACCCCCAAGCCTGAACAGTTGAGCCCAACAGTTGGACGCTGCAGTTTGATGTCTCCCTCACTTTCTGAAGAGATTCATTTGTGTCAATGGTTCATTCTGATGGTTCACTTCAATGAATCAGTTGACCAATTCATTTAAGAATGTATTCTTTATTTCAAGTCAAAATGTTTTTTAGTTAAAAACGTATACAACACTGGTTTGCAATAAATGCACAGCTAATGTGTGTGTTTGAGAGTATGTGTGTACCTTAGTGAGAGCTGCTATCCTCTGTGCTAGCTCAGCCTCGACTTCAGGCAGTGTCTCAGCTTTTCTCATGGTCTGCTGGAGCTTCTGTTCTGCCAACTCCAGCCGCTCCTGTAACTGCCTGTTCTTCTCTTCCATCTGTGGGAAGAAACACACGCACAAATCAGAGAGTTTATCCCCATATAGCAGTCATCGTAGGACAGTCCAGCTTTCACAGCAACAAGTGGATCAGCATGGCCCTTTTAAACGTGCCAAACAAACAAATTACATAACTGCCTATTTTTAATGAAACGTACATAGAAATATTAAAAAATTAATTATAAAAATGACAAAACCACAAAATTATAAAGAAAAAAAAACTACAATAAAAATGAATATATATATATATAAATAATAATAAAAGCTAATTCAAAACATTAATACATACTAAAATAGTATATACATAATGCTGGTATGGAAAGGAATATTATACAAAAGTCATGCAAATTCGGTAGAAAATGAGTGAATAATGACAGAATTTCTTTTGAGTCTGAATTGTTAATTTCTATAGTTTAATAGTTAATCAGTGGTTTGTCAAAATTTATCACTGCTTTCCATCTCTGTAATCTGTATCAGAACATGTATCTTTTTCAGCACCAGTAAATCATTTGGCAGGACATGAAATTGTGTCATCTTGACCATGACATCAGCAAAACAGAATGTTCAATTATGAATGGAATGACTGTTTGTCAGTTATCAACTTCAAAACATCCATGCGTTCATGCAGTGTATGAATACGGGAGGTAAGTAACTGCAACATATCAAAACGATTTGAAATGATACTAAAGGGAAATGGAGACGAAAATTGGAGAACAAGTGGTCAAAACCTGACCTGTCTGAGGAACGCCTCCTTATTGGCCAGCTCGTTTTCCAGCTTGTCTGTGATGTCATGTAGCGACGTGGACTCTCTCTGGGCACTGAGATAGCGCTTCTCAAGAGTCACGATCCGTTCCTCCATGTCTTCTTTCTGACACATAGCCTGTATAAAGACACACACACACATATATATTGGCAGACAGTTGTGGACACACACCTAAAGAGTCTGCTGTCAATCAAAAATGCTGCCCTATAATTACACACAGGCTTGAGGACAAATATCAACACAGGCAAATGCACCCATTTGGACACGGAAACACACACGTTCACTGCCTCAGGTTGACAAAACCTCACTCTCCATCAATAGCTGCATCTCCAATTCAAGAGACATTTCCCAGAGTCTGTCCGGCTGTCACTAATTATCAGTGTGACATCAAGATGGAGTCTGTGTCCAAAACTGAAAACACCTGGTCAGTCAGGGCCGTAACGGGCAGAATTTTGTAAGAAGGCAGCTTTTAAGAAAACTTTCTTTGAGAAGAAAGGATGTTATTCATATACTGCACCTCTTTAATATCTCTCTGGAACTTGTTGTTCACGTCTTCGCTCTTGATGAGGTCTTTGCGGGCCGTCTCCAGCTCTTGCTCCACCTCGGACACACGGGAGGACAGCGAGGACATGCGCTCCTTCATCTGAGCCAGCTCGTAGTTCTGCTTCTCCAACAGCTCCTGCAGCTCCACCACCTGACTGGCCTCGTCCCCCGACTCCATCGACCCGTTAGACAACCGCTGCAGCCCAAACACACACAATACACTTTCCTTTAGTGTTGTGGGATTGATTAAACCAATTACAATAAAGATTTTTAAACAGAATGAACTAATTCAGTATAATTTCACATTCTTATCAGGGTTAGCATCGTTAAGTAAAACTATGATAAAGCTACAACCATGAAAAAACATTTTCATTACTTGAAATTAGTGCTATCAATCGATTCAAATAATTACCAAATTAATCGCACATTTTTCTAGAGTTTAGTATTTTTATATTGTAATAATTTCACAGTTACTCTCCAAATTAGTGTAGAAACAACTTAAAAGCGGTATATTTTAAATATTTGCATCATTTTTTTGTGAAAGAAGGCCAGTATCACTGATAATACTGGTACTGATGTCTGAGCGTGATCAGGTAATGTAACGCTAGACAGAAAATGACAGAAAAACGGATGCTGCATTAAATATTTTTAAAGCGATTAAATTGAAAAAATTATTTGCATTAATGTGCATTAATTATTTTGCGTTAATGTGCTAATTTTGTCAGCACTACTTGAAATATAATAAACATTAACTGAAATAAAATATATATATATATATACCACTATATTATATATTTATTTATTTATATTTATATATATTTTTATATATATACTAAAATATATATAATATAAATATATATATATATATATACTAAAATATATATATATATATATATATATATATATATATATAAAATATATAATTTATATATATAAAAATAAACAATTTTTCCGATTAGACGCCGATGCATAATGTAATAATACAAATGTTTAAAGTTAAAACATAACATATATAAGTGTTAAAATAAATTGATTTGATCTTATCCAAACTTCTGAATACAATCACATAATTGTGCACAAAAATGCACAAAACACATACTTTTACTTATCTCTTAAGTCTATTTTCTAGTTTATTTATAAGTCTAGTATTCTAGTTTATTAATATATTAAAAGTAATATTTTTCATTATTGATTATATTATCATATCCTAGTTCCATGATTTCATGTTATCAGCTGGTTCGTTCGTTCATTCATTCACTGAAACTGTCATTTAGGATTAGTGCTCTTTATACAGTTTTTTGAATTCCCAGCATGCTCTTTTCAGTCTAATTGCATTCTGAGTGTGTGAAACAGAGGCTCAGCAGATCTTTCTTCAGCCATGCCTAAAATAAAGATTTCTGTCACATATTCACACATCTCATGATCCACTAAAATTAGACTTTATACCCCGTTTAATTTATGGTTGCAGACTCCAAGACAGAAGGGTGATAAAATCATTTGCAGAGCACACAGAATTTACTCTGTCAAAGCTGTGAAGCCACGAGAGATCGACACGACTTCACCAGAACAGCTTCTGTGATCATAAATAGACGAGAATGACAAGACAAAGAATAGCCGTGGTTTATTCTGGAGCGGCTGATAATGACTCACTGCCACTTTTTTCATTCACGGTCTCTCTCTTCTTCTTTCTGCTTTTTTTTTGTCTGTATCTATTTGGGAGGGTTAGACTTGTTTGTTTAAAGCACAGGTAAAACCAATGACCTCTAGTTGGTCGGCTGGACCCATACATCAGTGCTGGAGGCCCTGGATATTGTCAGTACTGCTACTAAATTTATCGAGCATCATGGGAGATTAATTTGGCCAATTGAGATATACTGTCAAAGTGCCAACCTTTATCTTCTGCGAGGCCACAAATTCCTGCCATCACTGTCACCATGCCAACACAATCTAATACCGCACACGGCGCCCATCGGTGACAGTGAGAGGAGGATGACACTTCTCTCATCCTTTCATCCTGTTATCTTTACATCAGGAGAGCGAGGCAATATTCTGCTACGATTGGTTTAATGGCGCATTAAATGTGATCTAGAAATAAAGTTTGACAGGGTGAGTGTGTGTTGACTGATAGTGAAGGCTTATTGATTTTATTGTAAAAACTGATTTTCATTCATCAAAGAATCCTGAAAAAAATCCTGAAAATCACAGTTTACACCAAAACATTAAGCAGCACAACTCTTTTCAAAATTGATTAAAAATAAGACATTTCTCAAGCAGCAAATTAGACTGATTTCTGAAGGATCATGTGACACTGAAGAGTTTGTATGATTCTCCAACAATCAGTTTCTGCTAGTAGATTTAATAAAGACTGCTCTGTTTGATATTCTCCTTTGTCGTACGCTTTACACCACAGCCATGTGTGACAATTTCAACATTTTTTCATTTGTATTTTTGATCAAATAAATGTAGAATTGGTGAGACTGTACTTTGGGCAGTACTGTACTTTTGGCATTCGTAGAACAAAATCTGATTGTTGAGAAAACATGAACCACTCAGAGGCAGTTTAGAGCCTGGCAGGAGAAAGTGCCCACCTTGCCATGGACTTTCTGGGCATCAGTTCCCTCCAACAAGTCCTCTGCCCCTTCTCCAGATGCAACCTTCCTCTGAATGTGGGCATTCTGCTCCCTTAAGGCCACAATCTGCAAAAGCACGATAAAAAGAGATATAATCAAAGATAATAAGCAGCAATACTGATATTAAAACATGCTGAACTGTGTTGTTTGCTAAGAGACTTTGTCAAATAATATACCAAACACTAAAGACAAAACAGAAATGACATAGACATCACTGGTACAACAAATCCTAAAATGCGACATTAAATATTACTAGTATACCTTTTCTTCCTGATACATATTTTTGTTGTATTCCTAGAGTTTTAGAGACATAGACATTATCATATCATGTTACATTCTGAGTGATTATCATCATTATTTAGTAAAGCAATTCTTAAGCTTCATTTATTCAGCTTCTATTCTGTTTCGATGAGCAGACCATGTATGTATGCGTATGTTTTCCAGGGTAATTTTTGTACCATTTACACACATATACATATACATTATATATATATATATATATATATATATATATATATATATATATATATATATATATATATATATATATATATATACACACACACACACACACACAGATATAGATGATTCTCATTAAACTGCAAGCATACAGTAAAACAGCATCATAAATCAAACTTAGACAGCTTCATATGGCACATCAACAGCAAGCACGGTCACTTTTCCGTTTTTTAATTGCAAATGTAGTTTCAAGGGCGTTGAGTGCTTCACCACTCCTTCTGACAGAAATTGTGGCAAGGAAGGAATGTAAAAAAAACGAGCGCCTAGAACCGATCATTTAACAACCGACCTTAATAATTTAACAGTCGGCAGGACCAACTATATTGGATCTGCAACCCATAAATGCTCATTTTGCTTATGGAAAAGGAATTTTCCATAAATTATTTTCCAGGGAAGTCTTAAAGGCACAGAAGCATAAAACAGCCTGTTTGATTATTAAACGGATAAAAGGTTGAAAATGATTATGAAAAACTAAATTATAACTTTTTCTTGAACAAACAAAAAATGATGGTAAGAGTTCAAATCTCACTTTTAACTAGTTGCTTATTGGAGTGCACATTTCTAGTATGTTGGTTGTTTATTATTACTTATAAAGCACATATTAATGCCTTATTCTTATGCCTTACCATATTCTACATCCCTTAATCCTACACAATACCTACATTTTACCACTACAAAAACTACCTTACTAACTATTAATAAGCAGTAAATTAGTTAATTGAGGCAAAAGTTGTAGTTAACAGTGAATACGTGTTCCCTATATTGAAGTGTTACCACATTTATTTTATTGTATGACACCTTTAAGGGCATGTCATCAAAGTGTTTCTATAGAGATTTCACATGACGTCCAGGACTAGAATTCTTACATGTGTGAGAGAGTTAACATTCTGAAGAGATCTCACAGGAGTTTGTCTGTCAGTTACAGACAACTTGTGGGGTAAATGTATGCTCTTTTAAAATTATTGCATAAACCTGTGAAAGTGAGAGAGAGAGAGCGAGCGCAAGAGAGAGAGAGAGAGAGTGAGAGAGAGAGAGAGTGAGAGAGAGAGAGAGAGTAAGAGAGAAGGAGAGAGAGTGAGAGAGTAAGAGAGAGAGAGAGTCAAAAGGTTCTAAGCTGTTTTTAAGTTTAAACATGTTAAAGTGGTTTATAGTTTAAAATATTAGCATTTTTCTTATAAACACTCCACCCATAAACGTAACCTTCACCAGGATCGTACAAAAATGTACAAATAAGATTGTATAAACTCATCATTCATTGCAAATTAGCCACCAATTAAAATAGTTACAAATTGCAATGAGAGCGTTTTGGGTCATATACGGCACTTGTCTTGATTTGTAAAGTTGTAAGATATGATTTATTTAAGAAGTGGTGGGTCATACGGTGCTTGTTGGAGTGTCAAATTTAGATGTCAATTCACTTGTATTATATAGACTTGGACGGATGGATTCCTATTTTTCAAAATACCTTCATTTGTGTTCATCTAAAGAAAGAAAATCATACACTTATAAATAAAACAGAGTTTATACGTTTTACAAGAAAATACTATTTCAGTCTTTGTACTTCAAGATGTCACATTTAATGCGTTACTTGCCATTTTATTTTTATTTATAATTATTTGTGAAATTTATGAGCAACTTCTGAGTGAAAATTTTTCAAAGTAAATCCGACAACATCAAGTTTGTGCATTATAATAATTTAAATAAATAAATGATAATAATACTAATAAAGATATTTTTAATATCAGTACCCTACACTCAGTTCCAGAATAATATCCCTTACAAATAAGTGTTTGGTGGCACAATATACTGCCAATGGTTATACCATGTTAAGCTGATACCATACACACTTTTTTCTTAGTGTACACTACACTGAACGCAGCCATTACACTATAATGTAAATTATAAAACGCAGCATATCTGCGCCAGCACAAAACTGCCACAGCCCAATAATGTAAAACTGCAGTGCAAACAAATATAGTAACAGAAGTTGCTGACCATGTCCGCTGGCATATGCTCCCTAATAAAATAACCTAGTATTCTTCCAGGAGCATCTCTTAAGCAGGTTATCTGACTGATGAGCACTGTCACACCAACACACACATTGTGCTCTCACCAGGCTAAAGGTCACCAGGAGATTATTCCACTCCCATGTCGAGACGCTCTGTCCACTGTGAGCTCAGAGAAAGCGGGAAAGATGGATGGATGGAAATAAGGGCGACATCCGCTTTCTTTTGTTTGGTTTACTGCCGCTCGCCATGCATTCCTTTAATGAGGTGGCAATTAAGGGGCTTCACGCTTTTGAAGGCACAGAAAGAGAATTGTCTGCCATTTTTCAAGGCCTGAAGATCAAACAATCCCGCACCTTCTGACTCCACAAAGAGCCGGAATATTGAGTCAACTTGCAAATGAAGGTAAATGAGAAGTGGAGACCCAATGAAAGTGAGCATGTTCGCTTTGAAGTCGTTCATTTGGTCTCATCAAAGAGGAGCACGTAAAAGCACGGCTGTGTCTGAAACGCTGGTTTGTTTCAAACAGAAAGCAACTACTTCACAGAAACCTGATTCATCTTTGTGACGCACCTGAATGGGTTGAGTGAATCATTTTGCTCCCTCTAACACTGAGATATTAATGTGAACTTGAAATTCAGATGGTTCAGTTATACTTGAGCAGAAATGAAGCACTCTTCATAATTCTGAGATTAAATTGAGAGCTTAGCCGAGACATATGAAGAAAAAAGCTGAACTAATCAAATTTCAAAATTCTCTCCTGAATAATAATGTATAACAGCATTCAATCAAACGTATTCTACAAGAAAAAGCATGAAGCCCCTTAATTGCCATCTCAACTAGCAGTAGTATTATCCAAAGTACAATATTGGCGCTGTCGGACGTAAACCTCGTATCAAATGCCTGTATGATCCACACAGAAGTCTGATCTCATAATCAGAGTCCATCTGAGATTACATGAAGAAACAGAAAAAACTGAAACAGACTAAATCCAGAAGAACTGCGACAACGTCTCCAAGACGCTTAAAGAAACCTACCTCCAAAGCTACAGTACTGTGAAAAGTTTTGGCACTAAAATGGTAAAAACAAAATGCTGTAAAGTGAGGATGCTTTCAAAAATAACATCATAATTAGATTTTATTGATCAATTAACTTCTATTTAAGAGCACCTATTATGCCCCTTTTCATAAGATGAATAAGTCTCTGGTGTCCCCATAATGTGTCTGTGAAGTTTCAGCTAATACGCCTCAGATAATTTATTATAGCTTGTCAAATTTTTCCCTATTTCAGTGTGAGCAAAAACACTCCATTTTTGTGTGTGTCCCTTTAAAAGCAAATGAGCTGCTGCTCCCGGCCCCCTTTCCAAAAGATGGTGGAGCTTTAACAGCTCGCGCTTTGGATGCTCTGTAACACCACTACTGACAATCGTCATTTTGGCTACGTGAGATTTTCCAGTTTGGTTGCTGTATTGTTCAAATCAGAGTCGGACGCTGATGGAAAGATTCAGGAATTGGTTACATCTGTTAGAATGAAACTGTGTTTCTGAATGGTTAGTGGATAAACGTGCTGGCACGTTTAATTTAACGTCTAATTCTTTACCCTAATCCTTTAAATAAGCTTAAGTACATACTATACTTTAACAAGTGCTGTGTGACATCTGTGCTTCTCCACTCTGGAAAAACACCCACTGCCGCTGCATTCTGAACACGCTTAAACTGCCTCTGCAATTCACTAACTTGTGAATGTCCTTTTATAATTTCAATGAACAGTTATTCGAATGCATGAGGTTTTGAATGACTATCACTAATAATAAATAAATATTTTCTGGGAAGTAAATTTGGGCAGCTTAGAGGCTGTATGAAATTTAAAAGCAGCCTAAATTGAAATCCTTTTTTATTTTTCATTTCCCAGAAACCGAATTCATAGCAAATCTTTTTCGCATGGTTGATGCTGATGGCAGAAGAACCATGCAGTGTCTATGTGAGAATGTCCTCACCATTACGTTTGCTGTCGGTCTTGATTTGCAAATTTGTAAGATATGATTTATTTAAGATGTGGTGAATTTTGTAATGCATAGTTTACATTTTGTACATTCTTTAGAAATGATATATAATGAATTGTAAAGTTGTTAAAATGTTAATGGGATAGCTCACCCAGTTGTTCCAAACCTGTACGAATTTCTTTCTTCTGTTGAACAGAAAAGAACCAAACAGTTGATGGGCCCCATTGACTTTCATTGTATAAGGAAAAAATACTATGGAGAAATATGGGTAACCAAACAGTTGATTTCCAAACATCTTATTTTGTGTTCAGCCGAAGAAAGAAATTCATACAGGTATGGAAGTTATGGAACAACTTGAGTAAAGTAAATGACAGAAATTCCATTTTTGGCTGAACCAACCCTTTAACAAAAATCAGTAATGTATATGTATTAATTTCAACCTATTTTTCATTGTCTAACTTTCCCTTCTTCTGTTCTCTCCTCTCGCCCTCTCTCGACCCGAAGAGATCACACAAGTGTTTATTCAGAAACTGAGCAATTATAACACACAGCGGGACTCGCAGTGTCAGTACACACATTCTCAATATGAACCATCTCTTAAAGGAAAAAATATATATTTGGCTCTTGTTGAGAAGTTTGAAGCTCTTTCAGCTAGAACTGCACCATCTGTACTGACGGTACTAGAATAAACACTAAAACACACAATGCTCTGTTTGCTCTGCTGCATTTCAGACTAATCAGATCAAGCAAAAAAAAAAAAACATGGTATAGCAACAAATTAAACATATTTAGCATGTTTATGGAGTATATTTATCTTATAGTAAGTACCTTTCTTGTGCAGACTGCTGTATAATTATGTAATCAGAGCATTTGTGCCTCACCTCCTGATTGGCTGCGGCCAATTCCTCCTCCAAGGCAGAGACCCTCTCTAGTGACACCCGCAATCTCTCTCGTACCTGAACGGAAAAAACAAAAAAAGCTCATCAGGGTTGAGCTCTACTCAGAACTGAAGTGAATATGATGATGCAGTATTACAGAATTTAAGAAAGAAGAATTAAAATGGAATAAAATTCTAGCTTAGTTGTAATGGTACATGACCTATAAACATGATATCATACATTCGGTATCTTTATTTTCATAAAGTTATTGTTGTGGTGCTGTATGATAAATTAATTTCTCTGTTTTACATCAGATCACTGAATTCAACAATTCTACAACTGAATATATTATCTAATTGGTCTCTATTGCGACCCATTTGATCACTGGAATCATTTCAGAGGGTTTAGTCTTTTATCACTGGACGACCAGTGGTCACTAAAACTATAGCCCCATAAATCACAAGCAATTTCCTGCCGTCTGTAACCTAACGCCTTATAAATGACACTGTCTGTAGAAGGCCGCAGAATGGATTACAGCTGGATGTACTGCCACACAAGGGCTTAATCCATAAATAAAACGCTACTGGATGAAGGAAAGGAGAGGTGGGACAGTGGGCTGCAGTGTTTAATAAATGTACTTCAATGTCACTGTCAAAAAATCAGGTGATATAATATCACTTAGGTTACTAAAATAGATCAGTCAGTCTATGCATTATAAGGGTTAACATCAACAGGTTTGTGGTATGCAACATATTACATTTCTGTCAAATTATCATATGCATTACATTAACATTTGCAATGCACTGTGGGAAAGCACAGACAACATTGTGCTGGCCTTATGAATTCAACAAAAACAACAGGAACCTCAGCAGGTGTTGATCTCACGGTTTACCTTCTCATCCAGTGCTTTGTGGTGCTCAAAGAGGGACTTGAGAGCTTTGAGGACCTCCACCTCACTGGAGACGCCAGAAGGAGACTGGGCCTGTCGTTTCACCACCGTCATCCGTAGGGAGCGTTCATGCCTCGAAACCAAACACTCCAAATGCTCCAACAGCAGCTGTGGCACATATAAGGAGTTAATCTCATGACATTTCGCATCATTATCCTCAATTAGCATTATAAACATAAAACATTAAACCAAATGTAAAACAAACTAATTATAAAACTTATTTAATACTAATTTGGTAGCTGAAATTAACAAATAACTACAACAAAGAAAACCACACATTTAATAACAAATCTAAAATAGAAACTAAACCTAAAGCTAAAACTACAGTTAAATATAATACTAATTCTAAAACTAATTCTGAAATCTAAATTTAAAGCCAAACTACAACTAAAGCTAAAAGAAAAACCCAAATAAGGCTTTTCACACTTGAAATAGTTATCCCCGGGTCATTCTAAATCCAGGGTAAACGGAATACTGGGTTATCTTGCCTCATGTTTCACACTGCTCACAATTTATCCGGGGTTAACAATTAATCCTGGGTATTCACAATCTGACTTTTCACATTGTACACTCAAGTTTGCCACCGCAATGCTGTGTTAACACCGCTAAAGAGGAGCAGGGTTTTTATTACCCTGGGTGCTAAACCGCTTCTGAATTATAAGTGTGAAACGTTCCTTTACCCAGGGTTAGAACAAAGATAACATAGGGTTAAGAATATTGTGAATAGTCTATTGAGTAACTAAAACTAAAATCTCAATCTAAAGCCAAAAATAAAATGATAGAAATAATATAAAAGCATACTAACTCCAAAAGTAAAGCTAAATATAAAGCCAAAGCTTAATCTAAAGCTAAACATAAATTTGGATATAAATTCAAAAAATAGATAAATATAAAACTAAAACGAATTCTAAAAACTAAATTTAACCCTTAAATGAATACTTCGGGTCTTTATCGACCCGGGACATCATTCACTACCCTCCTTCTCATTCATTTTTTTCAAGTTAGACATCAACCTTCTTAGTATTCCTCAATCAATTCATTATAAACAATACAACAAGAAAAAAAAAAATCATACAATTATAAAAGAATGGCTGTTTTTTCATTCATTTTTTGTACAAATTGTATAGGGTCGCTATCGACCCGAGGTGTGTATCAGTGTACGTATATTTTTTTTCTGTACAACAATAATTGAATCTTTGATGACGGAATAAGCACAATTCACCTTTATTCCACAATGTGGCAAAGACTGATACACAATGAAGTAAAGTTTCATTCAGACCGAAAACGAAAGAATAGCAAGCATCATAAGCCAAACTTGAAATGGCTCAGCGATTTACTGCAGAGCAAGTACTGAACGCAATGGAATATGAGTGTTACTGTCACCTGATGATGGATCTGGTGAAGCTGTCAGCGATCTAAACATTGATTTTCAAGATGTTGAAAATGATAGTTTTGAGAATATGTTTGAGATTGTGAATGGGCTCATATTTGCGATCTCAAACCGATTCTCAAAACTATCATCTGCTGAATGTACTGAGAAATGAGCTCTGACAAGGACAGTGATGATGGCATACAAAATCTGCTCAAACTGAACCCTTCCAAGCTCCAAAAGGTAACAAAATATGCTTTATTTTATTCTTCTGTAATTGTTTCTCTAATATTAGGGAAGTTTTACATAATTGCGACAGGAAGATATCCATCTGTGTTAGATACAGATCCGGGTCTCTAAAGAATCAGATCCGGGTCGCGAACATTCATGCATTTAAAGGTTAAAAGAAATTAAAATTAAAAAATAAATTTAGCAACAAAACAAAAACTGAAACTTAATGTCTCATGCTGCAACATGAGGTACATTTTTTCATCATAACACTAAACCCTCAAGGACATTTTTCATTTGAAAATTAATGATATGTGCTTAACACACATTTTGTCTTTTCTCATTTTACAAGGGAACCCTTTTAGACAGCTAACAACATTACACACAAGAAAACCCATTACATTACTTGAAACAATAAAGCAGACACGACAAATTGAAACCCCCTGGACCCGGCACAAAGGAGATTATGTTAATGTGGTTACTCTGTGGTCTGGTACATAGCATAAAAAATCAATTCGGTCCCAAAGTCCCAAGGACACCATGGGAGAGAGACAGACCGAGAACTGTCTGGCTTTAGATGAGTGGAGTGGATATAGATAGCAATGGATGGGAGACAGAGAATGTGTTTAAGGTAAAACTGGGTGTTGTTTTGAAATGCACTTGTTCAGGAAACCTGCTCAGAATAATGTGGAATTGCATCTTAATCTGGATCTAGGTTATTCATACTCACTATCTCTGACTTATGACCATGAAAGTGCTCCCTTGCGTGATGTTCGGAAGATGACTTATAAAGAAATAAATAGTATAAACACTGCTATTCACTTTGCAGGTGTTTGATTGCCAACCAAGAAGCCTCTTAGTGTTTATTTGTGGGGATAAACAATGCTGAAATGTTAGCATTTGTATTGCAAGTGCAGCTATCAACAGAAAGCATTATCTGACATTTGTCTGTTAATTAATTTTATACAAGCAGTATTATCATACAGTTAGGAACTTTGACTCATTGATGCATTTTATATGCTTAAAAATGAAGGTGTCGTGCAGTAGGTTCAAGTGGGTTTGCCAACCGCCATTAACAGGAAAAGAAGAAGCTCAGATGTGCGTGCGTGATGTGTGAGGTCTGTTCACATGCACGGTCAAGCTTCCGTGTTTAGCATATTTGATGCGCAGTTTTGTAAAGAATCACTCTAATGGCATTTATATGTCTTTATTTTTATCTGCCATCAGACTACCTGAGACATTAATGCCATAATGCATTGCTATGGGTTGCATCTCGCTTTTACTGACAGAGCTTCATGCTTTCTAACCTTAAATCCACTTTTTTCCTGCAATTAATCTGCTTATTGTACATATAAAATCAAGTAAGTTGATATCAATAGTCCTATATTCATATTTTTGACCAGTACGTTTACAATGTCTACCATTGTTAAGAGAAGATATTCAAGGACTCGGATCAGGTTGGGGGCACAAAAAAAAAAAAACTTGATTGGGGACATCACTAGTAAAAACTGTTTCTAAATCTAAAGAAAAACTTAAACTAATATTAAAACTAAATCTAAATAAAATTTAAAAAATACATTTAAAATACTTAATAAAAGCTTAAACTAAAATTAAAAGCTAAAACAACTTCTAAAACTACATTTAACTTAGTTAAATCTCAAACTAAAGCTTAATCTAAAAAAGGTTAATAGTCTAAAGAAGTTAAAGCTAAAACTAAAAGCTAAAGTTAAATATAAATAAGATAAAGCTAAAAAATAAAAAATAAAGCTACAACTGAAAATACAATTAATGAAAAACAAAACTGATAGTTAAAAGTAAACTATATTTAGCTTCATTTTTTACCATGCTGGTGAAATTGAAATTCTAATTGATTCTCACAAGTTTCCAAATTTCCAAGAAGGGAGTTCGACTTCAAGTGGAGTCGTCGAGCAGGTAGTAGTAAATACAGGCTTCTCCAGTTGAATGCAGCACAGCATTAGGGCTGCAGTAGCACATGTACCTGCCTGAGGGCTGTACTGGCAGTACTGTAGCAGAGCTGCTCTAGAGACCTCTAGAGGAGCTGACCTTTCTATTTCTGCTCAGTTCCTTGCTCTCTCATTCATAACCCTCAGTCTGTGCCAGCCTGTCTTTCCCAGCGCCAACTCAGCACTAAAACAACCCTATATCCGGATAATGCAGGTTAGGTTACTCTCTCTCCCTCTGCGTGTGTCTGTTTTGGTGGATCACATTAACACTGGTGCCGTCAGTAGACACAGCCATCAGCTAATACATGAATCTCAGCATTGATCTTAAATCAATATATGTACAGTAACATGGTGTCATTTTACTTGAAGGGGGACCCAGTGTGAAAGTGGCTGCCTTCCCCTTATTATCAGTGCCACCCCGTCCCTTAAATAGTCGCCCTTCGCCACGTTCCCGACAGGAGTGGGTGTGAGAGAGAAGAGGGGAGCGGTAACAACTAGGACTGGCAGCACGTGATGAGGCACACCTGAATGTAATGGAGCCTCATCACCACCGCTGTTAAATACTGAGTGCGCCTCTCCTCGAGAGACCCGTCTCTTTTCCCTGTGCATGCATGCCGGTGTCCTCGAGGGTCCAGGAAGGGGAGTATGGAGGGATTCCCGGATGGAAAGCACATGTTTTGGCTGTCAGGTAAGGATGCTGGGCTGTGCCGTGGCCTCAGGGAACATGAGCTGCTGAGGAGAAGCCGCCACCCCTCACGCCCCGGACCAAAGAGGGGAGCGTGTGCTGCCACTGGACCCCGCCCCCTAACCTGGACCCATCCTGACGGAACACTGCCCCTCCTTTACGATTCCCGGCACAACGAGGACACCAGATCCCCTGTTTATTTGGACACTTTTCCCCCCTTGGACACTTTATTCCTTTTTGGTAGTTATGTTTTATTTTTGTTATATAAAAGCCTCTCCTGGGGTTGCCATGTTTGTACCACAAAATTCACTCAATTACTTCTCAAAACTAGACCAATCGCGTTCTGTGAGGTATCCCGGTAAAATCCCAGTTCCGAGGGGTTAAATATCACATTACTGCGGTCGCTTCAACCCATGGCAACAGTGAAAAAGTAACCCAATTCTGTGGGGAAATCACGGACTTGGCAACACACACAACGTTCTGTCCTACGGAAGTAAACACGGAAGGCATTACACTATTATTTATAGTGTGATCTACCGCAGAAGCCAGCGAAATTATGCGCAGGCATTATAAAAAAATAAAGACAATGATGTGACAACAGAGCAAACTTTTTGAAACTTTTATGATACGAGCCCTCATGTTTTGCTTGTATTATAGAGATGTTCAGAGTTCTAACACATCACTGTCCTTCTACTGACTACCTTTAACAATGGTCTTGATAATGTTGAGTATGTAAAATCTTACTCCCATGTGCGCTAAATCCTGAAGAATGTTTATCTCGAGTGACGTACAAAACGGACAAATTCCGATATCACTGTTCACACTGGGGGTCGCATTACAAAACATCAGACCTGTATCGGATTTAGTACCACATATGGAAGTGGCACAAATCAGAATTGAAAGTATGTGGTGTACTGTTCACACTGTCATGGGGAAGCAGATATTAGTCACATGTGTGCAAAAAAAAAAAAAAAATCAGATTTAGACCACATTTACCTGCAGTAATGTAGCCTAAATGCACCCAAAACTTTTTTTTTTTACTTTTTAAAAAGTACTCATGAGATAAAAACTCACCTATACATATACATATACATATATATATATATATATATATATATATATATATAGGCAGAAAAAAATCTATACTGTATATATATATCCTAGCGACCAAAATGGTATTTCAGCAATGTCTTACTGAAAAGTATGAACTTTCTGGAAAATTGGCGACTAATGCACTTTTAGTGCACGCTACAAGTATGTAAATTGGGACGCGGTTTCAAAATTATTAAGATATGACCTTTCCTGTAATGACTAATGCATGGATGGCAGAGTCGATAACAGTCTCACTAGATGAGCTTTAGGTTAAATACTTCACTCACTGTCACATTAGCTGCGGCCTGTGTACGATTAGAAGCTCTGTTTAAAATGAGTCTGTTTCTAATCTCACTCGACCTCTCCTCTTTTCCACTCCACTATGTCCCCTTATCCTCCTCGATCTATGCTCTCCTCTGGTTTTTAATACCCTCCAATATCCTCAATTCCATAATTGACTCTTCAAACGTTTGGCTGCGGCTAAGTAACACAAGTAATTAATTGAATTGCAGCGTAGAGGCAGGTGCGCAGGACTGCATTCGCACGGTGGCTCAGGCAGGCACTGAGGGGTGCAGGAAAACAATGGTGGTGAAAATGAAGCAGAAGATGTGAGAATGACTACTTTCTTGTGAAATAGATAGCCTGAGCGCTGCTTTTTGTCAGACATTTTGACAGCTTCTCTGCATTCAATGCAAATGACTGCTGACAATTTTATTGAAAAATACCAGCACGTTATCTTATTATGATTTCACCGCTACAAGGATACAGTTATCACTCAACTGTCATCTCCTGACATTAAATACGCCAGGAAAATTGGTGCAGACATAAAAGTGTTGCGACTTCATGCTGTAAATCTATGGTAATCTTGACAGACTCTACAAAATCTAGTTTCAGTTCAGTAAAAGCAGTTTGGAGCAAACACAAACACATGCAAAAGTCTCAAACAAAACATCATGAATTAGATTCATGAGTCATTGGGTGGGCATCTGTTCAATTATTGCCTTTTTTGTAAACAAGTACAACTTTCCGAGGCCGATGATGGCTGAGGAGCACAATTCTTTGAAGTGCCTAGAAAACACTGTGTGCGAACTCACTCTGGTGTTGTTCCTCTCGGCCTTGAGCTCTGAAATCTCCTCCTCCTTCTCCAGCAGCTGTTCCCTGCAGGCATTCAGCTCTTTCGTCAGGGCGGCAAACTCCTGTAAGACACCAAACAGATATTTGAACTTCACGTGCATAGAGTGAGGGGACACAGGTTTGCATCTGTTGAGATTCTAAAGTGTGTAACTAGTGGACACTTTGCTATCCCATAAAGAAGGGGTATCCAATCGCACTCCTAAAAGGCCACTGTCCTGCAGAGTTTAGCTCCAGTCCTAATCAAACACACCTGAACAATCTAATAATGGTTTACTTTCAGGCAAGTGTGTTTGGGCAGGTTGGAGCTAAACCCTGCACGACATTGGTTCTCCCAGAGGAGGATCTGACTCCCATAAGGCAACAGGAGTTGAGGAGACATACCTGTAGAACACATTTCATCAAAAGTATCAAATTCAGTACACACTACAAAAGAGTGACAATTTGGACACAGACATTAACTTTTGTGGCCATGAAATTTGCAGCAACTGCCATGACTGGAGGGAAATGTCAACTACATGAAACTTTCTCTTCTGGGAAAGCAAAATCCCACACAAGCTAAAGGTACAGATTCAATGTACTCATGGTAATCTGAATTCAGTGTCACTAAGAGGATTTCAGAATTGGCAGGAATGGGGCCAGGAATTGACTGGGGCCTGTATATAGAACACGAAATAAGTGATGATGAAATTGTTCTGCAAGCAAACGTGATGAAAAATACAGATTGAAGTCACTCTGCAACCCTATAACCTCAACCATGGTAACAGTTTAATAATAAGCACAATGAATCATCCCAGTGATAGTCAAAAGGGAAAAAAAGGACAATGAATCAAGACAGAGGCAAAACTATACCTATTTGAATATACTATGACATTAAGTGACAATAAATTTTACTGTTACAGTAGCCGTCATCCTCCTCTCAACCATGACTGAGTGGGATATAAATGTGCCACATTTCTTAAATCTAAAGGCTGGCCCACACAACAAGATTTTTAAAATCTTATCAGACTTTCGAAATGTGAGAGACCACAAACATGGAAAAAAAAACATATATTCAACAGTTTTGATCCTAAAGTGTGTGGAGTGCCATGATGTGACCAAGATGGCAAATCACACACTAAAAAACTCCATTCACAAACAACCAAATCTCAGTCAAATGTGACTTTAGCGTAAAGAAACATGGCGGATGACGGGCAAAAAGAAATGGCGATAAGAGTGTTTGGACGGCTTTTTACAGAAAATTCGCAGAAAAAAGAAAAAGGTTTGGATGAAGTCGTGTTATACTTCAGTCAGCTCGCTTTCTGATTGGGTGTTTCGTTCTTCAGAGTACATTGTCATGAGGGTTGGATATTTACGTTTTGAGATCAGTTTGGCTCAGACGTTCTTCTGAGAAGATTCAATCAACCTTAACACACCTAAATCACAGGAAAATCTGATCAGACAATCTGTAGAACCATCAAGATAATTTACTTTACTTTGGATTGGCCCAACTATTTTGTAGGTTATAACGAGAAAATAAATGAAACTTTTGGACTATTACCTCTAAGATGAATCTGTCTGGCGTTTGACTGATGGCAAGGATCAGAGTCTTATTTGAATAGGCAAGAGCTGAAATCTGTACAACGGACACCTAGATTTATAAACATGAACTTGGTGGACAATGACAAGCCTACTTCACAACCACCAGACAGGAAGGATTGGGATCATGCAAAGGTAGCTGTCAAGGACAATAACTCACTGTGGTATTGATCTAAGCCTGTCCTCTGCTGCAAGGCTCCTCTGATCATAGAGAGATAATTAAACAGGACTCAATCCAGCTGGCCATCAAAGACCCCAGTAAAAGTCTTGTGTTAGTTGGTGAGGCGTCGCATTGAGTGTGAACTCATTGTAGGAGGCTGTCTTCCTTTATGTATCTTAACTCAACCACAGTCTCGTTCTGTGATAATATTGATTGCAGGTATTATATGGTGTTATAAAAGACAATGTGTGTACGAGCGAACAAGTATCCGGGCTTGATGTTGTAGCTTTGCCTCAAGTAAATCCTGTTTGGAATCTTCAAAGTACAAATAAACTGGAATCTCAGAGATTGCATTCTGGGAAGCTTTAAGATTCATCACTGTGAACACACACACACACACCAGCGAACACATGCAGACAAACACAGTCTAACGACAAACCAGCTCTACATGAGCTAGAATTCCAATCAGTTATGATCAAAACTCCCCTCCAGCGGCTCTGCCTCTCAAACAAACCTCCCCGAAGTGTTTTCTGAAGTCAAAGGTCAGTGTTCCAAGATCAAACCAAATTCATGGAGCAGGGATCCTATGCTGCTCTTAGGTGGTAAATGTGGGGTGGGTACAGCATTGGATCAACATCTGACAAACTCATTAGCATGTGAAGATCCTAACAGAGTGGAAAAGTGAACACATTATTTCTCATCTCATGTTTCTAATTTATACCATTACTGGACAGTCCATGTGTAGACTGAAATCAAGACTAAAAAATGGGATTTTCACACTTGAAATAATTTAGGATCATTTTTAATCCTTGGAAAACAAAGTCCATGATCCACACTGTTTACATTTGTACAAACTTGTTCTGAAGCAGGGCTTCGTATATTATAAGCAAAGCAGTGCTTAACCCGGGTCAATTAACTCAAGATCAAAAAAGAGGCTAACCTGGGATTAAACAGAGTTTGAAAAGCATTGAGTGAACAGTTGTGCCGAGCCACAAGAAAGAAAGAAAAAAAAAAAAAAAATCAAATAAGATCTCAACTGTTTCTCCCCGAAATGAGATTAAATGGAGCAATCAGATTTTTTTTCTTAATGAGAATAAGAAACCAGGAAGGATTCAACCAGCCTCAGGACTTTGACTCCAGAATATCTCATAGAAAGCAAGTTAATTCCTCACCATAGTTATCCCAAACACAGACAGCGCCAGGGCCCAGAGGGCCGCTGCTGGCAGATGCCCATAATGGGCATGTTGACGACACTGCTGTCTAGCAGAAGTCACTCGGTTCGATTTGGCACACACGTCACTGTGGATGAGTTAACAAAGCGCTAATTAAAAAGTGTTGATTAGAGATGGTGGTGATGGTGCAGAGGTGTTAGTCTAAGGGGAGAGACAGGCATAATTACAACATGTTCTACACCGTTTTAAACAAAGATGAGAGAAAAAAAAAATGAATAAACATGTTAAAATGTTCGAGGCAGGGTGTCAATGTTAATTTGAACCCAGTTTTAAAGAGGTACGTTTTACATTTATCAATGTAATGTAAGTAGAGCTATTAAAGGTTAACTTATTACCTCCTGGGGTCTAACTACGGCAAAGTGGTGCACACTAACAGATGAACTGGAAACCCATAAGAGTTGCGTCCAACAAAAAAAATTAAATAAAATAAATTCTGTCCCATTTATTCTCCCTCATTTCATTTCAAAACCATTACTTTTTATTCCCAATCTTTTATAACTTTCTCTCTTCACAAAATGAGACATTTTGAACAATGCTCACTCTTTTTTTTTTTTCAATACAACAAAAGTATTTGGTGATTGAGGACGGTCAAGAAAAACACAATAAAAGCGGTCTATATAACTGTAATAACATGCTATATTACAGGTCTTTGAAAGTTGTACAACATATGTGAGAAGCTGATGAAGTTTAAACAAATCTTCCTTTAAACAAAGCTCTCAAATGTCATTTGCATTTATTCAAATATGTTGTGTAACGATATCTACAATGCTAAGTGACATCACTAGATGTGTGAATGAGATACGAGATCTATGGCAGAAGCTAATTAAATTTTGAATCGTTCCCAATACAAAACCATCTTATATTTTGAGAACTGCAATATAAGCTGTATGGACTACATTTATGATTTTATGCTATTTTGGAGGTTGACAGTCCCTGCTCACTGAAAAAGTTTGGTTGTAAAGAAAGAAGCACGAACATTCTTCAATATGTTTGTGTTTCCCAGAACAAAGAAAAACATATGAGATTGGAACAACATGATAGTGAACTATTCATTTAACTATTTAATTTCATATATTTCAAGGTACCAAAACCATGTAGGTTAGCAATTTCACACAGACAGCACCCTCGGTGTGAAGTCTGAATGACAAAGACCGCCCCATTTGAAAGACAGATGCAAGAACTGCATCGTGGAACTAGACCAAACCTGGTCATCCCAGAGGAAATCGGTTTGAGGCATTCGGGTTTGATAAAGCCTACAAAGAAATTTCTCGAAGAATGCCAACCAGTCGATGTGAAAGCCCCGGCACATGTCATTCATTCTATTTGGACTGACTCAAAACACTTTTTCAGCTGGATAACACACATTCCTAGGAGCAAAGGGCTCTTTAAAGCATGGGATGGATGAAAGACTGAGTGGGGCATGCACCTTAAAAACTCAGAGAGAGTTTTTTAAGGCTTTAAATCAAACGGCCTATGTAACGATAAACTTCGAATGCACCTGCGGCTCTTGAGAAACACTCATATAATTATAAAATAAAAACTACAGGGGAGCGAGGAGCCATGCTTCATCATAAACAAATCAAAAACTATAGAGACAGACAGAAATTTTAACAGCTACATGGATGATATACAACCACAGACCCATTAAACTCTAGATTGAGGATGTGTACTGCATTTGATGAATCTTTAATGGAGGCTGTAAAGCTTTATTTACAGAACGTCCCATGGGGCACATGCAATCTCACAGATGTATCGTGTGGCGAACAGAGCTCCTGTCTGACTGTGTTGCACGCAAGGCTTTAGAAAGTTCTTCAGATGTACAGTAACAGCAGAATTCTCAATTTATGAAGGAGTTATTCAATGAACCCTCTTCAAAAAAAAGCATACATGCATGTAGAATTGTCACAATAACAAATTATCACTAGCCGATACCAATATCAGTAAAAATTTCATCATTCTCGATACTGATTCCGATATCATTTCTACTCTGCTTCCACTCCTAACAATCCAATGCATCTGTATTAAAACCTTACGCCCTGGAATAGAAAAAAGCTGCTTTGAATTGCATAAACGTTTGGAGCCAGCCAGTTCTGACTGGCCCCAGGTCAGTAAAGCACCTAACCAGAGCTAACCAATGACATTAGAAGCCCTATATAGCCATCAGCACTCTGCACGACTCATTCCCTTCCTTTAAATATTTAGGAAGGTCACATATGAATCCACCAGCATCTCAAAGAAGCAAGAGATTTTTTTTTTCCAGAAGGTTGTTTACAGAAACAGGTTGAAGTCAGGGGACATAGACATGGAAATGTGTTTATTTCCAATTAAAGCTCTCTGAGAATGTTAGATAATAATGACTTAAACTGTTAATTAATAAGAACGGTGGCAGAAACTATTCTTTTATAAGCAGATGATGCATTCAACAATTTATTATTAAATTAAACAAACAAAATGCTATAAGCGGGAAACTTTGAATTAACACCAATCGTTCATTTTTAATTGCCTGAAAAATCTAATGCAAAGCGCTTGATTCATCTCAATTCAAGGCAATTTGTAACACGGGCTCTCTCTGGATCTGGTCCCGACAGCGCACATCCTGTAAAAAATCATCTCTCTCTCAGTAGGAGGACGGCTCTTTAAAGTTAAATCTGTATAAATCCATCAGCAGCCCACAGCCATGTCACAGACCCACTCCAGAGCCGTCCCGTCTCTCGTGTGTCCGTATGAACCCAGGGTTTGTGCGATGGGGCGACCGCTGGGCTTGATTTACTCTGACCTTTGGATGCAGAACTCAGAGGGGTCGACACTCGGATGTAGAGCCGCCCATAAATCTGCGGAGGGGGTAATTACCAACCAGGGATTTAACGCTTCTCACAGGCGTTGGCGGCTAATTCTGTCGTCCTCGTGACAGTCGTTAGAAAGCACAGAGGGCCGGTGTGACAGCGCAAATCTGCTATTCTGGTTGATCCACAGTTAAAACAAAATTAAGAATAAGTACCATGCTGAAGGAATGATATTAAAGTCTGCTGATGCAATAGTTTGCAAACCCCATTATTAATATTACAAACCTTTAACCCTAAATATTACACTTCAGCAGATAACTAATCCCCTTTCATTCGTGACGGACATGAATGAAATCTCAAATTAAGTGGCTTGTTGAGGAGAGGTGCCCTACTACAATCAGTCTTGCAATTGTCACCTGTTAGATGATAAAACTGGCAAAAAATATCCCATAGACTTGCAATGAATTTTAGAAGCCACCCAGAAGACCCTAAAAACACAATGAAACACTGTAGAACCACTCACAGCAGTCTAGCATCGTGTCAGTGGGGGTTTCAATCAGAAATTTTAAAAAACAAGCCAACTTGTGACACATCTAGTGATAAACATCAGCATAAAAGAAAAAAAATGAAAGCAGCAGGTTGTGTGGAACTTAAAATAAACTGGTTGATTCCAGTTTTGCGCTGTCTTTAAGGAAACAAAACCCAGCATGCTCTAGTAGCAACCCACAGTGACAACGCAGCTTGCTAACGTCACTTTAATAGCAGGAGACAAAAGGGTGACAAGGACAAAGCAATGATAGTGAGAGGAGAGTAAAAGAGAAAATTAGGCCCACCTTAGTCCTTTCCAATGCAAAACAAAGGTCAAATATGACTTTTATATTTTTCATGTGAAACATGTTTTGCAAGTGTTTTAATGGGGAAATCAACAAATCTCTGACTTATTCATAAACATACGCTGCATTTAGTTTTCAAGAAACCATCCTTAGCATTGCAGGGCACTAGAACCGAGAGCGAATGAGAACACGGCCCCACCCTCGTGTAATGAGTGTCACACATTCTCAATTTAAAACCAATCTAGTGGAGCAGTCAGGCAGCAGAACACACACACACACACACACACACACACTCTGCAAATGTCAGCCCATGCATCACCCATTAACCAGCTGTGAATACCAGCAATGAACAAGACGAATGGAGTCTGAAGTTGCTGACTTTTAAAGAGAACCCATCTGATCAAGCTTCTTCTACAGAACCTTTATACAAATGCCATCTTTACTTTTAAAATGTTTCATTACTTCAATATTTTGTTTTGTGTTAAAAACATACGTTTATACATAAACATACATAAGATTTTTCTTTGCCATTACTGGAATAAATGATAACATTTTAAAATCCTTTGGCTTCGCTTCCACCTGGTATTATGATTGGATCACAAGTGGGCGATACTAAATACAGGTGTGAATGGGGTCTAAAACGTTTGAGCGTGTCGACTACTTCCAGAGGTAAAAACACAACCTCAACCTGCAGGATTGTTTTCGTAGTGAAGACGCTCATGTGGTCGAACAGCCACAATAGACTGCCTGCTCTCCACCCACTGACCTCATGCGTAAACATTATGTGAAGCACGCTAGCCAGATGGGATTTAAACTTTGCCGGCTGGAGATCCAAGTTTGGTTTGAAGACGAAAAACATACCAAGCTCATCATTCCTGATTTATAACACGCACTCAGCATTTGCCATGGTCTCACGGCTGTCAGAGCAGAAACGAAAGCTGATGCTCTCCGTTTGTTTTTCTGTCATCTCCGGGCACGTTCGTATGTAAATTGCGCAAGCTTATTTTGTCCTTTAGTTTAAAAGTAAAAAACAACAACAAAAAAACATACATTTAATAATAATAATACATTTATTTTTTATAGCAGATAAACATCACTCTGAGAGGAACGCAGATTACACTGCATTAATAGTTCAGTCAATACTGAGTAGCCAGTTCATGCAAAGCCTTATATGTTAACATAAGGATTTTGAAATCAATACGGTACCTGACAGGGAGCCAGTGCAGAGACTCCAAGACAGGGGTAATATGATCACCAGCCCTGGCCCCAGACAGAACTCTAGCAGCCGAATTTTATAAATATTGAAGTTTGTCAATGGACGATTTAGATACCCCAGCTAGAAGACCATTACAATAGTCAACACGTGAAAAGACCTATCAGCAAAGGAGCAGGACAACATAGGACGTACATGTCCGTAAATTTGGTAAAAGGAGTGCCAGAAAAGCTTAATGTATTAACTGTTAGAACAGCAGACCCAGAGGAACTACGAATATTTGTGAGAACTGAAAAATTTGAGAAACTCATTGCACAACCAAATCAGATGAAGTCAAAGAACTGACACCATCCACATTAAGCAGACTGTTAATTGTGCGAAAAAGCTTGCTTTGATAAATTTCAAGAAAAATTTCAAAAGAAAAATATTTAGATCTTGCAGTTTCAAAAGCTGCTCTTTAGTGTGCCAAGCCGTTTTTCCAAGCTTGGTGAAATGCATTTCAACCAGAGAAACTTTCGCTTCAATTTCCGACATGCATTCTGTGAACGCAAATCATCATTATACCAAGTTTTTATGAGAGCAAAGATGTCCAAGTTGGCTGTAAATGCATTGTTAAATATTAAGATTTTATCCTCATAAGGAGCAGAGGACATAACATCTAAGGATGAGACAATCGAACTTGCAAAAATACCATGATCAACTGATTGCCATTTGCGGAATGAAATAGTTTAGAATTTGCGCGCTCATAGAGCCTCCCCTCGAAGAAATCAAGACAGAAGTTTGGAAAAAAGAGATGGATTAAAATATTAGGTGTAAATGGCTATGTGTCTCCCTCATCTACTTGTGATTCAATCGACCAAAACACATCTCAATACCAGGTGTAAATAGGACCATTAAAATGTTTCACATTTTTAAACTGTAATATTATTGTAAATTATATCACCACACTGAGAACACTGGCTGAATGACACACTATAGCTTTACACTATGATATACAGTATATAGCACACTATATAACAGTATGTTTAGGCACCATAGGCACATTTTGTATTTAAAATATTTTTTAAAGCTTAATAAGCGTCCTTGAGCAATGCAAAGGCGCTATATAAATAAAACGAATTATTATTATTAAAATATATTAGAATTTTATGTAGCAGCATGTTAACGTCAATTGTGAATCATATCCTCACATAAGGAGCACTATTTGAGTGGCACATAAAGTTGCTGAACATTAAGAGTCTTCCAAATCAGTGACTTATGAGGTCCCATATAGAATGATCTCTTAGTAAGCAGCTGCTTATGTAGGCAGTAGACAGAGCTTATGACCTCCCGACATACGTATCTGCTATAAAAGTCAGCCTGCCTTTGAAAGTGGACAAAACCGGAAAACAATAACTGTCAGATCAGATAACCACAGTGAACGTCTCTGTATAAAGCAGATAAAACAAAAGGGCGAACGGCAGTATAAGTACCCATAAATCAATTCTACAAGCAGGCGTAAGAAGCCGTCGTGATTGGTTTAAGAATCTTCACTAGTGAGAAATCCTTCCGGAGATCATTCAAAGATGAGCTAATCAGAGGCCGGGTCCTGATAGGCAACGTAATTTAGTTGATAAAGCAGGTATGCTTAAATCCTCTCTGCCTGCTCTATTGCAACATGTTGAGCAAATATAAAGCAGGGCAGAATGTTAATTCCTAGCCATACAACTAGGACAGATGGTATTTGCATTAATGACTTTCATGTGATGTTCCCACAGAATAAAAGAACAGTCCTGTCCAGAACTACCTGATGCTGAAGACTATTAAAAAACTATGAAAATAGTGTGGCTTTTGGACAGTCTGTTAGTCCTGAGGCCATTTCTATGCTAGATTAATACTAAAATATCTATTGTGGTCTCATTTTGTACATTAACATATACATTTTTCTAGTAAAATGTGCTGATAAACCACCTTCCTTGTAGCAACAGCGAGTAGCAAATCATTATTTGATAATGTATGAAAGTATTGGATGCATTTGGACTGGTATTTCTTTTGAAAACAGTCGACTGGTTCAAAAGAACATGGCAGGAATTAAATCATAGTGAAAGTGTTTCCACATAGATTTCAATCACATAGCTATGTCCTGACTCAACTTCCTGTTCTTATTGTTAACTAAACTATTGCAAGCTGGGGTTTTTCTTTTGTTTGTTTTAGTGAAACTAAAAAAAAAAAGTACTAAAAAGACTAAAACTGAAAAAATAAAGCTGAATAGAAAATGTAAAATATTAAAAATGACAAAAGCACATAAAATTACTAAAACTACTTTAACCACTAAGCCGTGCCACCACAACTGTGGCATCAGCCAACCATTAAGCCACATCATCCCATAGTTTCATACTGTAACTGAATGCATTGTTGGTGATGAACATTTATAGTCAACTGATTTACTTTACAAAGATAATGCGCTAAATATTACTTTTGTCTTTTTTTTTTTTTTGGAGAGGTAATTCTCTCTTTTGGATGAGAGGAGCAGCGGGTGCAACGATGGCCATTTGCACTTGGGAAACCTTTGCCCTCACTTTATTCTCTCTCTCAGTCAGTCTCTACGGAGGGCCGTCTATAAAATCAGCCCATTTCATTGATGCTAGGCCACACTGATATCTTTTCTTATTACACTCTACTTGAGAACAAAGGACTCACTTGAAAAATGAGACGACAGAGAAAGTGTTTTGGAAAAAGAACGAACGTCTCGTATCAGGCGCAGATGGGTCTCCCTCTGAGCTAAGTTTAAAAATGCTGCCCAATTGATTTTACACAGTTGCACTCCAGTAAGCCAAAGATGGTGTTACTTTCAACCTACAAAACAACTAAATGTAAAATTGTTGTTGACAAATTACTCAACCATTGAAAAGAAAGAAAGAAAGAAACAAAGAAGCAGCTAATTTATTAAGTGACTGCAATTTCAGCACTCGAGATCGTCTGTTCTCCAGATATAACTCAGGTCTCTTGTTTAATTTTATAAAACATGATTTGAAGCCACAATCAGGGCTTATCAATCAACCGAAGTTTTATACTTAAGGCTCAAAACAAGGAATAGAGAAGGTTACATTAGAAACCACCGTTAAATAAAGTCCCAAAATAAAAGCGCCTTTTGTGTCTCCAGTCTTCACAAACAGCATTTATGAAACCGTCAAGACTTCTGACGATATTTACAATGTTGTTTAATCCGTGGATTTGACATACACTCTGATCCACATTTCTTGTCGCCGTTAACGGCCTCTTGTCGCGCTCTAAGCTTATCTGCTTTGCCCAGCTTGTTCTTCCATAGACTGCGATTGGCACTCGGTCAGCCCGTGTCATGAGAGTCTAACATAAATTGAAGGCGTTCTAAGGCAATAAAGTGTTGCAGCCGTTGTGACACACTGGGAAGTTCCCTGTGGATAACGGCCTGCCGTCACACGAGACGAGACGGTCTGTAAATAAAAGTCGCCTGTGTCCTGCCAGACTGCGCCAAGCTAATAAAGTTTTAAAGGTCAGGACGGACTCAGTCTTGCCACCTAGAGTTATGCCAACTATTAGGCAAAGTGGTGCAATGCTAAACAGATCTGTACACTGATAGACAGGATACACACTGGCACACTTGCAGCCAGACAGACACACACACACAGGTAAGAGGCAAGAGTGTTGGGGCCTGAAGCAAGTGTTCACTTTGCATTAGCGTGACGTCTGGTGCTGTGAATCTCTGGCATTTTCTTAAAGGTCTTCTAGCACAGGGGAGGATCGGTTTAGGTTTTTGTGCTTTAATAACACAGTGAAACATCTTGGAAGGATTTCATTTGAAAGTGAGCGTTACTATGTTCTACAGGGACTTGAAGTGGGCATCTGAAGGGCACTTACTAGACAGCCATACATCACTCTAACTTTAAAACTGTAAAGAATGTTGTGGCCAATAGAACTTTTTGCATGACTTTAATTCAAAAGTTACTTGTTACTAAATGTTACTGTAAAATACTTAAATTGTATACCATATACTGTTGTTACACGTTTAGTAAAATCGAACAAATAAGTAAATATATCTATATATACAACTGCAAATGGATCAACCTGGATAATTTCAAACACCGGGTAAACGGAATCCTGTACCCTGGAATTCCTAAAACCTGGGTTAACGTTCTTATTTGCATATTTGCGGAGTCAGTGTCATTGGTTGGATGAAAGCAGCATGTGGCCGGTTTCCATAAAGGTATAGCATTGTGCGTGCTCATATCATATATTGCAGACTTTACTATATTTATACACAATGGACTTTTGGGACTAAGAATGGTAACAGTCTCCTCTAAAGGTAAGAAAGCATCTAGTTGTAACATTCTAACACTATTATTTGAAAATGATAAAAATTACAAAAATATCCTTGCTCCTCCAAGTTTTACAATGGATGTGAAGGGGTCAGATATTGTCGATGTACTGGTCTCATTGAGTCCACATTCAATTATCCAGCTAAGTTAAACTTAAAAACACACAATAATTCCCGGAACCACGAAGTGACGTTTGAGAATGTTTACTGTATGAATGGAGTGAAACTGAAAATACAGAGACATACACTAATAAATTATATGCACATATATGAACACACCTGTTTTTACCATCAAGAATGCCAAGCAATGTCACATGAATACACATGAAGGATGTAACTACCAATATAGACATGCTGTTCCAAACATCAATTTTCACTAAGCAAATACATTCAAAAATAACAATGATAAAAGCCAGAAAAACTCACAACGCATGCCCCATCAACAGCTCCAAACAGATGATGTCCTGTTAAGAAGCCCACAACATGTGCATCCTCTTAGTGCCTCTAACTTTCAGGAGGATTCAGACTGATTATAATGACATCACTGTCCCTCATTAATGATGTCACACTCTACAATTTTCCCGCTATACTCCACATAGCCATAAGAGGTCACTTGACCTCAAAACTGGCAAGGCCAGGACAGTCGAATTGTACAGTATGCGTACGGTTGTCTACCAGGAGCTAGTTATTTGTATTTATAAAGTTTTAAATATGGATATTTTTCTTACAAAAACACATCGCCTCAAAAGACCTTTATTAACCCCGTGGAGCCATATGGATTATATTTCATGATGGATGGATACATTTTTTGGGCTTCAAAATATGGCCCCTTCACAAAATCCCCCCCATAGAAACCAAGCGTAGAAAAACATCCAGTGAGAGTTGCTTGTTGCGGTTCGTTAAAACAAATTCTTTTTTTCAATATGGCTTACCATTTGTAACTGTATTATATTTTTTTGCGTGGTTAGGACACCCAGTTGAAATTTACGTTTAAAGCTATTTTGTAGTTATTAAAACTCTTGAATAAGCTAGCAATAATAAGTTAGCAAATAACACAATTTCAGTGATCAGCACACATTGGAGCACACAATGTTATAGTTCACCCCAAATTGAACATAGTGTCATCATTTACTCACCCTCCTGTTGTTACAAACGAATAAGACTTTCTTTCATTTTCTAAACACAAATGAAGATATTTATGACCCTCCATTAAAATTGCACACCCCCATTGTAAAAGACATTGTAAAAGAAATCCACATAAATAGAGAAAATAATCATGAATGCTTTATATGATGAACAGAATTAATTTAGGCTTTTATTCACAAATAAATATTGATTAACACACACATACAGCAAATCAAACATGGTAAATGAAAGCTTAACCATTAGAGGTGTAACGGTACATGTATACGCCCCGAACTGTTACGGTACGGATGTCATGGCTCGGTGCATACAGTCAGATGACGAATTAACGTGTGCGGTAATGCAATGCTGTTTGCTAACCGCTACAACAGGAAAAAGCACAGAAGAAACTGTAAAATGTTAACCTGTAATCTCTCAACTGGAGACATATGGATTACGTGTAATCCAGTGTTTCAACTGTTGACAGACATCAAGAAAACAGCTTGAGAATAATATCTCGCATAGCATTACATTTATCTCAGGCGAGTCATTTAGTGTCCACGGCATGCTAGTTTACTGCCATGACACCAAAGTTTTGATGGAATAGACTTTGAGTGGAGGGACAGATGAACAAAAGTGTATAGAGTGATTTGAGGGTGAGTAAGTGATGACAGAATTTTAATTTTTGGGTGAACTACCCCTTCAAATTGTGCAATATACCATTTCTTCATGTTTGGTAAAAATAAACAAACAAACAAAAGTGAAAATACATAAGCAAGTGAGGGTTTTTAAAATTGTAAAAAAAAAAGCTAAACAACCAAAAACATTGAAATAAAGTAATATCTATCTTACTGTTTATAATTAAAAGGCACATTATATTGTAATTCTTTACAGCCTTCTGTGCTGAGAGCTAAATCTGGATCAGCACATGCTCAATGGAGAAGAAATTGATGGTCACATACGGCAAATACCAAACCACTTTCTCACAAACTCGCACACTCAGACGTGCTTCAAGCCCCACAGGATCTCTGCAGGACTCAACAGCACAGCGGCACGGATGGCTCATTTGGGAGTCCATTAAACCACTAATTCACCAGTTATTTTTAACACTGTTGTTGATTCTAAAAGACTTATCATTTTCAAAAGGCATGAATTGCTTTGTGGAAGTATTTTTGTGACAGCAAAAATCAGCAAAGTTCAGAATTGGATCTATCTTTGCGAGGGTTTATTCCCTTCTGCGCCATCAAGAACATCTCTAGAGCTTTAGGAGGTATTGTTTTTCTGCTGGGAATCCAGTTAGACCCTCTTTGCTCCTCCAGATTTAGACTTCTCCTGCAGTTTGCTGCACATCTCATCACAGCTCACTTACTCACCCCACTGCTCTTTTGAAACTACACATTTTCACATTGTTCTTACTTTAATCTGTTTTTCTACTTCTGTCTAGAGCATTTTTCCACTTTTCCCTCCACAAACAGCCCCATAAAAGTAGTCTATGCGATTTGAGTACCATAAACGAAGTCTTCTGAAGTCATACGATAGTGAAAAATCAATAGGAAAAATCTTTCCCTTGGCCAAAGCATTCAGATTCTTCAGAAATTTATATATACTTTTTTGTTCCATGCATGCAAAAATAACAGCATGAGTTCATCCAATGCAACACTACTGTTGCATTTCCACTCTGTCTCTCTCTCTCTCTCTCTCTCTCCATCCCTCACTTCCCATTTACGTTTATTAGTTAGGACACTGTGAGTGGGCCTGTCCGCACATCCAAACCTCTGTCACAGTTGGCTAACTATAAGGAGCCTTCACTAAATTATGGATCTATTGTGTCTGCTGTACTACAGGGGAATGCTGCGGAAAAGCCAAGCAGAGATAAATGAGCATGAGTTTTATATCTTTCTACATAGATCACTGTTTCTACATAGAAAAATGCTTGTGTAATATAGAATGTTAGCGTACAGTCTAGAATGAAGCAGCCACATTGGTTTTAGCAAGAAAGGGCCTATAAACACAGCGAAGAAATATTTGCTGATAATATTAGGCACAAATTAAGATTTTGAATTGAATCTATGGATACAAATTATATCAGTAATAATATCAGCTTACAATATGAGCAAAATTAGCCAAAATGGCAACTTTTTAAATAATTTTATTGGGCTGATATGGAAAATACAGTATTCTTTTTCTATAATAAAAAAATGCATTTTCACTGGGCTCAAAAAAACAAAAACAAAAAATCAACAAGGGTGTTTAAAGAGTAGTTAGGCTGATATTTTCTTTAACCAGCAAAAATAATAATAATCATCATAATAATAAACATCATTGTCATTAAAATAACTCTTTGTTTCAGTAACAACCATTCATCACTCAATAATGCTCAATGGACCTCTTTTTATTTCTCTTTAGGCAGCTATTGAACTATTTGACAAACAACAGCTAATTATTTATAACGCATTACAACTAAATTTAACAATTTTATTAGTTGTATTTAGAGTGAATATACAGTATGTTTACATTTGATTGCACCATAATCACATTCCCACAAAATATTAAGCAGCACTGTTTTCAACATTGATAATAATATTAAATGTTTCTTGCGCACCAAATCAACATATTAGAATGATTTCTGAAGGATCATGTGACATTGAAGACTGGAGCAATGATGCTGAAAATTCAGCTTTGCATCACGGGAATAAATTAGTCCCCCTAGTGTCAATAATTTTATCCCTTAAAACTCCTTTTTCATCACCAAAACGATATATTTAAAAAAAATTCCTGTGAGAAAAAAAACAAAAACATTATGCCTTAAAAATAGCTTGTATGTGACTCCTTGCTTCGTTTAATATACACGGAGACATGAATATGCAAATTAGCCCCGAGATCAACTCAGTCAACTTTTACTCAAGTTACAGTAGTAAACGTTGCAAAGTATTGCTATTTACAACTTTGGACACATAACGGTAATTTTTGCTTGACTACATTATCAAACAGCTAATAATGTGTCGCTAATTTTACACAAAACATGTCGCCAATTGATATCTTAATCTGCCTTTAAAAATCATCATCCTTAGAAAAACTTTGAACAACTCTGGTATATTCACAGCATAGTAATGCTAAAGCTAGCCCGCACTTTGACGTGATTGGCAACAAGCTAGTTTGTAACGTCAGAAACACAGGCGATTTCAAACCACAGTTTTGAGACTGTCTTTGGTTCACTGGACTTTTAAGGAGAAAATACTCAGCAATGGTGTTGACTTATGGATTTTCAAATGCTTTTTCTAAAAGCATTTTAAAAACACCTCATAGACACATAAACAATATTAAAAACTTGATTTTCACCATGGGGGTCTTTCAAATATATTAAAGCAGCTATTTCAAAGTGTAAAATTATTTTACAATATTACTGATTGTATAGTTTGTTTGTTTTTCATTAAACAAATGCTGTGTGGGTGAGCAGAAGAGGCTTCTTTCAAAAACAAAAATCTTGCCAACTCCAAACTTTTGAACGATAGTGTAAGTAGGATGTAGTGCAACTAACCATGTTTTCAGAAGGGTAGCTTGACTGTGGTTTAGTTAGTTTCAAAGCAGCTTCCCAATCCTGCTTCATATGCAAGCACAGACATTCTATCTCCAGTCTAAAGCTGTCAGAGAAGTGCTGTGGTTTGAGCTCTGAGATTTCTCTGTGTTTGAGAGGATTAACCTCCAGCAGACGCTCTGCAGGCCAGAAACACATAATCACATTCTTCTGCGGAGTCAGAGACGAGACGCTCAGACGGCACGCCACATCTCAGGTATACAAACAGTCGCAACACTCGCAAACAAAAGTACCCACACATCGGCGCCAGGAAGTCTTCATCTATTGAACGCATCAAGCAGCTGAAGGAAAACAACAGCCATATTCAGGGCCGTCGCTAAAATTCACAGAGCTAAAGACAAAAATCCGGGTCCTATAAGGAGCATCATTCTCTAGTTTCTACACTCAGTCCTGTAGGTCAGCATTATTTTTTCAGCAACTTCTGCCTTCGAGGGATCCGGCATGAATGTTTCATCGAGGGAGTCGCACAATTCAGATTGATGATTCTGTCAGACAAAAGGGCATAAGGACTGTAAAACATCCCAAAATTACACTTGAAACATTCACCCTCCAGACTTGACTTCCTCTCTCGGGATGCGGTCGATCCCCAAATGTGCGGTGACAATAAAAAGGTTGAACTTTTAGAGGTCCCGTGAGCATTGGAAGCAAAATTCTGCAATGTTTTTTTAATGAAGACAGAGGTTTATGTGAAGGTGAAGTGTCAGGTTAAAATGATGTGACAAGTCACACTATGAAAATTGTTAGAAGGTCAACAGGAAGTCGATTAAAAGTGCTTCTCTGACTATATCTCCTCGGTTGTGTATGGTCACATCAATAAATAAACCAGCTTTTCCCGTTTATGCTATATTAGGAACCCCTACACAAGTCTGTGGGAAGCACACTGAATTCAAAATGCTGTTGAGAAGGTTTGATAGAACACTGCTGTAATCATTATAGGCAAACGGCACCGCTCTGATTGCTGATGCATTCGTGAGTTGGCTGTTGCCAGGTGTCCTGAGGATGCCAGGCGGCCCACTGGGAGCTTGAGATTTTTGTGGCCAATAAATACTACAGCTTCATTATAGTTATGTTAAAGCTAAAGCAGACGACAGGCAACAACTGTATTTTATTTGTTCATTTAGGTATTTATTTTTACACTGTGTGAATAAAAACCACTGTAAAAAGATCTTTGAAATGTTTGGAAGACTGTAAAAATGCTGGAGTAAACTTCAAGTTATCTAACCACAGTGAAAAGTTGTAAATGGTCTAACATCACATTATATGCTATTTTACTATAAAATGCTATCAAATTTCCTGACATTTATAAAGGTTTTTGCAAGTAACAGTTATAAATAACCATACAATTTATAGAGAAAAACAGTAAAAACATATGATATATTTTATTTACATATTTTTGTTTATTCTTATTTTTATTATCAGTAATGTACAGTACACTAGGGTATTTTGTGTTGATGTTTATTGCATTACTTTAGCATCAGTTGTGTGTTTGAGCCTGTGCATTGTCTACACGAGCAATGTCCATGTTTTATAGACAGTCACTTACAATGAACTCTGAATTTGGCTTTTTTTGTGCCACCTGTATTTTTATGGTTATCAGTCCATTTAAGATTTTGATATATTTACATTACACCATCATAGCTGCCAGTTTTTAACTGTCAATGTGTGTATGTATATATATATATATATATATATATATATATATATATATATTTCTACAATGTACTGATTTAAAATTTGATTTGAGCCCCTGTATTATTTCTCTTGATCAACAGTAATTGCTGAGATGAATTGTTCTGATCTGTCCTAATTAAAAAATTCTCCTCGATTTCACAAATTGTTATTTGTGAGTACTCTATTATGCATGATTTAGGTTTTTAGCTTATAATGAATCTATATAAATTTACTTGTTTAGCTCATTTGTAACAAAACATGCAAAGGAATAGATTTCTCAGCGTCTGCCACTTTTTCTAGGGTGATTATAGTTTAAGCATACATGGTACGTCACTTCACATGCGCCATCTTTGCAGTGTTAGGACGAGACAGAGGTGGTCGGGGGAATAAAATGGCCGTCACATTTGATCAAATGTTGCATCACAAACGTTTGAGGTCACATAAATCAGACAAATCTCTGAGCTGGTCTGGGATGCCCCTGTCGACGCAGACACAGCACCGCTTGTAAAGGCTACAGCAGCCTTAACACTTGACTTTTGTAATAAAAGTGTTGATTGATGTTATAGCAAAGAACTTCTATTGACAAATGCTAGAGTTTAATATTAGACATAGTCAAAGTGTGAGTAATACACCAGAAACTTACACAAAATAAAATGTGTTACTAAGTATTTGCTAGATGGCAGTCATTTTTTTAATTTTTAATGAAGCAAGAATTAATATTATAAATGGTTGCAAACATTTTATCAAGCTGTAAATGACTCAAGGGAAGTTCACACCTTTTTGAGGGATCTGCAGTTGGCACAATCAAACATCATCAAACTATGTGTACTATAAGCTAATAGTATACCGCTGGTAAGCATAAAGGATAAACATGAAATCAAAACACACTTTTTTGCAAGTTATTGGTGTTCATAATTTATCGTATTATTCTAAAGAATAAATATCAAAGTGTATCAAAGAAATTTGTCTGTCCACACCAGACGTGACGCGTCTGTGAGACGTGATAAAGTCGATCAAAAATCACAGCCAATCAGAAGAGTGTGTGGAGGGATTCTCTGAGCAAGCTCCCGGCACTCACAACAAAATAAAATTCATGGATATTGCACCATTTTAACATTATTGAAACTACATACTGAGTTACTGAAACAATTTTTGTGACAGAATTCACAGAAAGTTCATGTTGCCTTTCATTTATTTTGAGGAGCTGAGGTGAATTGTCCATTGTTGCTTTCAGTACAGCTATAAAAGACAAACAAAATGATATTTAAACTCACATTAGACAATAGTAATACTGTGAGTATAGTACAATTTAAAATAACTTTAAGTTTTATATATATAAAATTCATTCCTGTGATGCAAAGCTGAATTTTCAACATCAGTACTCCAGTCTTCAGTGTCACATGATCCTTCAGAAATCATCTTAAGATGCTGATTTGTTGCCAATTCATAATTATTATTATTATTATTATCAGTGCAAAAACAGTTGTGCTGCTTAACATGTTGGTGGAAATGGTGATGATTTTTTCAAGATTTCAAGAAAGTTCAATGAACAGCATTTGTTTGAAATAGAAATCTTTTGTGACATTATAAATTTCTTCATACTTTTGATCAATTTATTGCATCCTTGCAGAAAAAAAAACTAAATTGAATTCATCTGGATAACCATTTTGAACATTTTATATATATTTATATTTCTGTTTCTACTCACAATGCATTAATGACAACCAAAGAGAAATTCCAAAGACCGCAACACTATCAGCAAAAGCGGATATGGTGGTTGATGGTTAATATATGTACCCTCATTCAACAAGGTTTTCTGTTTATCCCATCAAGATTTCTTCTAGTCTTTCATCCTACGTCACTTACACCACGGCAACTGCATTACCTTGGAAACCTATATTCATATATTCCATTTGCTTTGTTGCCATAGCAAACCACAACTCTTTTTCTTACATATATTACATCAACAATGTATTGTTGATATTGTGAACATTACAGGAGAAGTACACTGAAGTGCATTAACACAGTATGCACAGTATATAAACTTGTCTTTTGTTCTTAAAACATAACCTGGCACAGTTCATGTCACTGACTTTCAGAACACTTCACAAGCAGTTAAATTAAATTAAACTTTCTGCCGTTTCTTCACGTGACGCTCTAGGCACTATGTGAAAAAAAAAGAAATGGAGAAGGTAAACAACATGCAAAACAGCTCCTTAACTGCAAGAAACAGTGACACAACTGCAAGCAACAACCTCTGCCCTACAGTCACATACTCTCATTATATGCCGTTAAGCTAATTATTTAGATCCCAGCATCATATTTGGTGGTTTCCATGGAAACTGCTTTTTTTTTATAGCCACCCATATGTTGTGCCTCTTTTTTGTTGAAGAATCTTCAAAGTAGGTGCAGCCGCGTGTTGAGGTCTGGAGAATGGAAGGTGCATTAATTACCAGAGATGAAAGCACTAATGACAGCGTGTCTAACGAAGCTGACTGATACAGACTGTTGACTCTCATACTTAAAATAGAGAACACATATTGCACAATAAACACCAAATCCAAAGGGAACTCTAACAATGCAAATCTGCAATGATTTGTCTTACTAAACGAGACAAAATATCTAAAATAAGGCATCGGTATCTCATACTGACTAAAATGTAATATGGCCCAAGAGTGGCCCCAGAGGCACTCCTAAGAAATAAACAAGCCGTGTAAATTGATATTGTTCAATAAAAAAAAATGAAAGAAACAAGCTGATAAGAAATACACCTAAAACATTAATACAGATCTCTCTAATAAGTGCACAATGATTTCTTATAGGAAAACAAACTTAAAAAATTTCCACTAAATCAAAGGGTACAGTTCCCCAGAACAAATTTCACTTTTGTATGTGTGTCTATGTGTGTGTGTGTGTGTGTTATAACTTTTCGTACCCCAGCTTGCAGAGACAATTATAAGTAAACCATTGAAGATTGATTCACACACTCTGGGGGGTCCATAATTTTACTTTTCTGAGAGTGAAGAAAAATTTAAAGACCAGAAAATCTGTTTTAAAACATTCTTAACATTTATAGTTCTGTTTGGTGAAGATAGCTGTACAAAAAATTACACACTTAAAAATAAAATAAAATTATGCATTACAAAGGGAACGCTGATCAATCAAGGCATTTGGTTTAGTGCAGAAGTCATAAAGCAAGAAAACTCCCACTGACTCGACACAAAGTTGAACATTGATCTCAGAGCAAGACCCTGACTAGAAACACATTCAGAATACTGCCACATTTATCTTCCACCCTTCTCACAGTATGAGAGAGACTGAATTGGGAAAGAAAAAAAAAACAGGAAGGCTAAATCATGGGCAAATACATGGGGACCTTCCCGTGGGCTGTACCCCTCTCATGACAACTCAGACACACTGAAAACAGATGCTAATTATAGAGGATCATTAAGCCACTGTGGGAAGCAGAGTTGACATGCTATTAATTATGGCCAAATCTCATCAACTGGGGGATAGTAAAACCCATGAAGATGTTAAGCTATACTAAAGAGGTTACTGAACTTAACCTTGAATATTTCCACTTTATTGTATTATATTTACAAAGAGATAAAATTTAGGCTTCTTGACAATAGCGGAATTCAGTAGGTCTGGGCAAGAAATTAAATTTTTCGATTAATGTTTTTTTTAAAGATGTGGTCAATTCGATATCTTATTGTATTCTTAATCTTATTATAGTCTTCTCCACTAGATATCATCCTCTTATTTACATGTGCAACAGCAGGGACCCCGTCAATCATTCAGTGCTTAACATGGTGGATGAAGATGAGCGTTTCAGCATGAAAGACATTCCAGACAGTTGAAGGAACTCTCACTGTTCCAGTCAGGTCAGTGCTGCATGGTCACGAAAGATTATCATTTGCATGTGTTTTCAAGCCAATTTAAGAATTCAAGTGAAGGAAATCTGCACATCTCAGACAGCATGCAAATAATAAAATGAATATTTTCCGTCTCCTTGTGCTTGAATATACAGTAAACATAGTAGGTAATGGCTTAAGTGAAAGACAACACGTGTATCAGTATATTGGATCAGTGCATTAGTCTTAAAGTGACAGCAACTTAATATTCCTGCTGCTGTCTGTGTTTTTGATGTTAATGAAACTACAGAAGACAGAAATCACTCACTCCTCTTCAATAAATAACTTTTTTGTAACTTTAATAAGGATTAATCTTTACTTAATTTGAAGAGAGGATATTATATGCAGTTGTTTTACATTTGATTACTTTATTCAGTTTTATTTATTTTGTGTCTTTGTTCTATTGTATTTATTTATTTGTGCTATCACTTATTTTTGCAATAACTATTTTATTAATTTATTACTTGTTTTGTGGTGGGGCCAGTGAAAACTAAATCACTGAATCAAATCGAAAATCTAGTTGAGCTCTTGTGAATCAGAAATCGAATCTATATCTATTTCTTTCAAAATAACGTTTATAACCACATAGTATACCGTATGTCGCACTAGCACCAATACGTTCTGTGCCTGGATTCATCTGAAACTTTTATAACAACCTATCAAAGCACACAATTATAATATTGGAGTAAAAATGATTTGGTAAAGCACATTGTCTTGCATAAATCCATCCTATGCAAGCTTGAGTGTTTAATGGTAACCCAAATGGACAGTTCCACATTGAATCTCTGTTGGGAAAGTGTGTAAAATAAGAAGAACACACACAGGAATGAATTAGTGCCACTCTGAAGAGCTTCTTTCCTCACTTCTCTTTACAGAAAAGATAAAGGTTACACCCAGCCAGTGGGACTCTATCACAGGTGGAGCTGTTTCATGTCAGTCTACTGAGAAATCATGCTGCCATTGAATTATAAGTAGACCTGAAAATACCTAAAGTCTGTCAAACTGTTCTTATAAGAATATGACAGAGCATGCCAGAGAAAGTACAAATAGCACAAAGAAGGCAATATGTTGGCCTTATCTCACAGAAAAGGAGCACAGTGATCGATTTAATAATTTCTGTTTACATTTAATCATTTAGCAAAAGCTTTTATCCAAATATATCCTTTTATCCAACAATAAGGCAAAAATATGCAAGTGCTGTGACTAGTCCCAGTTAGTCTAGCACACACAGTTTTTTTCTTAAATACATAAAAAATAAATAAATATACAGTATTGAACAGTAAGTGTTAGTATTAATAGGTCAAGTGTCTTTAGCCGTTTCTTGAAAAGCAGCTCAGGTTGAGTTAGGCAGATCATTCCACCAGCATGGCTCTTGCTAGGTTGTCAGTTTTCTTTAAATTCAAAGTCACCACAGACACAGGGTTTTTCAGTCTTCAGGAATATAACGTGACAGAAAAAACAAAAGCAAAGCAACCACAAAATTCAATCAAAATTTTGCTGTATATTATCGTTTTAAATGCTGCTATCCATCAACACATGCCCGTGTTTTTAAACGTGCTATGCCGATGCAATCATGCAATAATTTATCACAATTCTTATCTTTTTTCTAACAATACTGCACTAAAACAAGGTGCAAACTGTGATTTTTAGATAAATGCTAGACCTGATAGTTCATAATGTTTAAAAAGCAACATGGCCCAAGAGTGATCCTAGAGGCACTCCAACAAATATGAAACATATGAAATCCTCCCAAACCTTCAACTATGCTGATATAGTTTATCAGAATCAGGGCCAGCACTACCTATATTCAGAGCAGGCAATTGCCTAAGGCCTCAGTCATGGAGGAGGAGGGGCCTCCATTACCGTAACATAGGGGAACAAAATACAAGACTCTTTTTCTATTGGATATAGATGAATTGACAGTGACTCTCACCTTTAATGAAATCAACTATTGTCACCGTATCAAAGTGTGGCCCACCTTCTGAATATAAGGGAAAAAAGGTGCAAAAATGCAACTTTTCTGCAGCTGACTGACTTAAAGACACTGAATTATGGTGGCGCCAAAACGAACATCTTTCGCGGGGAGCAAAGCGAAAACAGGCACGCTGATCGTGATGTATTTTAAAAACAAACGTGTTCTGTCGATCGCCGTCATTTCTGGATGGATCATTTGCCGGTTATGACTTTAAAAGAGCGTGAGCGCCGGCAGACTGTTAATTTGTGCAGACAATGAATGACATTGCATCGGGAGCCAACTAGCAAGATACTGAAGTAAAAGTAAAATTTGTACCCCTGTATCTTTTAAATTCTGCTCTTTACATTAATGCTTTATTTCTTTATTGGCATCTGTGGTTACATGAAGAACCTTTAAAGTCCATGGTACCTTTCCATAACAAGTTCTTTATTGTGGGGAAAAAAAGTTTCAGATTTTTTTAGAATGTTCTTCACACTAAGAAAAAAGAAATGGGTTCCATTAAGAACTGATCATTGAAAGGTTCTACGGAGAACCAAAAATGGTTCTTTTATGGCATCACTGTAAAAAAAACTCTCTTTTGGAACCTTTACTTTTGAGAGTGTATAGTACAGATTTGAGGTATTTATGCCACAGCAATAAATCAATAGGAGAGGGAAATGCTGTCCAAAAAATTATTAAGGAATAATGTTAATTTACTGAATTTTAATGTAGCCCTGTAGAGTGTGTTAGGCTACTGTAAATAAATTACTGAACAAATTACTAAAAAAAAAAACAAAAAAACACATGATAGCATCCCCAACAAACAAATAAGAGATTACCTTAATTAATACGGATATATAAAAAATAAAATATACAAATTTTAATATTTGTTTTCAGTGTTTTTATTAGGAGGGGTGTGGAGTGGGGGCCTCCAACATAAATTTTGCCTAGGGCCTCCAAATGTCTAGAACCTGCCCTGATCAGAACTATTGTATATTTATTTTTAAAATATTTTCTCATGATATTGCATTAAATTTCAGGCCCTTACATTATTATTGGTATTCTTATTACGGTTTGTGGTCATTCATATTATTTTCAGCTCCAGCACAACAAACAATCTCTAATATTAACCACAAAATGCAATGCATGATAACGAAAGCCTACTACTATTTTTTCAGTTTGGTCGAATGTGTTTTTATGATTCTACGCAACTCATATTTCTTAGTATCTGTGATTTAAAAAAAAGCCCCATTTGCTGGATAAAATGCAATAGATATTTTTACACTGCACAACATTTTCCCATGTATCCCCATGAATCCATTGGGAACACATTGTTCCCTTCTTTTCTTCCAAATAGGTTAGACCAGAACCGTACTGCAGGTCATCCATATATTCGTGCAAAAGTCAGAGCCCCACATTGTTCATCCTCAGAGATTCAGGAAGACTTCCATTTAGCAGAACTGACAGGAGGCAACCGGTGGGACTAAATGAATGCGGTTGCAATGGTGGAACTGAGAACACATGTCAAGGTAGTTTGGCAGTTGTGTGCATGGAGATGGGAGTGCAGAATTCCTTGAGGGAATCTGGTGAAAACCTCGGTAAGCCTATGAATACGTGCATATAGTCCTTTTAAAAACACACCAGATATGTATGGTACTGGAAGACAGTGGGCCCTTGCAGACCAAGAGACGGCAAAGTACCAACATAAAAATGCTCTAGATTAACAAATCTCACCAGAATATAATTGGTTCATAATGTAATAAGGGCTCCCACATAAAAGCGCATACTGCAGGGGCAGCGACAGTGAAAAATGCATGGCATTTCACTTTAGCATAGAGCAAATTAGCATGGAGATAAATATTCTATGACAAAAGGGAATGTTTTCAAAAGTGACTAATATATTCCCGCTGAAGATGAATTACTTTGAAGAATCTGATTCATAATAAAACCATAATAAGACATGAGAGAGTTCTGCACGAATTCAGAGGTTTATGAGAAACCACAGAACAGTGGGATGACTCAAGTGCTCAATCAAGAGCTCAGCCAGTCAACCTTCAACACATGGCGAATTATGGAAATATTATTCATTTATTCCGATCTAATTGAGTCTCATTTTTGAATTACCACTCCTCCTCACTCAATGTGTTAAAAGCAATAGAGTGAAATGGAGAGAGTAGTTGTACGCTGATTGGTTTGGTCCCCTTGGGTAATCGTTGCACTAGAGTCTTCTGTACACTCGGTAACTCTGAAACGTGACTTCCTTTGCAACTGATGTGACTGAATGACTTAGAAGATCTCAAGCAATTTAAAGTCTAATTGGATATATTCATTATACGCAAGTTTAACTAGAAAATACCAAGACTAGTGATGGCAAATAAGGAGTCTGTACTTCAGAATGCCTATGTGTAGCTGGATATTGAATAACCCTAAATCTTGTTGCTAAACTACAGAGCTCTTCTGAACCGTTTATGTGATTCACAGACCAACATTTAAGATGTTATTCACTGAAAAGCATTTAAATATGGCATGTCGTGGTTGACGTCAATGATAAACATCATTGGTTATCGCATGTGTTGTAACCAAAAGTGATGCGACGAGAGAGGATCATTAAAGAGATTGAATCTAACATTACGCTGAAGAACAAATGAGATTAGAGAGATACAAATTCGAAATGGAACAATACAATTTCTAGGCATTATATATCAGATATCATATCAGATGTATTTAACTATATCTGAAAAATAAAATTCTGTTATCATTTACTCACCAATCATGTCGTTTCAAAACTTTATGACTTTCTTTGTTTTTCCAAACAATGGAAGACAATAGAAGTAAATGATAACCGAATTTTCATTCTTTTCACTATATATATATATATATATATATATATATATATATATATTTTAAACATTTTAAGTGATAATTATGTTTTAAGTGATAATTATAAAATAATTATTTTTAAGTGATAATTATAAAGATTTAAAGTTTTTTACAAAATATTTCACAAAATGTTTTTTCACTACGTGATTATCTTTGTCAGATGAATTCATGATTAAGATAGATTACGATATCTATAAAAATCTTGAAAAAAAATACATAAATAATGCTATCCGTGATAAAGGCTGTCAATTGGCATTGCATTATAAATGTACATTATCCCTATGAAAATACCCGAGATGGCTTGAAGAACAAAGATAAACCATATGCTGTCGTAATGGTGTTAATTCTCTTCATGTTTAATCAGTCAAAAGTCTCCATCTGCATTTTATTCAGTTACGGCGATAGCTGTATATCTTTGACCATATTAGGGATTTCCTGGAACGTCACACGTTTTACTACTCCTTTGAGCTTGTGTGGCACGAAGGTGCCCTTCCGCATCAGGTGTGAATGAAAGAGACATTACATGTGAGAGTTAACAAATGTATAACATTCCATAATTCTCACATCACCCTATTTTAGGTAAAAATGGAAAAGAAAAAATACTGCTCTTTAAAGATATTTGAAGTAAACATGATAATCCATTTTTTATCAAAATGAGCACACTTTTGGACTAAAACCCCTGATGTAAATATAATAAAACATTTCCAGTTTCAGGACTAGTAAAATAATTGCAACTTACTCTCTGTACAGTGGCCAAATCTGCAAGATAACGGGGGCAGAGAACTGCTCCCTTTTGAAATCCCTGTTGATCGGCAACTCCTACAGACTGAGGTGATTATTAAGTAATTTTCACAGAATCAACCAAAAAATTTCCACATTGGTGAGCTTTGAGAGTGCCATGAACTTTCTTGGAGTGTGGGTTGAGTGTATCGCCTGTCATATCCGACGACATGATTTTACGTGGCAGTAGCAGCTGCGCGCTGTGTCTGCTTTTGTTTTATGACAGATGGAAACCAGTGTTAAGGATGCAATACCACATCCTACTGTATTTACATGCCATATCATATATTACATATTACGGTTATAGTTAATACTGCTATATTGCAACACCCCTATTTAACACGATAACGATCGTTAGGTATAGGTATAGGTATATCAAATTTGACATGCTTACACATTCGGTGTGAAATATAGAAGGATGAACCTGAAAAGGTATTGTTTTAGGGGCTTGTGAATGACAAAGAGTCTGGATCAAGAGCGTCTCTGCAGTGACCTTTCATGCTTTATTTACAGACCCCGTCAATCACGTCTTTCTTTGAGATGGTACAGGCACACAGAGTGACTGGCGCTCACTCTTGCTAGAGGACAACCAAAGCTTGTGTGACACTGGCTTTGTTCAACAGCATAAACATAACCTTAGAACCACTGCATGGAAGGACCCATAGCTGTGTCCTAAATTCGTATGCTGAATTCAACACAAAATCTTACTAATAACAAAAACAAGCAGATGGAAATTAGTAGATCCAGTGTAGATTTTCGACACCTCAAGCTCTATGGATAACATCTATGGCCTGTTGTCGAGACTATGAAAAGCTCATTTTCACATTTAGCATAGTTTGGAAAAACAATGGAAAAAGTGAAGGAATACACTTGCAACGGAAGTCTAAAGGGGCTTCCGCACTGAATAGTTCAAGGAACTCAGTTATTGGAACTAGCCACTAGCATAGTTCCCTGGGAGCTCATTTCTCCCCTGGGCCATGTTCCTGGTTGCATTCGCAACTCTACAGCGGCCGACAGTGGCGTCTTTAAGCGCGACATTTACAGTACAAACGCTAAAAACCGGTGGTTGGATGATGCTTTGAGTGTTTCGTAATAATGGAACAGAATAAACACAGAATTTATGTGACTGAAAGAGCAAAAAGAGAGATGAAATCTCCTAAAACAACTTTCAGTAATACATAACATTGAGGCAGAGAAAGACAACCCAGCAGACAACAGGTAAATGCCATTATCATTGTTTTCCATGTTCGTGAAATAAATATGTTTACATGGCTTTTCGCGGGTGCCGGTGTTTGATACGCGTTTGACCAGTCAACGTACACTTAAGCCACTGATAGTTCCTATAAAGCTGCTTTAGACCCTACTCTGAAGTAGGAGCTAGTTCCTAGAACTAAAATCGCTCCTAATTCCTGCTGTGAACACGCCTAAATCCAGGAACTTCAGCCAATAGTCCTAGGAACTATGAAAAGGTTCCTCCGGTGCAAAAGCCCCTCAAGAGGAAACTATACAGTTTAAAAAAGCAAAGTATGTTTTTAATATTGCGGTGTTTTTTGGGGTTTTTTTGGAAAAGTTAGCTTTAAAATGGTATAAATTGTTCTTTTAAGGTAGGATTATGTTTCAAGTTACATTACCATTCAAAGGTTTGGTCAGAATTCAACCACATCTTACAACATTTATTAATCTATATACTATTTATATGCTTAATTTGCTTTTATTTATTTATTTATTTATTTATGAGTTGAATTGGTGGTGCTGCATATTTGTAATGAATTTTGCCTTTTGTTATGTGTAAATACTTTAGTGTCCAGGTCTCACTATTAACTATTTGCTTATTATATTACTTATATTACTAGGATATTGGCTGTTTATTAGTACTTATAAAGCACATATTAATGCCTTAATCTGCATGACCTTATTCTACATCCCTTAATTCTACACAATACCTCAAATTAACAACTACCTATCTAACTATTAATAAACAGTAATTAGGAGTTTATTGAGGCAAATGTTGTAGTTAGTGACCAAATGTTCTTTACGTTTGTTTGCTGTTGTCACTCTTTATGTGGATAACATAAGTTAGTGACAGAGATGTGGGTTTTTTTCAGACAGTCAGTACACGATTGAATACGACTGTACACGGACAAGGTGCGCACATACGCCTCATACACTTCCACAAGGGCATTGACTCATGAATACATCGCCACTCAGACAAGAGACATAAACCCTACATGCAGACATGACTGAATACAACACCACAGAGGGCGAACATTAAGACCGTGAGGATAGCGAGGTATGGGATTGTGCTGAGAAAATGAATGACACCAGAGCTTAAAAATTAATGCAAACTCACACACGTGCACATGTACACACAAGCAGGATGAATGGACTACAGTTAAAAGTCACAGGACATTTGCCAAGGCCTTGGTGGACTCAAGGGCGTTCTTTATCATTATCATATAGCACACTAAATACAAACCTATTTTTATTATATTTTCTGTTTCTGTTTAAACTTTGGAAGTGTAATACCATAACACATTGGGTACATCTTAAAAGTAAATTTTAAAGACATTTTGTAACTGAAACTTTCAAATTTAGGGTCACGTAAGTCATACGTAGAATGAGTCAAAGGTCAAAAATGTTTTAGAAAAAGAAGTGATGATGAAACATATGCAAGATAATGTAAATCTGTTACTGAACTGAGAAGCAGCAAAATAATAATCTCATTCCATATAGTTTATGAGGTCCTTTTATAAACCCGCAATAACTTTCAAGTTAACCAGCACCAGCAAACCAGGGATGTGGTGTGGTTTTCAATTTAACCTGAGCCCACCAAGGTTTCATGCTTCAAACAACAACACAAAACCTTTCTCGAGGCCGTCATCTTGAAGCACCGAAGCAGAACTCAGAAATCTAGCCCTTCTGAAGAGGAAAAGCATGCAAGAAAGAAAGAAAATGACAGTAAAAGATAAGGGAAAGCAGACATAGCATGCAAAAACAAGACATGGTGTCTAACTTAATGAAAATAACTCAAAAAATTAAGGATGACATAGTAAAAGTTAGTGAAGATATGTCCAGTTACGACCAGAGGAAGAAGATTAAAGGAAGCAGCCACTGACTCGAGGATGCTCTATTTGTTTCAAAGTACTGTGAAACTCATGTCAAACCTATTGTTCTCACAATTATAGGTTTCATACCTTGTAAGTGCTATTGTTCACATTGAAAATATGGCTTCTCTTATCAAAGTTCTATTCATCTTCCATTTGGAAGCTGCAAAATTGACATTCTGACAGGATCTCAATGCTGCGGTGACAAATTGTGGCAATCATTTGAAGTACTAGCAGTAAGAAAAGATTGCTTGTAGTTTAGCAGACCATTCGGGTAAATTCAGAAATCTCTACTACACTCTAAAAGGCCTTCTGTGGCAGCAATACTGGACAAAAGTATTATATAATTACATACAGCGGCCCAAAAAGTATTTGAACACTTAAAAACTTCTGTCTGAATTTTACTGCATTATATACAAAATCTCAAACCAAATGGCAAACAAATGATTTCAACAAATTATGACAGAACTAACTTTTACTTTTCCAGACCACATTTTCATTTATTTTTAACCAGTTGGTCTTGAGGTTCTTTCATAAAAACCCAGTTCCCCTGCAGATCACACAGGTGTTCTGGCAAAATAACCACTGGCCGGATCGGACCAGCAGTGAGGGGTATCTCCACTCATGACGGGGGGAGAGAGCACTTTGCACAAGAAATATAGAAAGAGAGAGATGGCAGAACGACTATAGAAAGAGAGAAAATACAACAGAGGAAAAAGCCAGGGGAACAGAATTTTAAAAAGAAGGGTTAATAAGGACCCGCGTTAATATTGGAGAAGCTTCCCAGTGCTGGAGAGACCTTAAGGAACGGGAAGGCCTGAAAAGACGGACACAGAGGTTGCTTTATTTCTTCTCGATAACTGAGTAACGTTGGTTTTGCTGTGTTTCACAGAACTAAAATATGCTTGAATGTACTAGTGTGTCATCTTCACTTGTTCGTTCATTTGTATTATTATGATTATAAGCCTGGAACCTCTAAACCTCCTTCACTGACTGTTTTAAGTATCGGCTCTAATCCAAAAAGTAAGAAAACATACTTCTTAAATAGGGTTTGTTTGCTGTTTTAGAGCTTTCTGTTAGGATTGTTGAAAACACAGTAAAGAGCGAACAGTAAATTATTCAAAATATCTCTTTTTGTGTTCCACAGAAGAAAGTCATGAAAAGATGAATATAACCATAATTGACAGAATTTCCATTTTCTACTGAACTCTCTCTCTGACACTCACACACAAAAAATGGCAGAACTAACAGCATCCTTCCAGGCAGTGTTCAGAGTTAAAGAAAGTAGTCTGACCTCATGCCAGTGCGGCCTGTAAAAGCAACGCAGAAAAAAATGACATTACTGCTCAGCATCTTTAATCACTGTCACGCTTTACAGGTTTAGAGAGTGGCAACAGCTTCAGCGTCACGCACCACCACTTTAATACTGGGCCGCAAAGCCCGGGGAGAACATGCATTTCAGAAGAATGAATAAAAAAAAAATAAAAAAAAGAGTGTCCTGTTATTTGTCAGGAAGAACCTCATCTCCTCCAAACTCTAATATGGTCTAGGGAAATATTAGTGTGCCCAGATTTTCAGCGTGTCACCAATTTGATCATGGTGAACGTGACTCCAGGGGAATCAAGTGCATGCAGGAGATTTAAACTGTTAGTTTGGGCTCTAATGATCCTGTACTCAACATCTTGAAGGAGTAACAGCCTAATTTTGTCTCTTGTGGCATTGAAGATTAATTTAATTGGGCCACCAGGAAGCCAGGAGGACTCTCAACATTGAAATAATAAGTGTTTTATCTTGGCATGTTGTCTGTTTAAAGGGATAGTTCACCCAAAAATTTTAATTCTGCCATCATTTGCTCACTCTCATGTAATTCAAGTCCTATAAGACTTTTAATCTTCGAAGATATTTTTGGTTCACACAAGAACCACTGAAATTTGTTCTTGCCCGTCAAGCAAGTATGGTAGATTTGCAGTTGGCCATTTCTGATGTGTTCTATGTATGTAAACTGCTCAATAACTATGGATTACTTTTATGATGTCTTAATTAACTTTTTGAAACTTAAACGTTTTGGTGGAATGGGCTTTCAAGGGGACAGAAATCTCCCAGGTTTCATTAAAAAAATCTTCATCTGTGTTTATGGATTTGGAACAACATGGGATTGAGTAATTGACACTCCCATGTAATTGACAATTTTGACAATTTTTCTATAACTACATGTAAAGATATCGTCCAGGCCTTGTGATGGTAGTTATAATGTATCTGTAAAATTCCAACAACATATGAAACATAAAATTACAGTTCACCCAAAAATTAAAAATCTGTCATAACTCACCTTTCTGTTGTCCCAAACCTGTATGAGTTCTGTGAAACAAAGATATTTTGAAAATTGTCTCAGTGTTTTTTTTTTGTTTTTGTTTTTTTGAGTATACAATGAGCGTCAGTGTTGTACAATGTTGTTTATATCCCAACATTATTCACTATAGTATCTTTTTTGAGTTGTGCAGAATAAAGTAATTCATATACAGCCTTCATTATGTCAACAACGGCCGCTGGTCCAAATTCGAATTACTCTCGTTGAAAAAAAGAAGAAAAATCATTAATATTGAGATAAAAAAATAAGTTTAACTATTTTCCCCTACCTGTCACCAATTAATAGAACTGACTGTTGGAAAGAGGAATCAAACAGAGAGACTGCAGGGTTTGTTTGTTTTTCTAGACGCAAAATAATGTCCACCGTTCAACTGTCCAAACACCGTCTCTCCACATCCATGCGCTTATGATGCAATTGCTTTTTTGAGAAGGCAGGTCTACAACATGTTCTGCATAATCTCCAGATAACCTCTGCCACTGCCACAATTCAACTGTATTTATTCCTCTGTACCTCAATCAAACTGTTTTTGGCAATGTCAAGCATTTTCATCTCCATCTTTTTGCAAATAACGTATCCCGTGTGTCAGTTTCTGTAAGAAATTCACAGGTTTTCACACACACACATGCACACCCTCACACTGGCTAGCTGAATATAATATTGTATCATGGTGACAAGAAAAACATCCACCCTCATAGTCACACCATATCTTTTAAAATGCTAATACTAATACTAATAATAAATGTGTGTGTAATCCTATCCAACCATCTCACTTTATTTCTGCACTCAGATAGCATTTATTCCCAATGTGTTTCTTTTCTATGCTGCACACAGTAAACATGTTCATGAATAATTCAGCAGCTCAGAGTAATGTCTATATATGAGGGTAAGCACTGGATCAGTCCGAGGTGCACATTTCAGAAATTGTATCCCTTAAAGCTAATCATGAAGCAGAGAATGGACTTTCTCCTCAAAATCACATTAAGAACATCACAGGGTTTGTACTCAAAAGGAGCCATGGATCAAATCCATTGAACAAACCGATTTATGCTGACATGGATATTTACAAAGCTAGAGAAGCACACGGTTATTGTCGTCCAATCCAATTTTAGTTCCTGTAGCTTAAATGGAAGAGAATGCCATGAGCAATGCTGCAAACATAAGTTGGATGATACACATTGGTTCATTTTTTGCCTTTCCAGCACAAATAAATAAATATGTAAATTGAAGTATAGTTCATTTATCTAGTGATAGTCAATGGAAGAAGAGAAGACGTTATCTAATTTGTGAACCAGTTCAGTTTGCAAAATCTGCTCAGAATGGTTCATTCACATATTTGACTGATCCCGTTCTGAAGTTCAACTCATTGCCTCAACGACCCAGTCACAGTTGTTCTCAAGTTAACAGCTTACTCGAGGGGACGATTTTCAGAGACAACACAAATATAGGTCAATTTCTCACAAAGCTATAGTATCACCTCAAAAAAATCACTTGTTGCCATATTTTATGATACTTTGTTGTGTTTTGCATTCTTTTTCATGATTTCAAATGCATGCAGGTATTTCCCTTCAAATAAATCTGCTTATGTTGAAAACTGGGTTCATACAAGTGTCATTAGAATAAATGGAAAAGTAGAGCAGAAATTCATATTTTAAGCCACACTGAACTCTTAGTGTTAAATCATTCACAGCTGGATTTTCACCATCCAGTGGTTCACGGTTCACCATATTATGAAATGGTGACTGAAGTGTGCTTTGATTATCCCATCATTCTCTGAGAACAGAGACGGGTGGGTTAGCTAGCTAACCCATAAATATTCTGTGTGATTTTTGCTGGTAGCTCAGGGGTACAAGACTATCCTCTCAATAAAACTGACAAAAATCAGCGCTATAAGAACGCATATGGAGTGACAAGCCTGGCGATGATATATCTTATTCACTGGGTTTCTACTGCACTAGATACTTTAGTCTTTGAAGCAAGTGTTCAACAATGTGCCAAGCATAGACTTGTGCTCTGAAAGCTCCTGGGTATCTAAAAAGACATTAAGGATGGGCTGCATTAATATATGCGACATACGACGGATGCAAATAAAAGGGTCGTCTCGAATGCAACAGTTGTCAATCGGTTAGCGGCTCTGCTTTAATGCGAACCGCCAGCCCTTCTGAAGATGCGATGAATTAACAGTGTTACGGACAAATCCCTCGTAATATTTGGTGGCTTCAAGATTTGATGGATTGTGAATATTTATTTCAGGGACAAGGGAAATTGTAGACTTCAGCTGCTACTGATGAAGGTATTTGTAAGCAGGTGTTTCTATTCAACAATAGGTCAAATTAAGGCGGCATTGAAAGGTCATCAGGACCAAACAAATCACTATTTAGAAGTCAAAATGCCTCACGCTGAGAAGCTTGACAGCTATGCATTGCCAGTTTTTAACATTTCAATCCAGCCAAACAATTCTAGCTTGGGATCTCTGAATGATGTTGCTTATTTTTTCCTTTTCTTTTTTGAGTAACATTTCAAGTAATAGCAAAGCATGCTGGGTAAACAGTATTGCTACATTATCTTTGAGTGAGGAATTTCAGTTTATATACTGAGAAAGATTGGAAACTTGCTTGTTTGGACTGAGACTTGTGAACATACTTTAGGGCTGTTATAATATTCACTACATGATTATCCAAAAGAATTCAACATATTTTTATTGTGATATCTATAGAATTGTTGAAAGAAAATAAAGCTATCAAATTCATCATCTTAGTTTATTTTGTCTTTATCTTTTTTGGCCAATGAATCACACTCAAAATATGTAGAGAGAGTTTGTACCTGCAACTATACAAAAGCATACAAAAAAAAAAATGTATTGTCTTTTTACGTAATCCAAAAATCTCCCACACAGACGAACTTTTTTGTGGTGTTGCTAGAGCATCTCGCTCACTAATCTTCCCCAAAGTCATAGCTTTCAAATATCACTTGCACATGCACATCAAGACAAGTTGCACCAGGTTTGATGTTAATAGTTATTGTGTGTCTCATAACCAGTTGTGATATGTCAAATATGCCAATGGAATATGTGAAAAAGAGCAACGTGCTAAACAAGAGTTTAAGAGTCACAAGTTTCTGTTGCCGATCCACTAGCATTAATGAGCATAATAGAGTGAATATTACTTAAGCTGGGGACACGCTTAACGATTGTAAGGCCGATTATGAATGTAATTTGATACTTATGACTGATCATGCCCAAACGCGGCGAGCCAGAGTCAGTTGCGTTCAGTCGGTGTTTAAACTCTGTGTGTAAGTATTTAAATCTGCTTCGGTCTTTGTGTGTTGAGCTCAGACTTAGAATGTTTTAGCTAGTCGTTAAGTGTGTCCCCGGCTTTCGTGAGAAATTAACAAGTCTGTGAATAATTTGCCCCCCGTGCTTCTCTGACAAACCCAAAGTTTCAGACAGCAGGTCTTCCGTCACTGTTCATTAACGCAGTCACAAGTGAACCCAGAAACCACATAGATAACTGCTCTACTTTTAATAAACGTGAGCGCAACGTACAAAACATTTGATTGCTTTCAGGAACCATCACTGGAAGCCTCACAGCTGTGGTCTCCCTTAATGACATCCCCTTGTTCACAGCACAAAAGCCCCTTGCATTACAAAGCTGCACCTGAGTCATCCTCTACTCGTCTATGAGTCATTTAAAAGTGACAAAAGACCCTTGAGATGGAGGGGTCCTCTTTTTTATAAGCGCTAACAATGGGTGCATTTTCAAAAAGGGTGAAAAACACTTGAGCTTCATGCTCACTCCTCTCATGGGGCAGCTGAGTTCAGCTCTCTCTATTTAACCTAAACCTGCTGGAAGGAGATAATAATCAGACCTGTGCTCAGCATCCAAGGTCCTCTGGGGATGTTCTGTCCTTACCAACAATCCAACTTTCCTCTCAATCAGGTCCAGGTGTTATTTTTTCCATTGACATAGCTAGTACAGGATGTGTGGACACTGTCAAACCAGTCCATTACTGACCTGTAACAGCAGTTCGCCCTGATGGGGGAAGACTTTATATCGTCATGGTTGCTCTATTATCCGATTAATGCCATTGGGGTGTTCAATGGTAATTGCTCAGCAATGCACAGAAAACCACAGCAGAGGTGACTGACTACTTCCAGGTTTTCCCCTGACACAAAACATCGAGAAATCTGACAGGTCTGGAGTGTTAGATCCCAAGAGAATAAACCTTGGTCTCATTTCAGTTGGGTACTGATTGAAACTTTCGGGGAAAATATAACAGAGAAAAAATTGGGCAGAACATGGATGAAGAAGCTCTGAAAAGTGAAATATAGTGTAGTTTTGCCAGCAATTTGTTGATGTTAGTCATCCCCTGTGCCCTGTTATGCAGCTTTTTAGCAGATGCTAGTCCTCTCCACTCCTCATGTATTTTCACCAGTCACCTAGAGAGCTTCTTATCTAACAATTTCCGCAAAACAAACCACAGATAACAGCCAGCTGAATCCATCAGTACTAACATGACTCTATGCAGTTTGCACAGCCTTTTCTTTCATTGCATCAATAACACGATAAAAAATATTTTTTAGTTTTACAGTCCTAACAAGCAGTGATGGCGAGAAGCAACAATTCTATTTTAATATTTCCTATGATGACATGGTTGGAACACCACACATTATGAAAATTATAATCTCAAGTAGTTTATGTGCTTCATTTAATCTTACAAGCACCTAATGTGAGTTTGAAAAATATAATTTTTTTAATCTTTTATTTCTCACCCTCACGTCGTTCCCCACCCGTAAGACTTTCATTCATCTTCGGAGCACAAATTAAGATATTTTTGATGAAATCCGAGAGGCATATGACTCGTCCAATAGACAGCAATATAACCAACACTTTCAAGGACCAGAAAGACATCGTTAAAACAGTCGACGTGACTGCAGTGGTTCAACTTTAATGTTATGAAGTGGCGAGAACACTTTTTGAAACAAAAACAACGACTTTATTCAACAATACCTTCTTCTCTGTGTTATTCTCATACATTGTTTACGTCCAGCACTTTCAGGTTATACGTCAGAATGGCGGCTCATTATTGGTCGGCTCCTGCATCAGCATCACACACACATGCGTCGTCCTGCTCATGTGGAGCTTTGGGCAATACTGAGCCGGCGTTCAGATATAAATACACTGCGTTCACTGCGTCACCTACGTAAGCATAATGACAGGGAAGAGAAGAGATTATTTTTGTTTTGTTTTTGAGAATATTATTCTATAATATTAATAGTATTCTTGCCTCTTCATAAAGTTAAGGTTGAACCACTATAGTCACGTCGACTGTCTTTAGTACCTTTCTGGACCTTGAAAGTGTTTAAAGTGATTATATTGCTGTCTATGGACAAGTCATATGCCTCTCAGATTTCATCAAAAATATCTTAACGTGTGTTTAAAATGGTAGGTAGAAATAAAGACAAGGTAAAATAAATGTCATCCAGTTCAGCCTTAGCTAATTCGGATTTTCAAATTGTCTGATCGAGGTCAGTCTGGCTGAAGTCATCCATATTGGGCTGGGGCAATATCAGCGGGAGCTCAGCACGAGAGTGATGAAATGTGCTGGGAGCACCGTGGGCATTTAAAATGTCTTCAGCACAGAAGTTTATTGATTTCTGTGGAATCGTTTGGCTGAATGTCAGGCCATCCTGAGGCAATACCATTAACCGCGAGCTGCCACAGGGAAGCAACAGTCTTCAATTTGCATCCTAATCTCCCACACCCCGTGTGTTCAGATGAAATCTGTGGAAGTGTTTGGGTGGATGTAAAGTCTGTGTTGTTAGGAAAAATGATTTTGGGGAAAGGTATGTCGGTGTTAACTTATCAATCAAATATGTCTCTGTCGGAATGGTGATTTTAAAGAAACGAATGTGTTGGAAATATAACTGAGTTAAACGACTCATTTAGAGCACACCGTCTGAGCTCAGCTGAATCTGGAGGGGTCAAAGGTCAGCTATGCTGCCCTAATGCCCTGTTCAGCTCCATGTATTCTTTACTTACAAGCTAAAAAGAACCATAGCAGTCCAACAGCAAAGCTAATTATCACCCCAGACAGCAAATATCTGTCTAAAATAAAATGTCTATTTTATATTTTATCGGCTTCTTTTCTGCATCACACTGCTTTAATGAACAAATAAAGATGAAATATTTCCTGTTTCAGTACAGCTTTACAAGTCTGCTTGGACCTTACGGACATACCATAAATGAAGAAATGACCTGAGCTCACTTAATTACACATGGCAAGGATTTAGTGCATTTTATTATTTACAAATATGAAAGTCTATGGAACAGGAATGAATAAATGCTTCAGGCAAGAGCTGGAGTGGTATGATGGTGTTTTATGCAGCATAGTTAATCCCGCATTAATGGTGCGCATCTTTCATCTAAAATGCCAATGGTGTATGAAATCATCCATATGTAACCTTCACTGCTTGCAGATTGCTGATGCAAGTTGTCCCCGTGCCATGTTATATACCTTTTTAGCAGACATTGGCCTTGTATACTCACACCGCTGACCTAAAGAGCTTCTTAGCATTGGGCAACACCTTCACAACCCCACCCTATGCGGGACCCCTTTGCATAGACTCACAATCATAGGAATCATTAAGTCACATAAGCTGACGTAAGGTTTTTTTTTTTTTTTAAATAGAGATGACATTTCTCCCACGATTCTGAATAGCCATCTAAACACAACAAAAACAAAAAAAAATTTGTTCTAACAAAATTAATTTAATTTATTTGAATTTTTTAGAAAGTTGGTTGAATGGATGATTCAATGACTCACTCATAAAGACTTTGCTTGTTTCATTACTGGATGAATCATTAATCAGCGTTCATGAATCTCTTTGTAACGACTCGTCACTCGGATTGAGATCCATAAGCAGGCTTTATTGAAAGTGGGATAGTCAAACAGAAAATGGTCAAGAAACAGCCAACAGGGATAACAAGGAATGGGCAGACACGTGGTTAGATAACAGTCCAGGATCAGGGCAGGCAGAAAACATTCAGTAAACAATGTCCAGGCAGAAGGATCAACGTACAGGCAGCAAAGGGTCAAAAACGAAAGTCAGGGGTTCAGTAACAGGTAATCCAACACAGAAATAACACTCAGAAATGTCACCAGGGGAAAACAAGACCTCGCACTGAGCGCAGGGTCATTTAAATAGTCCCGGTGATAGGTTTCAGCTGGTAGAAGAGATCAGTGCCAAGGTACGGGGCTTATGGGAAATGTAGTGAAATGGTGAGTGAGTGTACAAATGTCAATATTCGGATGATGGTGCCCTCTGATGGCCAGAGGAGGGAATCACGGAGTTCGTCTCTATGACACTCTTGAATTAATCATTAATACAATCTTTATTTGAAGCATCAAATTATTTTTAAAAGGTGATTTGCTCTATTTTGACGACTGCCGTAGACATTAGTGTTTATATCCAAACTATAAACATTTATCACATTCGGTGATCATTTGAATTATTGTGAGACAGAAATAATGATGTGTGTTTTTGAAAAGACTGTTTGTGAAGCTGTTACATACCTCTACTGTACATGACAACTGCTCTCTCTGGATCAACGGCAGTGCCAATATAGATTTGAATGCTCGCTGTGATTGTACTTGTCAAAGGTTTAATAGACACAGCTGAATCGTTGTCATTTAGGAATAAGATCACGTGGGTCTCAGAATAGAGACTGCGATCTTTTAACAATTAATCGTGCAGCTCTTTTACTAACCTGCCTGAAACTTTCTAAACAACAGAAATCCGGAAACATTTCAGCACGGCAAAATGAGAGGAATATATTCAAACACCACATCATACAAAAATAACAAAATATCATAACTGTTTGTCTCCATACATGGTATTTCAACACTATGTCTATGATGTCACTAAATGAAGAGCCCCATCAATTGTTATTTTAGTACAATTTTATACTCTATACTATTGTAGTTTATTTTTTACATTTTTTATATTTTCAGTTTTCATTTTAATTCTAGATTAATTCACTTTTTTTTATAATACTTCATTGTTTTTAAAGTCTTTATTAATTTACAGTTACTAATCTTACATTGCTTCAGCATTTTAATGTTTTAGCATTTCTAATTTTTACTTCTAGTATTTATATTTTAATTTACTTCAGCTTTGTTCCCATAAATAAAAAACGTTTTTAATAGTTTTAGTTAACAATTATAACCCTGGCCTCATATCATGGTTCACAGGGTCCTAAAAAAATTGTGGTATGCCATTGCATCTAACAATTGCAGAAACACGGCCCTGATATCAGCCAGACAAACCTATGAACAATACAAACCAAATTCCATTATGACAATTCAGATTTGTATAATTTAATAATGAATGGTCAATTAATATGCAGTGCTTTAAACTGTACAATAAAGGCCACTTGTTGTTAATTAAATACAGCCATGCTGAAAAGACACACTGGTAGGAAAAACTTGGCTAAGAATGAAAATGGTAACACAATGCACAAGATTCAAAGAAATTTATTGACTTGGCCAGAAAACCCACTGCTAATTTATGGGACATACGTAATGTTTAGCCTTTTTTGTTGTTGGAAGTAATTGTTTCCATTTCTGCCTGTCCCACCCTGAGCAAAAATTCCGAGAATTAAAGGCCAACAGGGAAGTTTATGAGACATGATCTAGCTCCTTGACTCACAATCACATTCATTCAAAGAAAGAAACTGATCTAAAACGTTCATGTTCATCACACTTGGTCTGGCAAGGAAGCTTCTCTGCATGGGAGTAAAGGTGTTAACTCTAACCAACAGCTTGCGTCCGAAAGAAAGCTCCAGTCACAATGACAAATGTGCTGACACCACAGTCTCGCCACCGCAGCTGCATCATGGGTAAAACAGGGAGGTAATAAAGAGTGAAAACTTAGGACACTGAAAAGAGAGCAAAGATTATTCTCACTCTCCCAGTCTCTCGCCCAAATGAGCTCATTTGACGCCTTACACATAAAGGAGGCCACATATCATTTTATTACGGCATTTTAAATAACGAAGTCAGCTTGTATATTGATTTTGTAAAGGACAAATCTACATGGTGTCCTAACTACTAATGGTTCCCTTCAGAGCTGTGCTGATTCTCATATGCCCTACATATGAGCCCATTCTCTGCTGTGATAGAGGGGTAGGTATAATTACATAACATTGTATAACATGTGTTATATTAATTAGGTGTATGATGTGTCAACTAATTTTCTGTATCCCCATTCCACACTGAAACCCAAATGTTGCACAAAGTGACAGAAAATTGTGTGATGTGTCATTTATAATGCTGCAGAGGGTTACACATGAACCACGTTCAGTCAGCCCCCTATGATTCTATTATCACAATTATTTATTTTAACGACTCTACACTGTAGAAAAAAAAGCATTTTTAGAAGATAATAAAACAATGATTATTGGAGTTAAAATACTCTTTCTACTTCAAAATGTTGTGTTTAATTCAATGTTACTTGCCATGTCTTTGTAATTAATTGTGAAATAACAATTTTTGAGTGAAATTTGTATCTACACCTTTTTTTTTTCCAGTGTATACTAAGGCTGTGCCTGAAGGCTTAAAAATGCTGCCTTCAGAGGACGCATTCCAAGGTTAAAAGGCATCAAGGCATGCCCGAATCCAATGTTCACTTCCTGTCTTCTGAGATACCTTCATCTGATCAATTCTTTAAAGCAGCATAGCCTTTTTTTTATATCCCACAATCCTGTGCGTTTCATTCAGTGACAAAAAAACATAAAGATGCTCGGTGCGTCCAGAATCACGTACTGTCTGAGTAGGTACTATATTTAAGGCCCCTCCCGGGCCTCATGGGATAGTAAAGCATCCATCGAATGGACACTTCAGAATCTCGCACGGAAGTAGTAGGTCATCCGGAGACTTTTCGCCTACTGATTTTCGAATACTGTGTATTCCGACATACTCTGTTGGCATACTATATAGTAAGGAAGTATTCGATTTCGGACACAGAGGGTGTCTGGAAGTTGCGGTTGGTGGTCAGTTTCTGTGTAAACGTAAATTTTTGACTAATGATTTCCAATTATGTTATTTATAGCAAGAATTTACTATTATAGTAATTAAATATTTGCTTGGTTATCACCAAAGCCATCTCTATTTTGTTGTAGATCATCAAACGTTATGCTGCCTCAGGAGTCAGTTTCTGAGTTGCCTTTATGTGCAAACGCTGTATGCAAAGTCATTGCCTGATAAGGCAGTGAGGCAACAAGTCAGCCTCCTAAGCTTTGTATGGTATTAGCATGTTGCTAAGCTAACAACGCAAAACTGTTCATAAGTAGATGGAACTGTTTCCTTCTGATTCTTTTCAGCTCTTAATATTTTTTTTAAATGTATTAATTGTACACACATTGCAACGCATTCTTGAAATTGTCTTATTGATAACGCATACAAGCAATGCTGCCTTAAAATTTGGCTAAAATACTGTTGTGTACACTGTGTTGTATAAGGCAGCATAATTTTGCTGCATACATGCCAGAAGAGTATTTGCATTGTGAATGCTCCTATGTGTCCAAAAATGTTGTCTAGGTAGGCAGCTCACTGCTGTTAGGAACAGAGCCAGAATAAGCAAGAAAAAAAGAAGGCAAAACTCAGAAAAACTAGGAAAAGAAAGAGTTTACATATTCAATTTTGAATACTCTTGCCCTCTTGTTTGCTTTTATCAAGTAAGAATTATATATATATATATATATATATATATGTCACCTTTATTTATATAGCGCTTTTTACAATGCAAATTGTGGCAAAGCAGCTTTACATTTATAATTGGCAAATAATTTTCCCAAAAGCTCCCAAAGAAAATGGTGTCATTGTCCAGCTTATTCTATATATTATTGATTCATTCCGTTGCAAAGATCAATAGTTATTAGTCTAGTTAATTTAGGTATAGCAGCACTGCAGAAAACAATGACGTAATCGTCCGGCTCAGCTCAGTTCGCATACAACGGTGCCAATGCAGGCATATCAAAAACACTGCTGAATATCAAGCAAATGTCCCCAACTTAAGCAAGCCAAAGGCAACAGCGGCAAGGAACCAAAACTCCAACAATGTGTGTAACACAGTTTGTAAGAACGGGAAGAAGGAGGCGGGAACCGGCGAACATTCAACATAATTTTAATAATAAAATAAACAAACAACAAAACGAAAGTAAAAGGGCGGCAGTTGCCCAAACATAATAAAAACAGAAAATAAAATCCAGGCCTGGTCCTCTATCGTCCTTCACTATCGTCGCTCCTCTTTTATGCTTCCGGAGCTCCTCTGTGAGAGATACGAGCCGTTTCCTCACGGCTCTCGCCTGCCCTGCTCGTCACAATATATATATATAAAATAAGAAATAAGAATATATACATAAAACACAGCATTGAGGACATGACCCTAAATTACTCTAATTATACAGGTCTTCCTTAAGACCAACTTGTTGTTCGGACAACCCACTAAGCATGATTATGACAATATGTAGATCTACGCATCCCACACACGCATACAGAGGGTCCCCGTGCTTTCGAAAGCTCACTCATCCTTTTAATCGGCGTGGAATCCATCAAAGTGGGTCAAACTCCCTCCCATCTGCCCCACTGAGATTTTAATGCACAAGGCCTGATTAAAACATACATACACACAAAGGAAAATAGGCCACACTTTGCTGCTGGATTCAGGAAACTCCTGCATGGATTTTAATGAAGGACGTTTGCGAGCAATTACTCTGTGTGCCACGTCGGTGAATGAAAGTTCAAGCAGTACAATTCCCAAAAGGCTGATTGCTTGATCACTGTGAACAAAATGCCTTTGTTCTGTTCTTGACCGGTAATGCTTTGATACTGCAATCAGCACAGCTGTGTGCATGTTAGTGTGTGTCCGTGTACAAACACCCCGGATATGACCTTGTAGAAGGTTTAAGGAGGAGACGGACCAATCGTTGGGAATCATAACGCTCAATAGGAATGTTGTAATAATGGAAGTCCCGTCTTTCATTAAGTGGACTAGTTTCTTTTTTCTTGTGTAACATGAGCTAAAGAAGCAAACTATGATACTCTCAAAATATATATATACATATTGTTATTTGAGAGTATCATATATATATATATATATATATATATATATATATATAAATAAAAATATAAATATATATAAATAAATATAAATATAAATATATATATATATATATTTATTTATATATATATTTATATTTTTATTTATATATATATATATATATATATATATATATATATATGATACTCTCAAATAACAATATGTATATATATATTTTGAGAGTATCATAGTTTGCTTGATAAAGCATGTGATATATAATATAGGCCTAATTTTAAGATTTTTAAAATTATGTAATTGCATATAACATTTCTATCCATTTGGATTACAGTTTTAAAATAAACAAGCTAATAAACTTATGTGATGCATATTTGCCAGTCATACATAAATGAAACATACATTTAAATGAAATTTAAACAAACATATTTTCAAAATGCATTACTTAAAATTGGTTATAATCAGCATAAATCTAAAAAAATTATTTATTCAGTTGCACAGTATACATATGGTTAAAATACAGCTAGCTTAAAATGTATGAGACTGTATTTATCAATGATAATTATATAAGTCTTGTTATTGTTTTTTTTAGTACTGTTGCAGAAATCTGCAAACATGCATCACATTAAATTTATTAGTTTATATAAAGCTGTACAATCCAAATGGATGGAAATTTTATACGTATAAAAAATATTTTGAGTGTTTTTGATTTTTTAGATGAAATTATCTTAAATTTAGGAATAAATATATATTTTGAGTTCACTATTGCTGTCACATGTTATTTTTTGATTTGATATAAGACAATCTTAGCAGATTTCAGTCCATTCATATGGATAAAGACGAGCTGTGACTGCACTGGTTTACCTTAAAAGAACTTTGACCACTGTCACAACTATTACAATTGTATTTTCTATCAAATACCCCTGTATGATAGTAATTTCTGTTTGTTTTGTAAACTGGCAAACAACAAATACAATCCAGCTAAACACAAATTAGCTATTTTGGGTGGTGTCGCAGCACTAGTCATAATAATGCTTCTTGGTTCAAAGAAAACCAACATCACGTCAAAGTCATGAGTCGTGTCCCGCTGGTCTAATCCATGTGCACATCTGCTGTAGGGAATCGCCGGCGTAATCCCATATGGGCGTAAATGAGAGAGAAAGAGAGAGGGGGTGTCTTTAAGGCGGTGCCCCTGTGCTCCTGTGGATATGGCACTGAATGACTATGGCCCTGCTCCAACACCTAGTGAACTACCTAACACAAATGGAACCTGAAAAGAAGTGACTGATCTGAGGCGCTCTTTACGATGACTAACTCCATTCATGGTCATTCACGAGCATCACACGAAGAGTGTTCCTCACTAACACACGACAGACTCGACTGACTTCTGTAGCGGATCCCAATACAGTGCGGTATTAGCATGTTGCTAAACTAGCGATCGCAATAAAAAGATGCATTGCACACAAAAATATTGAGAGAAATGGTGTATTTTTAATTAGATGGGGCTATTTTAATATTAAAACTTGTACCCTTGGTTTCAGACTTAAGATAGTCCTAGATTAAAATGCATGTTTGAGCTGTTTTAACTGAAAACAACTTATACTGACATATCTTAAAATATGTCACTGCCATTGTTTGTTGTTGTTGTTTTGTTGTTTCAAGATGCACACCAATAATGTTTTTTAGTTTTTTTCTAGTGAATGTTTATGAAAGCTACTTAAATGCCCTAATTTAACTAAGGCCTAATCCTGACTTAATCTCAGCCCTGTCTGTGAAATTTTCTGCTTGACCACTTGTCAGTGATTTGAACTTTTTACTGGAAATAAATAATTAAATAAATTTTACTTTATTAATTGTATATATTTATTATTCAATTTTTTGAATATTTTTGAATTTTTAAAGACTTTACTTACACATTATTTTAAAAAATCAAAAATATTTTATTTAGAAATATGATTTTATTTGGATTTAGACTGAAATATTTACATATTAATATAAAATATTAATTCATTAATTAGTTAATTAATTATCAATAATGAGTATTATTAGTTATACACACAAGTTAAATGTATTAAATTTTAAAAGAATTGAAATAAAAGCTCAGAATTATAATTATAAATAAATTAATTCCTTTAGCCAAGTGTGCACACCTGATGACTGGTCAGCTACATAACAGATTTCATTGCGATCTGGGACAATTTAAAGGCAAGAATAATGAGTGTTGTAGTGTTCGCTTGGCTTATGGAAGCAGAATTTAGCAGACAATCCTTTGGAGCAGCCTTCGTGTCATTGACAGGTCTAAAAATGTTGTCTAGGTAGGCAGCTCAAGAGGGTTTGAAACATGTCTCAGTTACCAAAGACAGCTTTTAAACTAGCAAACCTATTCTACCAGTGGGCACAATGCATATGACAGCACTAATATAAATAGCTGACTAATTACTGTAACCACACTTGTACGATCAGCCCATAAATGCACTGATGACAGCATCACATTTGAACTCAGAACTGCTGCACATGTGCTTATCGGCCTCTTCACACTGCATGCGATGACGAGCTGAGTGTGATTTGAAATCGCACAGCTACCGCAGCACTGTGCTGACGTACAGTTATACCCCAATCCACTTCCCCCTCAACTCCCCCACGCTAATCGTTGCAGTGCCCAAAACTGCTGGCTGAAACAAAACGAAAAGTTGCGCTTTTAATGAAGAGGCGCGGCCCCATCATCTGGTTTTCCTGACACTTGGATGGAGCGGCATTGAAGCGTGTCTGCTCGAAGATACAGAGTGAGAGAGAAAGTTTAAATTGCTTTTACCAAATGCTCAAGAGGGGAAAGAAGAAGGACAAATTTAGAGAGAGGGACAAAAAAAAATTTATTTTTTTTTGTGCTACTGTTTTTTACTGATTAATAGAGACCAGTCGATAAAAAACTTTATATGGCCATTTAAATGTTTTATGATCAGTATTTCATTTGTTTTGTAAAGAAATTAATACTTTCATCAAGCAAGGATGCATTAAATTGATGAATGTTATGAACAATCAATGTTACAAAAGTATATACTTAATCTAAATTCAATTGTAAAATTAACATCAGAGTTGCATTTTTAAAGCCTCTTGTCAAGCTAAACTTTAAAAAACACATCTCAAGTATATATTTTGCACAACACACAATCATTGCACATCTAATCATCAGCACCTTTTTAACATCTTCCTGATATTCTGTTTGTTTCATCCGGCACAATCAAACCCAAACCAGTGAATCTCTCTCATATTTACCTCTCTGTTATAATGCAACAAAAGCATTTTGTCTTTGCCTTGACCTTTGGTTGAATGGAGCGTTTAATTGAATACATCATTGTACTGAATGGAACAGCAGTGGTGGGTGGACTGAATCAGGCCTTTGCTTTGTGGCAGGATGTAATTTGTATTTACCAAAGTGCCACCTGTGGTCCAGAACAAAGATCTACCTTGGTGTCAAATTCTGATCGAACACCAACATCAGAGGTTACAGCTACAGCGCAAACATTTATGGCAGAAAATATCTCAGGGAAGCAGGAATTATGAAGCCTTCAATTTCCAATTGGACATTACAAGGACAATTATTTGTCTAAATAAATGAAAATCACAAAAAGTGAAATGCTACAAATGAATTTTGCCATCAATTATGAGATTTGCTAAAGATTCTAAAAATAGGAAAAAGGAGCAAATATCCACATAACTCGATAAATCTAAAATCCAAAATTAGTTCTTCAATTATCTGTCATCATCCTTCATGTCATTCCAAAACTGTATGACTTTCTTTTTTTTTTTCTGTGGATCTCAAAAGAAGATATTTTGAAGAAGCCAAACCATTTTGATGACTTCCTTTCTATGGACAAACTATGGAAGCTTGTTTCCACCACTGAATAAAAATTAAAAAAGGTAATTGCCACTTTTTATCTCAAAAATCTGACATTTTTCTCGCAATTGAGATGTTAACATCTTGCAATACTGAGAAAAGTCAGAATTGACTGTTCTAAAGTGAGAATTGCAATATTTAAACGCGCAATAGTGAGGAAAAAAAGTCTGAATTGCGAGATAAAACCTTTTTTTATTTTTTATTTAGTGGTTGGACACAAGCGTCCATAACAAACAACCCCAGAACACTCGAGACGTTTCTCAAAATACCTCCTTTCCACACAAGAAAGTCATGCATATTTGGATTGACACGAGGGTGAGTATATAATGATAGAATGTGCAAATTGGTGAACTCTCTCTTTAAACGGCGAATCGAGACTGCCATCAACAATGAACCAATTGAACTGACATTTTCTCAGAGGTAACAGCCGCTATCTAATATTTGTCATTTAAATTGTTTAATTAATATAATATGGATGTCAACCTCACTGCAGCCTTCTCAGGAAATATGTGATTGAAAGGGCTTTTCCACGCTAATCAGGTTTGATTGAACAAGGTTACATCACCGCGAACCCTGGCAGCGAGAGCCCTGCAGACAAAAGGACAGAACACTGAATCACGGCTAATCAAAGTCCGTGAGCTGTGAAATGATGAGATAAATGTGCGTGGAAGGTGATGGCTTCAAACAAGTTGAGTAAGTCAGGACAATGCGATGCATTAGTACTCTTTGAAATGTCTCATCGAGACAATGGAAGTCGTACTTGAGATGGATGCGATTGCCATCAAAAGCATCATCGAGCCACATGCAGATCACCGTCCTTTTGTAACCAAGCAACAAAAAGCACTATATCTCCTTTACAAAGGCTACATATTAAAACAATTAACTAAAGTCTAATTTATTAAGGAAAATACTCAACCTCAAATGTCCTTTTAGACCAATTCATTCTCGAGCATTATTCACTTAAATAATAAAGTTTCTTATGAAGCAGTGAAGCCTCTCACAACATTCACTAATGCTAGACACCAGTACAAAGACTCTAATCTGACTGGTTTAGTATTCTGGGCTGGACTGAGCCCTGTGTGAATGGCAAAGAAGGGTCAAGCCATTAGTACGATTAAACCTACTTCCTCTTTCTCTATCCATCTCTCCAATAATATCCCTCACCCATAAAATTTCTTATCACCTTCTCATTATTTGGCCTTCAGCAGGACAATTACAATACACTCCTTAAACAGAGAGTCCTCGAGGGGTAACCTGGTGTGGAGTGCCTTGTTCAAGTGCATAATTGTGATTGGAAAGAGAAAGGATCAGTTCGTGGGTCACCTGTACGTCAACTCAAATTATATAACATAGTTGCTAGAAGGCAACATGTTCAACACATTTGGAATTATACAGTTTAGCATGACTATTTTCACCCTCTCTCTGATTCATAATCCATGCCCCAACCAGACGGGACACAACAAGCAACACAGACCACCAAGGGCCAATGAGTCATTTCATGCATTTTTGGTCTCCAATCCACTACTGCGTAAACTTTTTATAAAAAAATAAATACTCCACACACACAAAAAAGGTGAAGCAAATATTATTGATCATCTCCTAATAAGGCCACGTGTTAATGTCTGGGAAGATTAGATGGTAAGCCAACAATCAGTTCTGGTAATTGACATGGAATTGGATGCAGGAGAAATGGGCAGGAATAAAGATTTGAGTGACTTTGACAGGGGCCAAATTGTTATGGAAAGGCAACTGGGTCAGATTTACCTCTGAAACGGCAAGGCTTGTGGGTTGTTCCCAGTCAGCACTGAATATACCAACAACAAACCAGCGGCAGGGTATTGGGCGCTCATCAACGCACGAGGCAATGAAAGCTATACTGTCTGGTCTGAGACAAAAGAAGGTCTACTGTGGCAGAAGTCACACTAAATTGTAGTGATGTTTATGGGAGGTATGTGTCACAGGTATGGATCGCACTCTGCTGCGTATAGAGCTGCATAGCCATCAGAAGCGCCTAAAATGCGTATACGAGCATCACAACTGGACCTTGGAGCGGTAGAAGAAAGTCGCCTGGTCCGATGAGTCCCGTTTCCTTTAACATCACGTTGATGGTAATGAACATGTGCGCCATTTACCTAGGGAAGTTATGGCACCAGGGTGCTTTATGGGACGACGACAAACCGATGGAGGCAGTGTGATGCTCTTGGCGATGTTCTAACCCTGGGTCTAGACACCTACCTAAGCACTGTTCAGACCAGGTACACCCCTTCATGACAAAAGTGTTCCCTGGTACACCCTGCCACACATAGTTCAGGAATGGCTTGAGGAACATGATGAAGGAACATGATGAGGAACAAAATTCCCCAGATCTTAATCCAATTGAACATTTGTGAGATGTCCTGAAACAACAAATTTGATCCATGACGGCTTCACTTTGCAAATTATGGGTCATGAAGGATCTGCTGCTGAGGACCAACAGCATATTTAACAAGTGTTTTTGGCTCATATATATATGTTTAGAATAATTATAAATTTTGACAAAATCAAAGTGAAAATCATGATAATATTTTTATTATTTATTAATAATCTAATTATTATAGTAATATTTTTTATGCTGCTCACATTTCTTAGATAACAGCGATCACCCCCATTAAATAAACCAAAGACCCCACAATTTTCCCACTAATCCCAAAGGATAAGCCAGGAAGCCACCCTTCACTGGCTTTTATTATCTGTGCCTGGGTAAAAGCTGCACTGGCCATGAGGGGAGAGGCCAAGGTAATGAAATTATTCTCACCACACTTGATGACACCGCACCAGAAACCAAGGGCTATACAATTTGTATATTTTTCTTCTTTTTTAAAATGGTAAGAACTATCTTCCCTAAAGAATTCAATCTGTAATCCAATTATACCTTGAATTTAATGCAGGATCAGTGAGCTAAACCACTATTAGTTTAGACTCAGATTTCACATATTACAGTAGACAGGTGCGTGTTAATACAGTCTCTCGCTGATGCTATATTTGTTCCTTGCTTCATGTAAACACCATTAACAAATCAAGCTTTGTGCTCAACTAACTACATACCTATTCACACACCAACCCACAGACACAGCTTTGGAGAATGCGCACACAGCAGCCAACATCCCTGAAGATGTGCTTCGCTACGCCAACACTAATATTGACTCTGCACAGTGTTTGGTCTGGAGAGGAATGCAGAAGAAATACTCAGAAATATCATCTGTACAACAAAAGCAGAGTGCTAGAAACATACTTTGAAACTGACATCAGCCTGATAGGGAAGCATTTAATTATATGTGTGAAACATATAGAGGAAGTGACAATGGGATCAACGGTCAAGAAAAGCAGGAGAAAACAAATCTAAATGCAAATAATACCATTCACATAACCATATAATTGTGTGTAGTTAGAATAGCGTGCGTTACTGACGTCAAAGGCTGTCCGATCATACTCAAAATCATCTATCATTTGGTAAACAGATAACAGACACATACATGTGTAAAAAAACAATGCACAGGATTACATTAATACAGCTGCATTTGCAATGAACGAATAACTAATCTCACTTTTTTCTGGAAATAATCGCGATAATCGCACCTAACATTAATGTTTTTAATATATTTTTATATTGTAATAATTTCATAATCTCCAAATTAATGTAGAAACAACACAAAGACGGCTTATGAGGATACTCGAAAAAAAGATTTTTTATGTGTACCATTATTTAAATCATTTTAACTCATCCTCCAGCCCCCTTGGAAGTTTGTCGAAGACACCTGTTTGTAAACCACTGGTTTACTGCTTTAGTACTTTTTTGTTTACAACTTTATTGTGAACAATGTTTGAGCATCCAAATTTAAATTCAGGGTTCGGAAGCAAAAAGACCTACAGCGCTGCGGTAAACAAGCGCTGGCTCATCTCTGTGTTGCGTGCTTAGATTGTTCAGATTGTTCATGCTGTGGCTGTACCTGGGAAATAGACTGTCAGGATAGAACACGATAGATTGTGCCGTTTTAAATCAAGGGGAAAATCTCTCAGGCTGTTTTCCATGGGGAACAACTCTCTGCTAATGATGAGACAAGCTGATACTGCACACACATACACGGCATAACGAAAACATGCTCACTCGAAAGGAGCAAACCTAAAAACAACAGGAGGTAAACCACGCCACAGTATTTTTAGTACACAGGGTAACCAAAAATAAACCTCTATAATCCACAAACAAATATCAATACAGATGGTTAAACAAGCATCTGCAGCACCTGTTGAAAAGCACTCAGATGAAATCATCATCTCTAAAACCACAGTCTTTGCTGATATCATCACTGCCTTGGTTACCATGGCCTCCCATTACAGAAATCAATATCTAAAGACACTGTCCTCATTCCAATGCATGAGATTTGGGTCACAGCTGAGCAGTGCACGCAATTCAGCATATCAAGACAATATAGCACTGGTGCATAACGGTCAAAGATTAGACTGGGGCAAGTTGTCACATTAGGGAGTTGACATTATTATTAAACAAATTAACCGTTTGTTATTATTATTAATGATAATAATAAGCTACACAGCGATTTCTGGTGTAAAAAAATGATTTGATGTTGTTACCTTTTCCATTTGGGATGTTTTTATTAATTATTTACTCATTTAAGTTTTGTTGAAAAGTCTATATAATGTTGTTTAATGGCATGCTCTTGTTGTGACGGACCGTACTGCTATTGGGGCATGTTGTCACAAAAGGTCAACGGGTGTTCAATTAACTGTAAATTTGTCAAGACATTAAGACATTAAACTATGTGTTAACACAGAAAAAAAACTTTCAACAATAAACCTACCCTGAGAAATATTCACTGGAGTAAAAAAAGTGTGACTAGCCCTGGATCTCATATCAATTAGCCTTCGTAATCGTAAACAAGATGATCGTTTTAGTAACAAAGGATACAAAAATGCATGACTTCCAGATGGTTTGGCCTTTTAATGAACTATAGGGTAACACTAAAACAACATTTAATCAAAATACTGTCGATATAAGCCACTGTCCAGCAGCATGATGTATTTATAAAGCGCTCGCGCCTCCAGAGGAATGCGCGCGCTCAATCCTACTGCTGGTTAACGCCTTTAAACCTTCAGTTCAGACTTAAACAACATCAACATGGTGACAGTTTAGTGCTGAACTCAATCCTAAATGCGATTGAAACTGTCAACCCAGCCTATTCTGTGTAAAACTATCCCACAAAACTCTGAGTGCGCATTTGTGCGCGAGCTCCTTGCGATTAAAAACAATGTAACGTCACTGCATCATGGACATGTCAAACAAAAGCGACCCTTAACTGCAAACAACAATCATACGGAGTATAAAGAAACATATCAAGCAGTTTGCAATAGTTTTTGGCCATTAAATACTCGCCTGATACGTGTAAAATCTCGTCCCGTTCGGCGGGTGGACCTTTGGGGAGTTAGTCCCCGTGTTCATGTCTGAGAAAATCATATTTCCCCCAATGCAACGCAGAAGTGATCAGTAGTATGTCTCCAGCTGCACAGTGTGAATTAAATCCTTGTCGTCAAGTTCAACTGATCACAGATCAGTGCCTCCCCAACTGACGCTGGACTCCTCACATCCGCATACAATGACAGAAATTATAACTGCGCCCCTTTTTATGCACGTTGTATGAATAATAAGTCAGTAAAACGCTGACATAATCAATCAGGGATGTGAAATGTCACTGATATATACAGCAGCAGGCTCCATGATCACAGCACGGATGCTGTGTACCCGTGTGCTGGACCAGCCCATCTGTTCGATAAGCTGCTGCCTCCTCACATCATTATGCAGCATCACTGCCGCTAAACCAATCGGATATTAGAATCCGACGTGGGCGTGGCTATACGAGTACTCTCCGTGTTCATGCTCAGAGATAGTGATTTACATATTTATGAGCTAAGTGCTATGCTTTAGAGTCCCATAAACAAATATGTAAAGGTCCTCTAGGGAAACGACGCTCCTTATTTTAAAGTATTCAATGATAACACCAGGTGCCAAGTACTTTATACGTATTTTGTAGGAGAAACCAGGGCTAGTTGGCTAATTTTATATTATATATTGTATATAGTATTTAATTTAATACATACACAATTGAATAAAATACTGATCATTTCTATAGAACCTTTATATATATATATATATATATATATATATATATATATATATATATATATATATATATTTAATTTGTATAGACACATGCCCTCAATAAAATAAATAATACATTTAAAAAATAAATTGTAAGTCATCTTATAATGTATAAAGCTGATAACACAAACTACATAGCCCTCCTGAATGATGTCTGTATATGTCAAATGTAACATAATAACAATATCTTACTTAATGTAAAAGCAGAAGACTTGCAAGCTATTACTCGTGTTTATCAGTCGACTCTGATAAACAAGATATGTACAATCACACTGGTTGCTTTTCCCAAAAAACACCAAACCCTGTTCCTCATCATCCTTCAGAGTGATCTTGCGGTTTCAATTGCAACATCACAAGGAATTCTGTTAGAAGTCTTTACTCTGACATAAACAACAAATACAATATGGAATACGTGAAATAAGCACTGTGTATAAATACAGAACATGTATGTTTTGCAATTATTTGTGCTTGTTCCAAATACAACTGCATTCATTGCACTCAGACTTTCAAGGTCTCCATTCCCAGACCTGCTTTTAAGAACAAGAGTGTTTAGGATCAATATAATTGGCCAATTCACCTCTTAAAAAAAAAAAAAATGTCAACGCAACCGTTTAGAATGACTTTAGCATTGACCAGGATAAGCTTTCTTTAAGTTAATAAAGGAGCTCTTTTAATTCAGTGTTTCTATTCACATGGGTACACTGGAGGGACTCATTCAATTTGGCTCCATTTCTTGGCTTTTCAGAAAATATGTAGCCATTGTTGAGGAAGACAATCAAATCAGCAAAGCCTGGCTTAGCAGAAGTCCATTTACCAGACTTTATTCAATTATTTTCTATACATGCCTCTCGACATGCATGTACCATGACGGTCAGCACACACCTTGAATTATACAAGTCACATGACTCCATAATTGCATAGATTACAAACCAGTAAGTAATCTCATGGGATAACCATGCTTGTAGTTGACAATACAATCACAACTTGTGGTTACTAAGCTTTCTAAATGGCTTCAGCTTGATGCTGTGCAAGACTCTATGCAGTATCTCCTTTAAAGTATGGGATTTGTCCTCCTGTTTATGTGAAACTGGAAGTAAACATTACTGTAATTCACATCCAAAAGGTCATCTGGGTTATTTTTTTCCTAACTAATATATATTTTGTCCTTGTCTACAGACTGGCAATCATCTTTAAATGTGTTTCGGCTTCAGTGGATGACTAAAATAAAGAATAATGGTGCTATTTTTCTTATTTCTGCTGTGTTATTCTAGTATAAAGGTTTAAAACACCCTTGTGAAATAAGCTTTAATCGAAACACTGACTCGTAACATTGTTTCCACAAATGGGCAACAGCGATAGTCTTATGAGACAATGCTACGAAGGCAGCAGAAAGATATAAATATGCTCCAATGGATAATTTTAAGCATCTCTCCAAAATCTTTCCTCCCTGAAGGGGAAGAGGAGATGGGACTGATCTCTGCTTCCAAACATCCTGCCAGGGTACAAAGGCATAGAGATGCACCAGATGGGGCTTCTGAGTAACCTGAGAGGACAGACAGAGAGAGAGAGAGAGAGAGAGAAAGAGAGAGAGTGTAGACTCTCCCCTAGGGGGAGGGGGGGGGTGCCAGGCCAGGAGGCTTGGATTGTGGCCGCAAAACATGCCAAGCCTTGTCACTCTCCCCGCTATAAAAACAGCAGCAGCCTCTGCTAGCACAGATGTGTCTCCTTCACGACTGCCTGAAAAACAATTCCAGTCTAGCCACAGGATTTTCTCCCCCAAATATTTCTAAGCACGTTTAATATGTCTAAACATCTATTTTATGACTTAGAAAAATGTGCGCATGCATATAAGAAGTGTTGATGGTAATGAGACGTGTGTGAGAGGACTTGGACTGAAAGCTTATTGGTTGAAAAACGGCCAATGTAATCTCTCTGTTCTGTTCTAATGACGTCACTGATGATCTCACAAAGGAACTCCGTCCAAGACTTCCCTGGTTCTTTCCAATGCAATCACACAGCTTCTCTGATGAAAAAAAAAGAAGAGATATGACGAGTCATGTACAGAAAGTCAATCTGTAACTGCTCACAATTTCAGATTTCTTTTGGTGTTTTGACAAATAATGATGTTTTAGCTTAAAAGCATGTGCAAGTGTGCAATTTTTTCAGTGTTAAAATATTTTCTCCTATCCCGTGTCCAATGGAGAGACAAATGTAAGTTCAGTGAACATTTTTTTTTGTAATTTTGTATATTATATTATACAGAACGTACATACATATACATATGTACAGAATTACAAAAAATTATATATATATATATATATAAAATAAAACAGTACTATAAAAGATATTTTTATACTGTTATATCAACTATCATATAGTTTATATGTGCAATAACAACTGTAGAATTTCCATATCTTGCTTCATTTTTTGTTTTTTTATGCTTTAAAGTTGCACTCAATATTTTTCCTCGTTAAAAAAGTTTCACCCATAAAGACATTAAAGGGGTAGTTCACCCAAAAATGAAAATTCTGTCATCATTTACTCTTGTCAGTTCAAACCCATAATATAATCTTCAGAACAAAAATGAATTCATATTCTCTCATCATTTTGCCCACTCATCAAAAGTCTAAGTAATCCACATTACAAGCTTCAAAAAGTACATGAAAACAATGGAAAAGTTTTTTGTGATCACTGTATATGAGAAACACATTTAATTTAGGCTTTTATTTACATACAAACATTAATCAACACACATATTAGATCTAGTAAAGCTCAGCCATTCTTGCGTAACACTCAAGAGCAAATCTCGGTTCTTGCGTGTCAAGAACGTACAAACGTTCATGTTTACCATATTTGATGTGCTCTATGTGTGTTGATTTTTGGGTGATCTATTTAATTTAAAAAAATATGATGTATTTTATTATTCCCTATATACCAGTACTGTATACAGATTGCACAACAATGTCAGTACAGTACAGAGAACCTTAGCTACATTCATTCATTCAAATTAGCTTGATCATCTTCTACTCACACTCCAATCTGAGCCTCAACAGGATGTGCAAAACATGAGCTCTCACAACAATCAAATGGGCAAAACAAATCAATTTCCAGTTTCTAGGTGGCCACTCATCCGTCTGATTCCATAAGGACTAACACGCATCTGTGCCTGAAAACACTACACCACAATTAGAGCCGTTATTCAATAGTGTGTCAGTGTGTGTGCCATGGAGCAAAGCTGATGTCTAATTAAAAGGAAACATGTAACCTTTCTTTTACAAGAGCTTGTTACAGGCAGGTAAACTGTCCTTCTTAGAGTCACTGCCTACAGAGAACACAACATCCCATTCCACAGATGTAATGTTAACACATATTGATTGCAGCAGCTTGTATCTGAATATCACCAACACATGCCTTTATTGGTGAGTGCAATTTGCATGCATCAATCACAACAAATTATACAACAATGATTCATTCATTCATTAGGTTAATAGACTCCATGTGCTTTTATTGTTATTCTTGTAGAATACTCAGGAAACATAAATGTCCAGAGAATATTATTATGTGCCATTTGCTGCCATCACTTAAAGTTAATCCTTAAAAATGCTAATACTTTAAAAGTTACATGTAATCTTTACTGTTCAATATCATGTTTTGATGTCTGCATTTACAATGACTGATTTTTAAATTATTTAGACAAAATAATATAGTATTCTAATATCAGCCAATTAGCAGTTATCCGGCATTATAATTATCCAGCTTATAAGTATGAGCTAGAATTTTAATTTTGGTACAGATAGATATTGTTGCAACAGTCATGTAGTTGTAGGTGGAATGGGACAAAAAGTTAGAAGCTATTGCGTTCCTTTCCACCTGTGATGAGCCCACCATAAAAACCGACAGCTGCTTGACTGTGACAAGTGATGTAATGTTGCCAGGGATCCAGTGTCAGCATAGAGGGTACGCACGTCACCGTCGGCCAGTGCGACTGCAGTTACACCCACTGGGTGGCAAAAAGACTGAGTGGCAGCATTGGTTTTCAGAGTGAATGCCACGAAAAACACACTAAACACATTCAAAATGGGAAAGAGCTTTGCGATTGACTGTACAAATAGAAAAGAAAAGAAATCTAAGGTATATTTGTACACACTGCCGAAAGCTAAAGAAAAAAGAAGCAAATGGATCTCTGAAATTCACAAAAACAACTGGACTGCAGACAGAGAAATGTTGATTTGCAGTTATCATTTTATCAATATGTTGAATTTTGGGGTAAAATCATCCCCTATACATTGTATTGTTATATATATATATATATATATATATATATATATATATATATATATATATATATAGATAGATAGACATCTCATTAATTCAATATTTACCATCTTATATTCTGCATAATTGGGTGTTTTTAAATAAACACTGATACAAGTTTTAAGACTGGATGATATAACATTGATATAAGCGATAACCTGGATTTAGACCTCTATTGTATTAATATAAAGCGTTCACAAATTTGCTTCATAATTCCCCGGCATTGAAATCAGGCACATATTCATGATCCATGGCTGCATGTTAGAATCCATGGATTACTGGATCTTTGGTAAGTTGTAACAGGAACACTATCGAGTCCAACCTTCAGTTTAATTGTTTGTTTTACTTGTATTTTACGGGGGCGTGTTCCGGCGGGAAAGTGACGTCAATGCATACCTTCTACATGATATTACAGAGGGGAATAGTGTTAGCTTTATATTATGAGTGCAACAGTGTAAAGCAGCAATACATCCCATTCCAGATTGTATGTATGAATTTTGATACTGGGGGTTTAGTGAATTGTTGTTTATTTTGCACTATGGCTCTGATTATGCAAACATCATCTTTTGCAACTTTAGACAGATCCATTCTGTATTTATGAATATAGTATGTAGCATACAAACTATCTACTAAACAAGGTAAATACATGCTGCAATGTGCTACATTCTCAGGTTTTTAATAATGATGCACTTTGGTGACCACAACCAGATTAATCTCACCCAAACAGATCTAATATTGTCTTTTGTGTTTTTGTCTCAGTACAAGTGTCTATAATGTATTTATTTTAAATTGTTGAGTGATTCTGTTGAGTAAGCGCAAAAAGATTTTGGTTTATGGTTGCCATTGCTCAAAGACAATAGCAGAGGATGGCATTGAATTTTCCAGTCATTATTGGATGAAGATTTTTAAATTGACTTTGTAGAGGTTGCTGGGGTGTATTTCCATTTGTACCGGTCTTTAGAATAGGGGTCTTTTTTCATGCCAAGCACCCTTGGAAAATAGAGAGATGTTGCATTATTTATAAAAAGTAAATGTTTCATTTTAAGCCTGTTCTATAGTAACATGTATGTAGAACCAATAATGATTTTAAAAAAAGATAATAATTGATGTATATTGATGACCACTTTTTGGTTATTAGCTAGTAAAGTAGCTAGTATCATATGTGCTGTAATTATGACTTAAGAGTTTGACTACTTTCACAGGAAATTCCAATTTTAGAATTCTCTCATGTTTTCCCAGGTTGCCTCGATAATGAGGTGATGTTTTAAATCTGCAATATGCATGTTAATGAATGCTACTGCACATTAATGCATATACATCATACTAATCAGAGCTGAACAGCAGGGCTCTCGGAAGAGTAACCATCAAATATGTCTGTCCTCACACACATCATTTGTAGCCTCTCATACTTGAACCAATTCATATTTGTTTAGTCACATTCAGTTTTGACCTCACTGTCTGCTCTTGCATTTTATATCTAATGAAATCTGATCCATGTCTTCAGACAGTTTGGACAATATTCATGAAAGCCACATTCACTTTATGGGGAAAGAATGAGTGAAAATGAATGGACTCATGACATTCCATACACATACCACATGATGAACAACTTAAAACCAAAAAATTCCATCTTATTTCAAACCTCATTCCAATGTGTTGATTTTCCCCCCTTAGTGTTCAAGGATGGATGGATGGATTGATGGATTGATTGATGGATGGATGTATGGACTGATGGATTGATGGATGGATATATGGACTGATGGATTGATGGATTGATGAACTGATGGATGGATATATGGACTGATGAACTGATGGATGGATATATGGACTGATGGATTGATGGATTGATGTATGGACTGATGGATTGATAGATTGATGGATGGATGGATGGATGGATGGATTGATTGATTGATGGATGGATGTATGGACTGATGGATTGACTAATGGATTGATTAATGGATTGATGGATGGATGGATGGATGGACAGATGGACGGACGGATGGATGGATGGACTGATGAATCGACTAATGGATTGATGGAGGGATGGATTGATTGATGGATTGACTAATGGATTGATTGATGGATTGATAGATTGATGGATGGATGGATGGATGGATTGATTGATTGATGGATGGATGGATTGATGGATTAATGGATTGATGGATGGATGGATGGACAGATGGACAGATGGATGGACGGATGGATGGATGGACTGATGAACTGACCAATGGATTGACTAATGATTGATGGAGGGATGGATTGATTGATGGATTGACTATGGATTGATGGATGGATTGATGGATTGACTAATGATTGATGGAGGGATGAATTGATGGATTGACTAATGGATTGATGGATGTACGGATTGATGGATTGACTGATGATTGCGACTAATGGATTGACTAATGGATTGATTGATGGATTTATGGTTTGATTGATTGATTGATGGATTGATGGATTTTTGCCATATGATGTCACTAAAGTAAACTGAACTTTTCCACCAGTCATTCTGCTTTCCCCAAAGAAAAGCAGAATGCTTTCCCTGCTCATTACGATTGGACAAATTCGGCTCTACGTAGAGATTTTACAGCAGACGTTCAAAGTTCTAGAGTAACGAGAGGTTTCACAAGTCCCCAAAAGTATGAGTCACCCTCAAGCCTGCCAAAATACATCACCACACATAACGCATTAGAATGCAGTGACAGAGAGCAGTCTGCCACAATCTGGAGAGAGAGAGAGAGAGAGAGAGAGAGAGAAAGAGAAAGAGAATATGCCTTATGTCTTCCAAGCTATGTAAGAGTGACCTGGATATTTTTCAAAATCTGAGACATATCGTTGAACTAATATTGACAGAATTTTCATTTATGGATGAGCTATGTTTTAAAAATGTACAATTCGGATGTATTCTTTTCTTGTATTTTTTTATAAACACAAAGACTAAACATGCACACATTTGAATAACAAAAAGGTACTTCATACAGGCCTTGTGGATAATCAGGACAGTCCATATTGATTGGACGTGTGCAGCTGTCAAGGACTATTTAATCATTGCTGATTGGTAGAGGACACGGTGCACAAGCAACATTTCTTATTATAATCAGTGTAGAAAATGTGTTGCTTATTATTTATGTAACACATTCACAATTTAATGTGCTTTCAATATGTTTTGGGGGCTGCTGTAAGTAATAAATATGATTTCAAAGAATTAGCTCTTATTATGATACTTCATCGTATACTAAATTTTACAATACGACCAGCTCGACTGAATAACTATTAGTAGCAAGAATTTCTCAGGACAATCTGTGCTGATGTAAGCAATCAGAATACCACTCTCCATAATCAGACTGAGTGCATAAATATTGCATTCAGCAAAATAAAATACAATGCAAACCTGTGATTTCATATTTGGATATTGGCTAACCTCCGTCCCTTTAACCATGTTAAAAAAATGAAGATTCTGCATCATTTATTCATCTTAATGTTGTGATGTGAGTAAACTATTTTATTTTTGGGGTAAACTCTCCCTGTTAAGAGAATCTCAAGAGCAGAATTTCTCATTACACTGGAGAAAGCTTTTGAGTGATAATTTGTTTTTTTTCTAATTGAGCCTTTATAATATTCTGAGCAAAGTTTGGTTTTGAAATTGGTTATTGCAAAAGTGAAGTCACGATTTAGAACATGCTCTGGGGGGCTTGTGTTGTGTTGTGTTGTGTTGTATATTTGTTCTTATAATACAAATGTTGTGTGGGTGGACCAGCATACAAAACATTCAAACAAGCTTACAGAAGAGAAGTTTTTGCACACGGTCAGTGACTCTCATAAAATCCCTGCCAGTACTATTTATATGAACTCATTTGAACAGCATGCCTACGCTCAATTAAAGCTACTTCACACTTTTATTCACTTCAGCTTAAATTTAGACTTTAATCATTTAAGAATACTACAAAGTGAATGGGCAAAATTAGCACTCGGAGCTAGAGCCAAGTTGACAGAATCAAACATATGTTTAATTTCTTATATTCAAACATACTGCAGAACTGAAAGGCCATTATTGAGGCCTTCATTGGTGTTAAAAATGAAAACTCTGTCAGAAACTACTTTGTCTTCTGTGGAACTTAAAAGAAGATATTTCGAAAAATTTCTTGTAGTGCTGGGTTGAAATATTGATTACTCGATTGTAATCTTGCTTCATATTAAAGAGCTGTTATCAAATTTTAGTCAATGCTGTTTTTCTTGTAGAGTTTACAGAAATATTTTGAGATTTTTTTCATGAAAATCGATAGTGAATTGAAAGGAATCAAGATCGGAGCTGAACCGAACTGAAGCTTGTGAATCAGAATCGTGAAATCTGTATCAAAACCCAGCCTTCATTTTTTGTCTCTACAATGAAAGTCTAATGTTGTTTGGATCCTAAAGTCCTTCAAAATATGTGAAGATATTCATACATGTTTGGAACGAGACAGATTTTTTTGGTGAACTATCCATTTAACTGCTATAGACCAGCTTAACAGTGTATGTTCTTGGTCTAACATCCGTGTTATTGGTCCTGGAACAACATTCCCATCAACCAATCAGATTCATAGGGATAGGCTTGGGACTCCATAGTGCCAGCTTGACCTAAATAACCCAAACTGTGGTTGGTCTCTACCTGTCCAAGTGGTTCTTGGTAAGCTGTGAATGTGGTTATGCAGGACTAGGGCCTGAACAATAGCAACAATAGAATTAGAGGGGCGTTTCCACTGCCATTTCTCCAGCCAGAGCAGTTTAACACTGCTGGATTATTTATGGGCGCCTGGAGACTCTAATGGCCTGAGAGGAGACGCTTCTGCTATAATGCCTGGCCCTGATCTCCATGTTCCTCCTGAGTTAGTGATCCTCATCAGCAAGAGTGATGGTGATTTAATGGAGGGAGGCGTGGGGGGAGGGATGCACAGACAGTGATGTCATTTAGACAGGTATAAAATAGCCCATGGGCTGATGGGCCACATTAGATGTTCTAAAACCCATGAATTACCTAACTAGACAGCACTTTGAGGCATCAAATGGCTGTTCAAATAAGAAAATGCTGCATATTTATGCTACCGTGTTTGAGCAAATTGTAAGGCTGTATCATGTGAATCTTTCAGGTTGAAGGTAATCCCAGAATGCATTGGTGAATGGATTTTAAGAGTGATGTAGACTAGAAACATATTTCATTTAGTACTGGAAAGCACGGTTGACATGTCTCTGACCATTTTAGACATTTCTAAGTTTGATCATTTGGCAGTGACCTGATTTCACTGGAAAACGTAACTATTTAACGATTTCGTACTAATTCATATAATCTGAATCACGCATAATACGATTTTTAGAAAAAAGTAAAAATGAAGGTCCACCCCAACCCCACCCATAAACTTAACTGTTGGGTGTAAGCAGATTTTACAGAAATGTACGAATGAGATTGTATGAATTCATTAGCCACCATTTCACCAAAATGTAAAATTAGGAATTGCCATTATTGTGTTGACAATAATCATTATATTTGAACGGTTTTGATTGGCAGTCACAGGAAACAGCAGCTTTAAGATTAGAAGCACAATCCAATGAACAATCAATCAAACAAATCAATCAAATGAATGAAAGAACATTTGAAAAGCAGCAATCCTAATCCATTCTGCCACCCAATTGACCCTTCACCGGCAGTTTGATTGACAGACGATCTAACCAATCATAACCCCAAATCCACCATTTTGTCGGACAAAGCAGTCAGGGGAACTTCAAACTTGAACTTCAAAAATTGTGTGTACTCACATCTTTCCGCGCTTGAAACAACATTCCTTCTGATGTTCATTCATGTTTATTTGATGCTATAAATGAACTAAAATGAAGAGATGATCGGTTCACGAGTCTATTGAAGGAGCTACAGCGATCTGTCACGACACATTAAAGAGACACTATACTGTATCTATTGTTTAAACTTCTTTAAAAAAAAATTACAAAATTTTAAATATCAAAAGTAACCCGCTCTGTCTTGTCTGTCGACACGTTGTCAGTGTCCTCTTTGCTCCATGATGAATTTTTCACTGTGTGAGAACATGATGTGTGGCGTGAGAGCGCATGGCTTGTCGGACATAGCAACAGTAACTAAAGGGGGCGGGTCTTTGTGAAGGGTGAAAAAGGCTGCTGATAGAGTTTTTAAGTGTTCCTTTTACTTTTTAGGCTGTTCCTACCAAAGTTGTCATTGATAAATAAAACTGAAACTAAAAATAAAAATAAAAGCTGCTGTCTATTTTCATGCTTATTTGATTACATATACAGTCAAGCATAGCAAAATGCTAATATCTAGCTTCTCTGGAATCAATTTAGACTCGAGTCTCCCATGAGTTTCAAATGAGGAACTCATGTTGTGTAAAGCTGCTCATGTACTGCATGTATGACATTTGGAATCGTTCACTTCAGAAGTTCCTTTTCAGTCAGGACGCTGCCAGAGAAGGTAGATAAACTAAAGTAATGGTTTTAGAACAGAGCTACTGTCAGTGCCTTATAAAAGAAGTATATTGGACGCACAAACAGTAAGTGACAAATGACCAAACTGTTTTCACACAAATTAACTCACCAAAAGCCCTACATCTGCACTAGCACAAAGCTAAGTTGCTGGCAAAGCCTATGAATTGCCTGCTTGCTTGTTTTGATTTCTTTTATTATGTTTTAAAGCACAAGTTATTGTTAACTCATGGCTTTATAAAACAATAGAAAAGCTGAATTTAGAGGGGAGGCAAAGTTGTTCTAAATTAGCGTGATCAATCTTCAGCGGTGTAAAAACACATCTCTGTTCGCCTTGCCTCATGCTGGTCTGTGGGCGTCTCCATGGCAGCGGCTTTTGATTGCTTTTACTTTATTTGCAAGTTGAAAGTCATCACTCTTCGGTGGGTGCTGGGAGATCATCTCATAACTTTCACATTAATGGCCTCAAAACGATGATAAATGCATCTGTGCTCCCATTTTCAGAGCGCTCTTGGGAGAACAACAGTCTTCTGCACTGTTTTTTGTGTCTGTTTTCTACAAGATGGAATTAAAAACTCATAACTTGTTGCCAAAAGCGGAATAAATGTGTGCTTTGGAGCTGTGTAAGCAGGTGGGGTCCACACAGCGGGCAAAAATAGAAATCTGAAGGACACTCAATTAGATGCTTCTGGGGTCGAACTCATGATTCAACGGCGCAAACAACTTGCTCATCATAATTAGTAGCCTACACAGCTCACAAGTTACTAAGGCTACGTCCTCATTTGTATACTAATGCAGTGCACTAAAAGTGCTTATTTTGCTAATCTCTAAGTTTCTGCTAATTTGCTTTCCCATTAAATTAATATTCCACATTTAGAACTATTTGAGCTCAATTACCAAATGAAAAACAAAATTTAATTACCACTTGTGAAAGCGAAAATCTGGGTCACAGCGAGACACTTACAACAAAAGCTACGGAACCATTAAAATACTGTTTCAATAGTGTAGCCACAAGACGTAAACCTGTTTCAATTAAGACAAACTTTGATGTTGCCTTCAGAAAGCCAAGCCAGAAAGTTTGAAAAGATTAAAAAGCTTGAAGACTGAAGCAATGTTAAGTTTTAGCATGTTTTATCACAGTTCTAGCCTGTTTTAACATGTTGCTAGAATAATTTAGCATGCTGCTAGCATACTAACAGTTTGTTAGACATTGGTAGCATTTTGCTAATGTGTTTTATCACATTGCTGACATTTTAAACATATTGTTAGCATGTTTCAGCTTCTTTGTATTTTTATTGGTAGTGTATGCTTTAACATGATCTAGCAAACAATTTAGCATGTTGCTAGCTGACAGCATTGACATCCACTAGACATTCCACCCTTCAAAAGCTAATTTCCGGGATAGCACAACATTATTTTCATTAGCGTTGACAGCGACAACGCATCTGACGTTAACCCGACATCATTCAGGCCCAAGACAGAGGCTGTGTTCAAAATAACCCCCTATACGCTTATTCGCACTAAGTGCGGCAGAAGTGCTGTAGATCTTCTCTCAAGATCCAGCAAATCATTTGGCATTCAACGGCTAGCTTTTGAGAGTACAGCACTTGTTATTGTGGTGCATTATGGGATTGAATGAGTGTACTCGATAATGTCCACTATGGTTTCGGACTACAAATGACTGTCCCTTGAAGCAGTGCGCTATATAAGGGTTTAGGGGACATGGAGTGTGGTCAATAGCGATGCATGAAATGAAGGGAAGAACTAACTGTCATGACAGTTTGACGATAAGCATCTCTTTTAACCTGATAGAGAGGGCTGTTGAGTTCAGAGCAGCTCTCTGACAGTAATGACCTGTGATTTATTGCTTTGATTTAGCCCTGCTAACATGGAGTAATTCATATTACGGTCTGGTATTACAGAGATATAAGAAAAAAAGAGGAGCACAATGGCCTCACCAGATAAATCGATTAATTCTGGCTCGACAAAATGCATTGCTAAAGGCTTGCAGGAGATGTCTACAGTGTTGAGGCAAAAGTGCAAATGAATGTTAAGTACATGCTAGGAATCTGTTATTTGCATGACTGATGTTGGACTGGCTAGCAGAATGAAAAAAATATTTCATAAGTCATGGCGCCCTCTGCTGGCCAGTTGTGGATTCATTCCAACAAAAGTCTAGCCTGATGTACTGTTATAATATAAATAGAATGATAGAGCCTAAATTGATTTTTTACAGGCATTTTACCTGTATTTTGAATAACATTTTACATGGTGTATCAGGGTTATAGGGAAATGTCTGTAAACGGAAAATGTCCTGACAGAAAATAACCAGAATTTTCTTCTTACAGAGTAATTCACAAGTTCCAAACCTGTTTGACGTCATTTTTGGTTACTCTTTATTTTAAGTTACATTCAGTTACATTGTACTTACTCAAATAAGTACTGAGTAATATTAATTAATAACATTATACTTACTATATAGATTAGGTTTAGGGTTAGTTACTTGTAATTATGCATGATTTACTGTTATTACTACAGTAAATACATGTAGTAATGTGTAACTATGTCAATTTAAAATAAAGTGTTACCTAATTGTTCTCTCTCTCTCTCTCTCCAAAATATAGAATGTATTTTAAAGCATGTTTTTGTCTATATGATGAAAGTCAATGGGCTCCAAAACAACACTGCACATCATTGACATTCACTGTATGAACTTAAAAATAATTAACTAAATGAATAAATGGCCAAGACTGGAGATGCTGCATACTATAGCTATTTCTATTTTGAACAAAATTATAGATCTGTTCACTGTAACTGATTAACTCAAATAAATACAATAAAACAGCATTCCTCTATATGAACTCTAGAGGGCAGAGTAACACCACCTTTCCAGAACACAGCTGTCTCCTGAGTGCAAAAATTAATGTTTTTCATTTCTAATGCTCTCAGTGCAATTTGTGTCTACTAATATCTACTGATAAGACACACATTACAAGAATATTTATACTGTTACAGTATATGCTCTGTACCTCTTTAGGCTATGTGCATTTTTATCCACATCTAAATTAAACTTGCGTGCTTAAACTGCTTTACAGAAATGGATTTTCGGTAGATTGACAGAAAAGCCACAAGACAATTCCATGAGGTAAACTCATTTAGTGGTTGTCCTTTGGATGACCCATTGCAGGAGAGTTATAATGGGAGTTCAGGGTTCAGACGCTAATGAAACTTTTACTGATGTAAAAGGTGCAGTACTTGTCTATGTGTGTGTGTGTGTGTGTAGCAGGCGTGCTGAAAATGTATGTAAGAGTGTGTATAGACCAGTGCTGATTAGTCTGCAAACCCACAGCGCATACTGTACTTCCTTTTGTGAGCGTTTAATGGGGAAAAACTATTCAGAGAAGCAGACATATCACTTGGAAAACAATACTGAATATGTTTCTTTTCTATCAGCAATAAGTCCCACTGTGTGGTCTGTATAAATCTTTATCCCCAAAAAAATCAATCTGACAAAGAATACTAATACCATGTCCACTGCACTGAGCACATTCGCATAAGCATATTACAAAAAGTCATTTCTACAATATCCACCACCTGTGGACATCATTGTGGTGTGCAAGCAAGTATTTTCCACAGCATCTGAGTCTCTCAGAGCACTTCACTATCACATATCCTGAGTCAAAGACAAAAGTTCTTTATGGCAATAATGATCACCCCCTTCCTGAAATATAAAGGCTGCTATAGGCCTGTGTGTGTGTTTCAAACCAAGACAAAGAGAGAAGAGACAAAGTGGATGGTCTCTTACCTTTTCCCAGGAGGTGTGGGATGATCAATGAAGGTGAGCCATCACCGAGAGAAAGAGAAGAAGAAATGCTTAGTTTAATGTGCAATGTCATCAAATGAATATCATTATAAGTGTCAGTGTTGTTCTCAAATGCTGTTTGGAGTCAGTCATAACTGAAAGAAATGATCATCAGTTCACTGAGTCAGATGAATTTAGTAACCCCTCTGATGGAGTTCGTTCAGTGAAGGATTCGACAACGTGTAACCGATAACGTGCGAGTCTTTATTAACCAATAGATTAAAAGACCCAGATCGTAAGAGCCAATCATGGTCCTGTTCTTTTTGAGAGCAGCGAGACGATAGAAAGACGTTTTTTCTTGCTTCACTCTGATGTCTTTTTATCTCCTCACATTTACATGTAATGAGAAATTATATTATATTATATAAATATACTATATTATATTATATCTTTTATCTCCTCACATTTAAATGTAATGAGAGATATAAATTATATTATATTATATAAATATATTATATATATTATATTATATTATATAAATTACACAAAATATTGTGTATAATATATCAGCAGGGTTATTAAAAAAATATGATGTATACAAAATATTATGTATTTATTATATATATATATATATATATACACACACACACACAATATACACACACAGTATTCTGTGTACCTGATAAAATTAAAAAATAATAAGAAGAAGGATTTTTCCTGAGCAAACTATTCCAGAGGGTAAAAAATGTAAAAGATTTATTGTCATTTCAGCAGTTATAAGAGTTTTACTGAATCTTCTTTAAAACTTTACAAGGCCCGCAGGAAGTTTCTGCAGCAGACTGTCCCAATCCACTCATCTCACAAACAAGTGTGTCGCTGACTTCCCACAATGCCTCTGAAGTCTTACAGTCCCATGACTTCATGATAAGAAAAAAATGTGCACTGTGACCTTTCCTCCAGCCAGACCATGAAGAGTAAACGCAAGTTGATCCACACAAAAACACTTCATTCATTGTATTTCACTTGTCAGGGTATTTTATTTATATGGACATTTGGGCCATTGGGTCGAGAGGCTGAAACAAAGAAACTGCAGAATCAGTGAGCATGAAGAAATCTGAACTGAATCTCTTCTTAGGCAAATTGACTGCTGGAGATTCAACGCTGCAAATCCCGCAAACCTCTGAAAAACACTAATACTGAGACATAGCTTGTCTGTCTCTATTTTTCCTGTTAGCGTCTGGTAAGAAAGTGTTTACCAAGAACACAAATCTATCACTGTCAGAAGAATGTGGAACAAGATTAAGTGTGAGAGACAGGAAAAAGGACGGGAACAGATGTGCTATATTTGGCCACAAGAGGGAGATACACACGACTGTCAGGTGGCCTGGCCTGTGTAGAATCTCAAATATAAGCTATAATCAAATTGGCTGTCCTTTCAACTAATGGTTTTAAATTTTGCCTAGTTGTCTCCTTAAAAATGAAGCTGAAAATGGTTAATTATTTTGATGAGTTAAAGTAATCCAAAAACATATTTATCATATCATTTCTTACAGTGTATGCACATAGTAGCCTACACATATCCACATACACACTCTCCCTCTTTCTATGTACATTTAAACTACACCAATCAAATATTTGTCAAACCTTCTCATTCTTTACTTTTACTATTTACACATCTTAGAAAAATAGTGAAGTCATCAAACTATGAAATAACACAAATTGAGGTGTGGGAATTACATAGTGACCGAAAACATCAACAAAGCAAAGATTGTGTATTTGAGCTTCTTTGTGCTTGGACATTATTTTAACCAACCTTAGGTGCCTCCAGGGATGCCTTTAAAACACTGTTGAGGAAGTTTTCACGCATGCTGGACATTGGTTGGCCGCTATTCTTTCTCTAAAATTAAAGCTGCAGTTCGTAAGTTTTGCCTCTTTGTCGCCATCTCTGTTTGAAACCTGCGATTGTAGTTATTTGCGGAATTATCATCTTTATGTGGGTTGTGCATCGGCATGGCTCCTCAGCGGATTAATCTAATGTTTTGAGGAGAATGTGTAGTGAAATCACAGTCTTGGAAGTATGACCAAAATAATCATTTTTACCGGAAAATGTCATCTTAACAAGCAAGTAAAATGTCTGCCACTTTTGTTCTGACAAACTTAGAAAAAAAAGCATTACAATAAATCGCACTACCAATGGTGATTCAATTTAACGATTGCTTAGCTCATATCACATCAAACCATGCAAATTATTATTATTGTTATATTTTTTTCTCAAATTGTTAATGTTAACAACATCAGCATTGCGTAACTACGTATATTTAGTGTGTATTAGTTTTAATTTGTCATACCATACAATCCGCCATCAAAATGATAAGTTTAATTATTCCAGCTGCCGTGAGAAAAGGCAATGAAGGAGCCGTCACCTGCAGCATCCTCACATGCCACTAGCTGGGACTCCTTCTTTATGTAAACAGACGTGACGTAATGACGCAAACACACGAAGACGAAGGGCTACATGCTCGAATTTCCCGCAGAAACCTACCAGTACCACTCGAATTAAAAAACATTATTACAAGATTTTGGATCATTTGTAGCCAAAAAAGTTACAGACTACAGCTTTAAGACATTTAATGTGCATCACATGTTCTAAAAACAAAAGAGTATTGTGTTCATAAATATACATATATTGTGAAAAAGAACAAAAGAATGAAAGCTTGAAAGAATGCACCATCCAAAAATGTGTGAAAGAACAAAAGAACGCAAAAACAAAAGAACGAGAGTAAGAAGTGTGTTAAGTTAGTGATGTTAAAAGCTTAATAAAAACTACAAACATGTGTGATAAAAATAAATCACAAACAAACGAACCGGAACTGTGTTAAAAGAACAAGCTGAATCCTGAACAAACGAATATGAGACAATAAGAACACAAACAAAAGTGCAAACAAAAGAACAAACTTAAGAACCAGAACTGTTGAAAGCACAAACGAAAGCTCAACCAAAAGAATAAAACGTGCGAAACTAAAAGAACTAAAAATGTCAAAAAGCAAACAAATACACAAAAGAACGACTGGAAAAACACAAAAACATTCAAACACAAGAAACAAACATGTGAGAACATACACAATGCAAGAGAAACCAAGCATAAACACACACAACAACGTACGCATACACAAAAGAATATGCCTGAATAAATGCACCACTTGCATCCTCATTTGTAAGTCGCTTTGGATAAAAGCATCTGCTAAATGAAGAAATGTAAATGTAGTGAGAAGGGATGAAAGAAAGAGGGCAAGGACTACAGAAGATGACTACAGAATCTTCTACAGAAGCTGGGACAAGCTGAGGTTATGTAATTTGCAGGTCAGCCTTGTGCAGCGCCGTTCCACTGATTAGACGCTCGAGTGTGTGTGTGTTAGATTCAGGCATCTGGGGCATACTTGAGGTTCAGGACCTCCACTGAGAGCTCCCAAACATCCATCCACCCACTGTCCTCCTCTGATAAGAAATAAAGCCATATCCATAGAGAGAGCCGCCAAATGAACTCCGCTAATCAGCTAATGCACACAGAAAGAACAGGTAAAACTGCAGAACCACTCCAAGAATGTGCATGTGTGTACTCATGCCGAGCGACTCTGACTCACGGGTCAGCGCAACGTCATCTCAAACACAATTCAGTATAGTGTCTCAGAATCAGAGCTGTCATTTAGCTTGTTAGCAGCGCTGATGTAAAGCAGTGCCGCAGGTTATTTGAGCAAAAACCAGAGTTGCTGCTGAAGATGATGTAAAATTTTACATTACAGTCTGCTTTCCAAAAAATGTCAGCGCTAGTAGACGCACATGCCATATGCCAAATGTATACAAATACGAGTGTGTGTTTGTTCAGCAGGTTTACTTAGGCGCTCCAGTGGCAGCACTGAAGGTCAAGGACACCCTCTCACTGTCTGATGTGTGCCCTCAATTACCCACAAGCCATCTGTGCACTCTCTCCCCCTCTTTCTCTCTCTCACCTTCAAAGTGAATGTGGTGAAGATCTAGTATCATTTGACGGGGAGACATTGGTTGATGGTGAAAAGGACAATTCCTATTTTAGGAGTGTACTGACACCAGTAGTTCCTGAACGAACGGGTTGATTAATCGTGCAGCTTGGTTCTTTTTAGCGAATTAAAAACATACAACACAACCAGATTAGTCTGATTCTCAAACTAATGTCTCTATTTAGATGGTCTTTGTAATGATTCAAAAACATACAGTGCAACCGCAGTGTAGTCTGAATCCTGAACAAATGACTCTGAGTTGGTTGTTTTTAGTGAATCAAAAGCATAAAGAGTAACCAGCCTATAAGATTTTTGAATGAATGACTTGAGTGTAGTGTTGTCAAAAATACAGACCGCGATACCAAGTCGGTATTAAAATTTTAAAAATGTAACGCTTTGAGTGCTGTTGAGTGGACTCGTGAACACCTCTGATTGGCCATTGTGTTCACGCTCTCATCAGATATGTTAGTGATAGGCTATAATGATCAACACTTGGGCTACACAATTTATCGCACGATGCGAAAAATAACATTGAACTTGAACGTGATTCTTAGTGCGATTATGAAATCGGAAAGGTTATGAAAAACTTTCAAGTACGGCTCCAAATGCTAATTCATCTGAAAGCGCTGTGAGTTTGAGTCCCTTATAATGTACATTTGAAAAATCAACGTGTGTCAAACATCTTTCCAGACACGAGAAGCATTTATTAACATCTTGTCTAACAAAATACAACATTTAATAACAGGTTTTTACTCCAAACTCACTTCATAACAAGCGCATCCTTCTGAGAAATGATGTGATCTCTTACACAGAATAAGGCAGTCGTGTGTTTATTAGACATGTTTAATCAGTCAAAGCTTTCTTCTGTTTATTCAGCTACAGAGATATGACGAATTGACTTCTGTTGCAGGGCATATTTGGGGTTTCTGCACAAGAGCGCCCTCTGGCTTTCAGATAGAGAATCATTTACTACTGAAAACAGAGCCGTACAGCTCTGACAAGCTGCGCATTAAATAATCGCAACCTTTGCCAAATTGCGTGCGATTTAATCGCGAAAAATCATGCAGCATGTTGTAAATAGACATCTTTGACGCTCTTCGCAGAGCACTTACACAGATACACACGGGAGCGTTTGAAAGCAGGCGTCCATCAGTGGACCGGACTGCTGATAGAAGCCTGTTTTCAAACGCTCCCGCTTTCAAAACACTTCCGTGTGCTTTCAAATCCTCCTGTGCGTTTATCATTGCAGCCAATCACAGACATATTTCATGAGTGTGTGAACACAACGACCAGTCAGAGGTGTTTATGAATCCACTCAAAGAGTCACATTTTTAAATTCTCATTACTGACTTGATATTGCGGTCTGTACTTTTGACAACCACACTTGAACGAATAGGTTATTTTTATTGAATTAAACATCTACAGCTTACAACTGCAAGGCTTAAATGCGGAATCGTTCAGAGGAATTGGAAACAGAACCATTCAATTATTTATAATTCCCATCCCTAATTTTCAGCAATGTAAATATTTTCTCTTTATTTAGGTGAACCTGTATCAAAATATCAGATCTGTAGCACAGGCTAACTAATGCCCTGCTGATACCAGTTACATTCATCCTTTACACACTCCTTTTCTGTTTTCCACTCTTTCACAAGCAGAGTACTTCCTCCTATCTGTCATTCCTTTTCCCCTCCAACACTCTCCTACCCTCCGGACGGGTGTTTTGCTTCTCTCCTTCTCTTGCTCTCTTACTGTTGCTCTTATCTGAGGTGATGAGACGGTTCAAGTCACACAGAAGCCGCTGTAAAGATGAGAGAGCTTTTAAAACTTAAAGAGGCCATATTCTTCTGAAGTATTTTATTTCCCCCCTGAGGTCCACTTATAATGTTAGTCAAGGTTTCTTGCACTAGAAAAGTCGTAATTTAGTTTTTCAAGACCTTTTCCACCTTCTCACTGACCCTTAAAGTGCGGTTACATTAGCGAATTTTGACAAATTTTAAGGGGCAAAAAAGGTCCATTGTCTATTGTCAATAGTGTAGTGATGTATGAGGCACAGCTCACATACATGTAGAAGTCACTTTCAAACCAAGGTCAACACTTCCAAGAGAGCTCAGGGGAAATCTATCGCCCTCACAGAGAGTTCTTGATTCCATGGATTCAAATTGAAATGACTGGTACGTGTGAATGCACCTTTAGAATTGATTAAACTTTTTTTTTTCTACTGTTCCTTTAAGAATTCTACATGTAAATGACCTCTTTGATGATTGGCTAACTTCTATACATGTGAAATAAGTAATAAGAATCACCAAGTTGAAGGATTCACCAGTTCAATCCCTTAATATCAAATAATCTCTTTAAGTTACAATTCTCTTTATAGCTTAGTAAATATACACATCCTCCTCACATGTACACCACATGAGTTCACTTTTGAGTTTAGCAGTTAGCTAGCATGGGTTCTTGCTCTGAAATGTTTTACTAACGCGGCCTGAATATTATTCAGCAATAATGAGCCCCATTTAAAGCGCATTAGCATCTGCTCTGCCAGAGCGCTATGCTTTGATCAAACGGAAACACCAGCACTGATTATGTCATAACGGACCAGGAAACTCCCTTTTGAGTCGTTCCAGCACAAGCCGCGTCAGAATAAACTGGCAGCTCTGTGACGTCAAATGATGCTTTGAAAGTTGCCCAAGAAATCAAAACTGGTTTGTGGCTTTTCGTCCCTGTGTGTTAGCTTTGAGGCTAATGTATACAGTACGCTACAGGACTCCTAAGGCCTGTTAAAGCTAGTTAAACTCTGAGTTTCAGAGTAGGTTTAGCGTTGACAAAACCATACAAATCTAACCTGGTCTAGATCAGGTTCTTTGTCAAGTCAGGGTTTGATCCTGAGTTTGTGATTAACTCTGGAGCATGTGCACCTGAAAATCTGTGCAAAAATGTGCAAACCACCATGAAACATGGAGAGCGTCAGTTTGATTCACTTCTCACGAGAGAGACACTCCACTTCTCTGCTGGCAGAAATAAACACTGCGGCGGAGTTTGAGAAGGCAGCTGAAAATATCTGACTATTTCAATGCATGTGTGTATCAACTGAATCTAAATAAAAATTTACATATTCACAAAGAGTTCAAAAGACTTCATGTTAGCTTAATCTGTTTGAAACCTTTATATATTAAAGCTAAATCTTATATTATATGTATATAAAATGCAAAGTTTAATAGTGATTGTCGATTATACTATAAACTGCTTTAATTTAGAGCAAGAGATACAGGGGGAGTTGTTTTATTGCATTAGATTTGTCACTTTGCACACAGTTGATTGGTCCGGTTTTGGTTTGCAATCTCTAACCCAGAATAAAACCTGCTCCATTGAACACCAATACAAACCAATCCACCTTCTTGAGCCTGAAAAACCTGTTTGCTCAAACTACTCTCAATCTTACCAGGGTACAAACTGAAACAAACCTCATGCAACAGGCCTCTGAAAAAGTCCAAGTGTCCATACCAAGTTGCTATACCAGTAGCAAGTAGCAACTAGATTTTTACATTTTCTGAGAAAATCGTTGTTCACCACTAGCATGTTTTTGATGGTTGTCAGGGTGTTGCCTTGTGGTTGCTGAGAAGTTCTGGGTCATTTCTAGTCCATTGTTACTGTATGTGGGTGCAAGGGTGTTGAATTCTGATCCCTTTTTCAACTTAAAGTTGTGGTCACATTTACTGTTGTGCAACAAATTTTCACAAAAGAAATCAAGTAATTCCAATAGATACCACACAATTGGGAAAGATTTCACAATTCGTTGTGTTGACCAGCAGAAAGCTGCTTGAAAGTGACTTCTGTGTGAACTGTGCTTCATACGTCGCTACAACATTAACAATAGACAATGAAACACTAGTGAGTGCACTTTAAGTCTATGTCCCACCCAGACTTCTGTTTTTCTATTAGAAAATAGTATTAGTTAACCATTTCATGGGCACTCTTGTGCCACACTGAAAGAGACTGAGTGGATCTACTGATAGCAGTGGACATACTTTTGGTCTCTTGTGCTTGATGATTCTCTCTCTCTTCTGCAACCCTATCTCTCTCTCTCTCTCTCTCTCTCTCTCTCTCTCTCGTGACCTAGTTAGCAGGGGCCTGTCAGTCATACAGCTGTGTCATTCCTTTTTAAATGCTTTAGGCTCTCTGTTCTGACCATCACACACACGCAGCAGTGCCAGTCTTCTAGAGCTAACTCTTCATATTCACATTTTCTGCTGGATGACTTCATAATATATATTTTTATTCAGAGAATATGTGCATGCGGTCATCACTCCCAATGACTTATGCGATAACACTGAAATGTTCACATGTCTTCATGTGCATTTACATTTTATTAATTTGGCAGACTTTTTTCCACACTTGACTGTAATTCACATTATTTTCTTGAAAACTAATTTTTGTATCACATTATGCTGATTTTTCCTTGAATATTTGCAGAAAACAACACAGGCCATAGTGTCACTCAGCAGTATTGTAATGAGACGACACTAATGACTCTATCATTGAGTTATTTTTGTTCCTCATATCCTCTATTTGATGGAAATGGCAGAAATGCATTGGTCACATGAAGTTCTAGTGATATGTAATGGTTAAACAAAAAAAAAAAAGTACTTCATTACAGTCTGCACAACAGTCACTAAGCTTAGTAGATCATTTGATTTGATTCGCTCATGTCTGAAAAAAGGGACCATACATCGATAATTCAATCAAGGTGGCCAAGACAAAGTAACTCTTTATTCATTCACTAAAGCCACTTTATTAATATCTAAGTGCACTATAGTTCAAACGTTCCTGAAAGAAGTCTCGAGTTCACCAATGTTGCATTTATTTTATCAAAAATACAGTAAGAACAGTTATATTGTGAAATATTACCATTTTTAAAATGTAATTTACAGTGATTCTAATAGGCTGATTTAGTGCTCAAGAAACATTTAACGAAAAAATTGTGCTGCTTAATATGTTTGTGTAAATTCTTTGATGTATTGTTCAAAACAACAGGATTTATTTGAAATAGAAATCTTTTGTAACATTATAAAAGGTCTTTACTGCCACTTTTGATCAATTGTAATGAATCCTTGCTGAATAAAAGTATTAATTTGTTTAGAAAAAAAAGAATATTGACCCCGAACTTTTGAACGGTGGTGTACATAAATGTATTTCTCTCATGACAACTCTCGGGAGACTGGTATTTTAATAGATATTTGCATGGTAATGCATATGGCATTATTTGGTCTTGGTGGAATAGATCTGCTACGCTGCTGTTGCTGCTGCTGTAGAGCAAGCACCGAGACTTGCTACTACCAATACATTCACAAGCATGCTGCTGCTGCTGCACATGTAACATGAATTAACTCCTATAGCAGATCCATACAGGTGGAGCTAGGGAAGGTGGAGGGTTTCTGAAAGCACGCTGCAGACTGCTAACAGCAACACTAGAGGTGAACTGATAGCAGATTGGTGGAATAATCAGTTATCGACAAAAAACCACACCGATAGTTGCTCTGGGCTGCGTCCGTTGTTGAAGCGGTTGAAAAGGATGTGCTGTCATTACACAGTACAAGAGCGTTGAGAAGGGTCTGCTGGCATTACACAGAACGAGAGCGACCTCTAGAGGCGAAATCAAAACTATCACTGACACTGACGCATCGTGATGTTTATTTTGACACGTGATGCTGTGCGCTGCATGGAGAGATGTGCGTTTAAAACACAAACAGCACACAACAGTACACAACAATACATGTTATCATGTCATTATAAAGTAATGAATTTGTTGACTCGCTGCATTAACAGAGAAAGAACAGCAATACGTTTGCCATCGAGGCAAATGTTTAATGTCGCAATTGTTACCATCTATTTCCATTAGTTTATATCCAGTTTTATGCAATTAATTAGCCAGGTGAAAATGCATATTTAAAGCTAGTGACATAATCAAGTCTCGTCATGCAGTCAACAGAAATATGAAAAAGTCTAAAATGTATTCGATTTCAGTTCTTTTTTATTTTCACAGCAATACTTATTTTGTTATTTTGATTAAATAATCATCAAGTGTTCTAAAATGGAAGCAAATAAAAGTGAGAGACTATATATGTCATTTAATTCATGTAATTTTAATTTAATTTTAATTTTAATTTGGCCTTTGCATAGATATTTAAAGATGGCCATCTTTAAGCATGACTGTTTAGATTTATATGAAATGGTAACACTACAATAAATTAAAATAAAATTTGTAACATTAACTAAGGTAAATAAATGCTGTAAACGTATTAGTTAATTCCAACATTAACTAATACCTTTTTAAATTGAGTTTTAATTTTTATTTTATCTGTTAACCTTAGTTAATGCTCTATGAACTAACAGGAATGATCAAGGTACAATTGTATTGCTCAAATATTGATATATGCTGTAAAAATGTACTGCATAATGCATTTAATTCATTAAATTTAAGTTCATCTAGAATTTCATTCCAGAACTAAAAAGGTAAAAAGTGCATTTAGATTCCATATACTTAGAAGCACAGGAAATAGCATTTACAGATCCTGTCATAATCACAAAGATCTTTGGATGCTTTCTGACTTGCTAAGCAGAGGGTGGGCTACATCTATGCAGACAGCAAACCCCTTAAAGCACACACATACCTATGCAAATCACACAGATACAAGGAAAGGACATACATAAAATGTCCAAATAAGAACCTACAGAGACAAACAGTAATTAACCTCCAGAATTAGAAACTGCTCTGAGCTCATCGCTGTGGGTGTGACCCTTGAGATGTCCCTGCTGCCGTCATTACAGCCCACCCTTGCTAAATGACTGCAGAGCTGCCTCTTGCACACACATCTTTTACTTCATTCCACTCTCCATCAAATGGCTTTTAATTAAATCTTAAGGCAAAATTATTACCATTAATGATACATCTCATAACATCCACCACAAGAGACTTCAGAGAAACGTAGGAGTCGATGATGCCTCGATTTTTCGTGCTCCTTTTCGAACTTAAGGTTTTAGCTACACTAATTTCTTTGAATGTTACTTTTGCGTGATTATTTCATGGAAATCTGCTACGGAACTCCATTTTGAGTTTGAAAACTGGCATCTATTTTCATGCTCCATGGGTCAGCAGACAATCACAGGCCCCCTAAAGTGATTTTTAGGGCGTTGTTATGCGGTTGCTAGGACGTTATGGATACCATAATACTTTTTGGTAAGTGTTCTCTATATAACAAGAGTGCATCCTTACAGGATGCAACAAGAACTAAGAAATGGGTCGGATTTATAAAAATCCTCTTGCGTTAAGAAATTTTTATAAAGATTAATTCTAAGAAGTTCATAAGAATGTAGAATTGTTCAATGCATTTCTTGAAAGAAAAAAAAAATTGATAGTTATTAATTATTTTTTAAAAGAAGAAAATGACAGCATGGTGTGTCTTGCTACAACTGATCAACTCAACGAAAACATCTCAAAAACCGTCTTTTTGCTCTGCCTGCAGATTACCATAATAATCATAAAAGTCATGCACAGCACTTTTGTCACAACTGGCTTGACAGGAATCTGTCCCTGCACACTCGCTCCCTATCTTTCTCTTAGCTGTGGCATGAGTGTATCAGATTCACAACAGAAGTGTGTGAAGAGATGTGCTGTCAATAGAAGAGCCAAGCACAGGGAAGATGCGCCTCCATCTTGAGTAACTCCATTACTGTGACATGTTTATGAGGAAACACTCAAGAGGAAGAGAGGTCCACAACACGACAGGCCCCTTGGAAAAATCTGCAAGAATCCCTGCGTATTGTCTGGGAACATTCTAGGACTTCATTTCCATTTTTAGTGGGATGTTGCTGCATATTTATTTAATCAAAAGGAATCCCCCTGCTGCATCTCCACCCCACATGAACAGAGTGAGAGAGCTGAACAGAAAAGAATCTGCCGTCTCTCTTCCTGTCTCTGTCCTTTGCCGCGCTTCCAGCACACATCTGTGAACACAGCTGCAGGCACATTCACAAAATCATTGGCTGCGTCCAAATTCCCATACTTAGCATGTACTGAATATGAATTTAGCATGAGGAACAAGGAACCTGCCTCTATCTAAAATGCACAATCAAACATGGTTAACCAATAGCCGTCCCTGTATGCTGCTGACCTGTCAATGAGTTTCAGCAGGGGGAAGACTGTGATGTCCTATGAGATCTGTCTACAGCCATGGGCACATTCAACCAGAAACAGAGGCCTCAGAGGCCTGACAGCCAAATATCAGACGTGCTTATTTATATCCTCCTCCTGTGTTAAGGCATCGACTTTGTATCTGCTTTTCCTGGGGCTTGGTTTCTGTTATATCAGTCTCATTCGCTGACAATTTCCTGCTGATACAAAGCAGAGTCTTCTGATATTATTGGATGACAATGAGATAAATACTGTGACAGTGAGAATATGAGTGCAGGTGTGTGTTAAACGCATAGGGAGTATACTGAGAGAGAACTTGCATACCATATTTATGCACATATATGGGAATACTTCTTCATTTATTACAAATAAAAATTAATGTCACATGGATTTATTATGTTACTGTTATGTTTAAAAGTGAATGTGTATTTATTTCGTAATTTGAAAAGTGATTTAAATGTTTATTTTTGAATTAATAAATTGTTAACAAATTCCTTCATCTGACATCAAAAAAGCCGGCTGTTTTGTCGCCTCATGCCGGTTGTGTCTGGGACAAAATGCTGCACTTGAACACAACAAAAGGACTACAGGTGACTGCCACGGGCGTTCTGCACCCGGGTATTAAAGCAATAAGCCCCAAGAAGCTGTGGCTAAAGCAAATATATGTATATGTCGATGCAACTTTCATGAAGTAAAATCACTAAAAGCTTTCCTTCCGCTGGAAAAAAATAGCCCCTGACTGTGAACAGCAACAGAATCCATCATCGCATGGAGATCAACTAAAAACAGACTAGGAAAAGTCAGGTGGTGGCAAAGACTGTTTGAGTGAGTCAGTCAGTAGCGAAGACTTTTATTTTAAAAGGACCGATACGGTTGTGAACACTCAGTGGCAGGGCACGGAAAACCCCATAACTGTTAAAAGGACAAGATATTGCCCCTGACGTTCAAACTGATTTTTTTTAATATAATTTTTTAATAGGACTGACCTGAAGGAAAATGCCATATAGATGCAGGTAATAGAAGTTTCAAACACTTTATATATAGAAAGATGGTGCACTCATATTATTATGAATGGGAGAAACTGCAACGTGTAATATGGCGGAATAAGTTACGCTTTCTAAATAAGAGCCAATCACAGATTGGCAAAGTCATTGCATCCGTTAGAATCTCCGGTTCCTATAGAAACAGTCCGACGCGTGCATAGGACTGTAGATGACCATTAGCTTGATCCAGCCTGAAAATGCCATGTTTTGGAGTGTTTCGAAACAAAAGTTATGAGACAGTTGTCAGACTTCATTGGTGATTTCAAATATGAAATTTAATTGATAGCTTGGCAAACAGCTTTGGAGAATTTAATGTTTCCCTATTCAGAGCTGCACTTGCATGCCCGAGAGGCGTTTCAAAGATGGCTGCCGAGAGAAATGACTTGTCTTAAAGGGACTTTGAAAGTTTCAATGAGAACCAACATGTGTTTACATAGCTACGGGTGTTGTGCAGTGATACATAAAACCGTTGGGTGAAGCGGTCATAGCAGTGTTTTATTGTGAATAAAACACAGCTATAGACCAATTAGAATCAAGGACTGGAACTAACCGTTTTATAAAAGGAAACAGCTGTCTACAACAGCAGGTATCAATAGTCTATATTGGACTAAAAGGAAAACTGAAACTAGGATCTACAAACTATTTTGAATATCAATCATGTTGATCACGTTCCTCATTCCATAAAGTAGAACAGCCCTCCGTCTCTGCCATCTTGATGCCTTTGCTAGCTTATCACTTTTGCTTTAATTCTCATGTACAGACTTGTTCAGAACACACTGCAAAAACTAGCCCGACAGACTCTCAGCAACAGCCGTCTGTCTGCTTGATGTCTCAAGAGCAGATTAGCATTACAACGTCTCAGTTACAGTGATATTTCCAAGACACCCCATAGGAATGCCAACTTTCCAAACAGCAATCAATATTAACACTTCTCACTGAAAAATGTATTCATTTCTTCGAAACTGCAGATGACGCAACAAACGTCTTATCTTAAGTTATACATTTAAATAAATCAATATCTAGTGTCTGGACCACTGACACAATGAAAATAAACCTAATCCTGCTTAAACCTTTTAACCTGTACGCTACCTGCGCACCAGCAGGGGGATTACAATCAGTCCCTCGTAGAGGTCGTTTTTAAAGGTTACAGGTTGTAATGATTATACGGGGGTCTGTAGCTAGAGGCGCGGTAGCAGCCGACTGGCGCGGTGAAGTACCTGTGCACTGATTACCCTGATGGCAGCTGTGGTGGGCTGCAGGCGGTTGGCATTGGATGTACGAGTCTAACAGCTGTGCCCGCTGTGGGTGGGCAGAAGTCCTGGCGAAGAAGAGAGCCAGGTTGTAATTATCACAACACAGGGGCTCAGGGAGAATGAAAGAAAGAGGGGGAAAAACAAAGAGAGACAGAGAAGCACAGTAACCAAAGACATTAATGCTAACTAACTATACATCCTGAGTATTCATCACAACTATCTGGAGTCAAGCCCTTTGCTGTGATCAGGGACATACCATGTATGAATTATTCAGGAACAATCAATAATCATTCGATAAAAGTATTAAAGGGTCATGAATTCCTTTTTTGAGATCACATATCACATACTGCCAAGAGTAGCTTCTTTAGTTTTTTTGTAGTTGCAAAAGGAAAAAAAAAACAAAATAATATTTGGTCAAGCCTGATATGAACCATTGTCGTAACTGGGATTTATTTGGGAATTTGCTGATTTATTAGTCTGGATGTTTTGTTTCTTCATACGTTAGGTGTTGAAGCAAGAACCACAACACACATATAAACGTCTCAACATGTCTTGAAGGGGTCGTTCATCCATAAATAAAAATTCAGAATTCTCATGTTGTTCCAAATCTGTGTTTGGTCGTTTTTCTCTTTAAATAGTTACATACTTACATGTAAAGCAGTATTTTCTTCCAGACATTAAGTATGTGGCAAACAGGGCAGCATGTGAATCTGTTAAAAGCTTCACATTTGCATGTCTGAAATGCAGTATGTGGCCTTCAAAGCGGCTGCAGGGACAAAGGATTTCAAAAAATCTGTTCTGATAAAGGTTTTCACATTTACAGACTAAATTCAGTCCTTTTCCACTGTTTTTTATGGCTTTCATAACCTTCTTGATGTTAGGTTTTGCAATGCCAAATGGTCAGCAAAGGCAACTGTATTGAAACGCAGATGGTTGGTTGACTGAAAACCATCTCCATTTGAAACTCCTGTTGTTATTTAAGCATTCCAAGCAGAGTGTTTGTGACATCATCATCTATTTATGGCTCCGAAGTGAGGCAGTCAGAAGTTAAAAGGTATCCATTAACGGCCAGCTGCGCGCACAAAACATCAGCTCCCATTCTACGTCTGTGAATCAGTAATTCTATGCTATTCATAGACCGGACATGGCTGATTGGGTTAGCAGCACTTTGAGACTGATCAGATGTGTAACACTATGGCTTCTATCGATTACATAACCATTCATTTAAAAAAAAATAAATCCATAATTAGCCTAAATAGAGGGCTTTCAAGTTAATGAGTTACTTTGTACAATCTTGTAGCATTAGCCATCAGTCTATATTTCACATAACATGCTATTACTATGTTATAAATGGGTAATATCCTATTAATAGACCATGAATTGCAAAAAAAAGTGGGTCATGCTGCAACATAAAACATTCAGTTGGTTTGTAATGGTGAACGATGTACATGGATGACGTCAAGACTTCCTACTCAGCCAAAATGATCCGATTTCCTTTTACACTTCTAGCTAAATGGATGTTAAATGTAATCTTAACACAATAAGTTACATCATTCACTGTTCAAATAGTCAAGATGCCTGGTTACACATCTTAATGGCTTTATTAAACCCCCATAAATTAAAATCTAAATCACGGCTAAACCTATGAGTCACACTCATAGGAGTTAAAGGAGTCACAGAGTCAAACAGTTGAGGATAATCGCAGAATTTGTCCTTATTTGGTGAACAAATGATCTTTAAAGTAAATGCTTTATTAGATTGGCATGACTTAACCAATTTACAACCAATACCTATATCAGTTTACAAGACCAAGATACAATGGACATCACTCACATACAGCAATAAAGCATTTGAGCGATTGTACATCATTACTATGCTACTCATCTAAAAATAAAAACTCTTGTTATTTAATCACGCTCACATCCTTACAAACTCATACTGTATGAATGTAGTCACCATCCATGTTCATTCTACAGAAAAGAGCAGCCCGAACATTCTTCAATATAACTCATTGTGTGTTCCTCGCAAGAAAGTACGTTATGTAGGTTAGGAACAACATAAGGGGAAGAGATGACAAAATTTTCATATATTGCATACAATTGTCCTTTAAAGTATAATTTCTTGTACCTTCTTCACCCATGTTTATATAGCAGCTTTACATCAAACGATACACTGAGAGATTTTGTCACCAGTATGAATGCATGATAAAAAAACCTGAACTCTCAGGAGGACAGTGAACGGAAAGAGCTGTGGAGCGCAGCAGATGATATCTGCAGGGCTTTCGTTCTCTCCAGGCTGTCAATCACAACTTGATGAATGCCCGTGGGATGTGGCCAGCCACTTCCCATCATGCCTTGCAGTCATTCATATGAGTGGCCAACTGATAACAGAATGAAGTAGGGAATGAAGATGCTGGTGTCTATTTTTGGTCCTTGCCCAAGTTTCTATTTTAATAAATGCTGTCAATATGCACACTGCGAAGACAGAGAGCTCCTCACTGCATTAAATATAAAGCATAAAAGCAGGCGTTTCAAGAATAGATGACAAACACAAGGAGCTTAATAATGTATTTTTCTCTGGAAAATAAGCCTTTTAGTGGTGAGAATCATAGGAGACATTAATTTGAGCAAGAACACATTGAACTCAACTTAATTAGATACATATTTAATTTAAGCTATATGTGTAGGAACACAACATTATAATGAATTGTTGTTATTCCTGGAGAAGATGTGTTTGGATTGTATTAGTACTTTTTATTGAACTGTGTTCTCAGGCAAAAGATATTTTTCATAATTGTCAGGTTGAGGCAAGCTGTGATATAAAGTTTGGGGTCAACCCAAACTTTGAAACGGTAGTGTAAATAGCTAATTAATTGCAATCTGCGCTGTCCAAAACAAGGAGTTTCTGGAATGATTTAGTATATAAAGTTGATATTTTCCCATGGTCAATGTTAAAAGGCTAATCAATTTTTGGCCAAAAGAGCTCACCAAGTCAAGATGAGGCTTAGCATATATCCCTCTTTCAATATAAGTCTGGATTTAAAAAAAAAAAAAAAAAATCATAAGTCTGATGACATAGAAAAGCAATAGCATCCACCTACCACCATTACGCAGCATGATTAAAGGTATCTTTTGAGCATTAAAAGTCCTCACAAAATTGTATGAGCTCAACATACACAACATTTAAACAAATACCAACCATGATGTTATGGTTTTCTATCAACCGCTCCGGATTTTTTCTCTCTCTCACTCTCTTAGCATGAAGTGTTCATGTGGCCTACGGGTCGAGTGAAGTAGGGCACAAACAATAACTGACGATCACATCGAATCATGTGCTGCGATGGAGGAAACCAGCTGACTGCATGAGCCCAGAGGAAGGAAAGAGAAAGAGTCAAACGCAAGGAGGGAAAGAGAATGAGAGAAATGGAGATAAGAATTTACTCATGTGTTTTCTGTCTTTCACTTAATCATCTGACTTTCCACAAGCCAATAAAACATCCCTGTATTCTAATGGTACGTTCCATGACAATCCTGGCGTACTGATTGGACAGTAAGAGATTGAATGATGATAAATGAAGAGGACGTGTATGATTTATGATGGGGGAGTCAGTAAATTGACATGTTGTGTCTCTCTAATGACTCAGTTGCTGATGAATGCAATAGGACCATTACACCACACCAACACCATTCTGCTACAGAACACCCAGTTTTCACCATCTAATCAATTCTCCATAGATAAAGCAGAATCCTGCTCTGTTTTCTCTCACTGAATATTCAGTTACACATTTAGACGTGTCACAAGGAAGTGAAAATGGGTGGACAAAATCTATTTTCTAAATGCATGTAATGCATCATGGATGAACCATTAATCTGTGGATATTATACTTATTTTTTCAATGTTTTGACCTCAAAATGTTTAATCAAAATGTCATAACTCTTCCTTCCAATGAAAATATCAGACGTCCCTCTGGTGACATATGCAGGAATTTACCAAACGTAAGCCGGTCGGTGTTCACCTGCCTCTGCTTTGGAGTGCAACACCCATATCTTAAAATCCAATGGTTCTTTTAAGTGGGCTACAAGTAGAACTCAGAAACCCTTGTTATTAGCGACACAGGTTGAACTGTAGCCAACAAGTTATTGCTGTTTTGTATGACAAGCTATTGCGCACTTGTAACGTACAAGACACTGAACATGATTCAATGCTCACTGCGAAATTCTTTTCCATCCTTTGCTTAGAAGTAAAAAGAATTTGGAAGCACCTTTTCAGCGATATACTGTTAACGAACATCCTGATGCCGTGAAATGAATGTTTGAAATGAATATGTAAATATATGCTGGACGCTTTCCTCTCAGTAACAGATTAAGCACATTCGTAGCAATGTGGATATGTTTGCAACAGCTCTAAAATTCACCGGCATCATGACGATAGATGAGTTAGGATAGGTCGATTATAATATATTTTAGACGATAGACTATCTATAGTTCAAATTAATACCTTTTCTTTGCATGACACATTGATTTTATAGTACAGAATAGCTCTCAAGCCAATCACATAACAATCAGTCTACAAGCTGTCATAGACAACCTATAAGAAGTCGGGAAGGTCTCGTTTCTTTACAAGCTGTTCACACACTGGCAATAAAATGCAATAAAAATTCTTACATAAGAACTGCTCCATGAAAGGTTCTTCGGGAAAACCAAAATATTTCTTCAATAGAATCACTGTAAGAGAATTTTTATTTTCCTTTATTCGTGTATAGAACCAAGTCCTCGCCGTATGTTTTTCTTTTTTGCTATTCATTTGGTCAGAACAATTGCATTCAACAAATTTCAACAAATCTGCATTCAACACATGACCTGACATTTCGGCACAAGGAAAATATTAAAATATAGCTTTAACATTATGCATTCAGGCCAATACGGTCACTTGCAAAGAGTGAAATCCTTGAAGGAAAACCTGCTCCCACTGACAGTTACAGAGGGATGGTGCAGCATTATGAGAGTAGCTGGAGGGTAATCTAGTGAAGTTGAATGAATGAACGAACAATTGAACAAATTGCTATTTTTTGTCTGTTTTACTGGACACTGAAGGGTACCCAATGGGTGTTCTCAGCCTGGACTCATGGTCCTTTCTTTCTCTCTTTCTCTTAAACTTGCTGACCCAGACTCAAAGGTGGCATTGATGTGAGCACACCGCTTTGGCCTGATGAGTAAGCAGAACCCAACCGCACCGACAGAGGACAGGAGTCCAAGAGACAAAGTGAAAGAGCAACACAGGACATGGAAACAGGGGAAACTAGACAGCTGTTCAACCCCAGCAGCAAAAACACCCTACAGGGATCGTAATTTAGTAGACTTTCTCTGACCCTTAGAATTAAATGGGCTGTGCCTATAAGACTGCTATGTAATGGCTCATCTGGCGTTTAAGAAAAGCATCCATCTTACTTCTTATTACCTCAAGTAACTGGTATAAGCATCATAGATTTATCATTATCACGTTTACACAGTACAATGAACTTTTTTTTTTAAATAAGAGTTAAGTTAATAAAGGAAAATCTGATTTCGTATGCTATGAGCCCTGATTTCATTCCAAGTTTGTTTAAATACACTTCAGCTTTTACACACTAAAGCACAGCTAAATCAGCCAGTTACTTAGAGAGGCCAATCAATGGTAATGATTGTGTTTTAGCATAAAACTAACTACAAATGACTTGAACTTTAGTGTTGTTGTTAAAATTGCAATGATTAAGATGACTCTTTGTTTTAAATTAAACAGTAAAAAGAGACCCTGCGTTATAGACCCTGCGTCTTGTTGTGAGAGCTGTTGCTATTAAGAAGGATGTAAGACATTACTGGGCGTGACATAATCACGGTCTGACCCCCAGGGCATCATGGGGGAATACAGTTGCTATTAAGATCTCAGTTTTGAATGTTAAGGTGTATGTGGAAGAGAGAGAAAGAGATATCAGATAACCAACAGCAGCTAAAACAAGGCCACATCCTCTCCGCATCACTCCACCTTCCGTCTACATCCTCCCCCTTTCCTGTCTGTCCTCCTCTTCTTCCACAGCCGAGTTCACCCTGCAGCGATAATTCAGCCTATTTCATCTCCCTTCTCATCAGACCCCAGATTTAATGCACAGTCTAAACCATGAGCCCAGACTTCAGATGTTGTCAAACGGTAAAGGAGGTCAAAGTGTTGTTTCAGAAACGCTCCACAAGTCTGAATGCTGTGGATCAGATTCAGACAACATGTTTACATTACCATCTACAAAACAATGCCGGGTGCAGGAAGCAAAGTCTCCGTTTGTTTTTTTAAGTTCAGATGTAAATGCCACATTTGCTAGACATTTCCACACTAAAGTTTAAAGGGTTTCTGGTTTTAAGGCAGTTGAAACATCATATACATTAGTCAAGTCTCAAAATCTTAAATTTGCTGATAATTTATTCACCCCAATGTCACCAAAGGTGTTTATGAAAATAAGTTTTTTGAGGAAAACATTCCAGGATTTTTCTCTAGTGGACTTCAATGGCGACCAATGGGTTGAAGGTCCAACTTGCAGTTTAAATGTAGCTTCAAGGGGCTCTACACGATCCCAGCCGAGGAATAAGAGTCTTATCTAGCGAAACAATCAGCCATTTTCTAAAAACAATAAAATAAAAATGTATATACTTTTTAACCACATATGCTCATCTTGCACTAGCTCTGCGATGTGCCACACATTGCGTAATCATGCTGGAAAGGTTGCACGTGCTGTAGGTGGAAGTATCGCGATAGACTTCAAAATCGCCCGACATCGCTGGGCTTAGTCTTTGCATTTTGTTGTTGAGCTCATACATGTTGTATGTTGACCTCATACATTTTTATATAAATTTTGTCAGGACTTTTAATGTTTAAAAGATACCTTTAATCGTGCTGCATAATGGTGGCTTAGTCTTTGCATTTTCGCTTTGTAAACACTTCCACTTGCGTCGCGTGTGACCTTTCCAGGGTGAATTACATAATGCGTGGCGCATCACAGAGCAAGTGCAAGACGAACATTTTTGGTTAAAAAGAATATTTGTTTTATTTTTTTTAGAAAATGACCGATCATTTCGCTAAATAAGACCCTCATCTGGGATTCTGTAGAGCCCTTTGAAGCTGCACTGAAACTCCAATTTGGACCTTCAACCCATTGGTCGCCCCTATATGGAGAAAAATTCTGGAATATTTCCCTCAAAAACCTTAATTTCTTTTCGCCTGAAGAAAGAAAGACATAAACATCTTGGATGAGATGACGGTGAGTAAATTACCAGGAAATTTTCATTCTAAAGTGAACAAATCCTTTAATTTTAGACACTTTTAAACAATTTTTATATATTATTATGTATTAAATAATAATATAATATAATTATTACACATTAAAATACAGTAATTTTTAATAATAATAATGTAATTATTTATAGTACAGTTATATATATTATTATTACTATTATTAGTATCATCATCATACTATTATTATTATTACTAAATAATATTAATCATTTAAAGTCATTCTGAGTTCATTTTGATTCAGAAGTGACTGTAAATGAACTTGCAAACAGTCTTCAAACAGTCAACAATCTGAAATAAACTGGCCTGATGTCAATTGGGTGAGTAGTTTGGGATTAGTCTGTCCATTTTTTTCCAATCTGACACATTCCGGCTAGTTTGAAAACTGTCTGTGAACGTTATAGTCGAACAAAAAGTGAACAGCCAATCATAATCCAGCAGGGACACTGCCTCCACTCCTGTTACTTTACAACCATATAACATTGCTCCCCCCTTACATTCATTCCACGCTTTAGCTCATTGTGAACTAAATGAGCTTAAAGGAGGCATAAACAATTTAACAAAAAAATCAGCTTTGTGCAAAGCTATAATAACCTGATATTTAGCTTATCAAATAAGCAAAAGCCTACATCCATCATGCAATTAGTGTAGACTGTGTAAAGTGGCCATTACAAACACCACCAAACAATCACTGTGAATAAAATCTATTTCAATGCCGTTTAAAAAACATTAGCAGACACTGTTCACGGTTTCTCAATTACAACAGCTCATAATAACGTAGCTTTCCTGCTGGTACACGTCTTCAGATTTATTCCGCCAAAGAGCCTCATAAAGCATTAGCGTGGAGTTGATGTGGCAAGGGCTAATAAAGCGCTGCCACACTAATTAATGGAGTCATTTGCACATGTGTAAGATCCAGATCGAGAGATGTAACATCTCATTTTTTAACATGATCAGTAAACTGTGTGTCTGAGCACCGGCATGACTCAAAGACAATCAATACATCATTATTGACACGGTCTCACTCTTTTTGTAAAATGATCATGTAGCGCTGGATAGTAAAACAGACAGAAATGAGTCGCATGCTAATATCTGTAATTCAAGTGATTATTATTTTATGAACTATACATTAGGGCTGGACGATATGACCTAAAATCAAAATCTCGATTGTACTGTAAATATGCTTGACTATTAAAGGTGGGACATTTTTTCTCACTTTCAGCATTTTTATCTATGGTTTGTAACATTTCTTACAAATTTCTGTTGTAAATCAGATACTGATGAATTAGCACAGTGCGAGTACATTTATTTGAAGGCATTAATGAGAGCGATTGCGTGTGTGAATTAGTCATACTGTCTTTCTATTAATTGTGAAGCAAGCCCTAACTGGCAAGCCTTAAACTCATACATTTGACATACTTTCGTGAAGACGCAAGCGGAAGTGATCTCACCTCGGGGCTCAAACGCTGTCTGTGTGTGTTGAGTATGTGTTTGAGTTCACCTCCATGTTGCTTCCATGCCGCTGACTGGATGGGGCGGAGTCACGTGACTACACACGCGGTAGTATGTTTTTAAATTATATATACATACATATTTATATATATATATATATTTTGTATACATGACACCCTTTTCGATACTCTACAACACTGACCCACTCGCACTCAGTACCGTAAGCAAAGCTAAAACCTCCACTAGGAAGAAGAGTATCACTGAAGGAAAGTGAGAACTACCACACAACAAAACCTTCTTTTCTCCTCCGCCAGGACTACGGAGACTTCTGGAAGGAGAGCGGTGAGGACTTGTGACTAGAATTACTGACACACTTTTCCTTTGAGCGTCAAGCTAATCTGGGTTTAGGCGTGATTACGTAAGCCATTGCTTTTTTCCATGTCTCTGGGCAATAGTAGCGCAGCTGAAAACCGCGCTTGGTGATTTTTAGTCCTCTTTGTTCGGGAGGACAGACTTGGATGCAGATTTTAGTATCACCAGTTTCAGCTGCTGCAATCAGACATAGCCAGCTGTGACATGCCAATGTTTTTACAGTCGCTCAGCTGTGAAAAAAAAAAACGACTGAAATGCACAAGCTAACTATATCAAGCTAAGTGTGAAATCAACATTTATCATTTCTTTCCACGACACTGCTGGTCCACAGATATCCTTATGGGAATATGATGTCAGTTTTGTTTTTGTTTAATCGTACCTTCTTGGTAGGAACAAGCTGATATGTGGACCAGACTTTCTCCTGACTGTCAAAAGTCTGGTTACTTGAGATCGACAGCATAGCGTAAGTGTAGTTGTCATACCTGTGGCAGTGCGGAGCTGAGCTGACGCTGCAGTGAGTCCCGGTCATAGATGACGTCCTGCAGGTGCTGCTGGGCGAGGGCCAGGCTTTCTTGTGTCTCTCTCAGGGTGTCCAACAGACGGTCTCTCTCGTCCAGCATGTTCACCATCAACTGCTCGAAGTGGGAGTCGGGGTCGGAGGCGCTGCTCTGGGAGCCACGCTGGCTCAGCGCAGTGTCCTCGCTGATCGTGGGCATCACTTCGCACATCATCTTTACCTGCTGAGAGAGGACAGATGCTTAGAATACGCATGGAGATATCCGTAAAGCTGCTTTGAATCAATTGTGAAAAGTGCTATACACTATAAACCTGAATAAGTTGGCAAAACTCAATTTTTTTAAGTTAAGAAATAACTAAGTTTAAGTAAGCAGAACTGGCATATTTAAATTTTGTACTTACATATATTAAGTTTAAAATTATCATGCAATCGTAACTTAATATCGAGCCGGGACTCGAACTCAGGACGCCCAAAACGCAATGTTGCTATTTGTCAGTGCACTCCCCACGAGGCTATCAGCCAACGTCTTAAATTATATTTCTTTTAGTGGAAATGTATAACTAACTAATTGCTAATTCTAAGCAAATGCTAATTGGTAACACAATGCTTTGGTACCAGTAGCATAGCATAGCAATTGCTGAAACCGTACAGCAATATAGAAAATGTATGAAATACCTGTTCTCAAACTAGCAAAGCATTAAACACTATTCAATCCCCCATTTAGCATCAATCTTGCACACACACACAAAAAAACATTATATAAGACTTAATTTGAGCATTTACTCTGCCTTTTTGAGTGTCATGGCAAAGCATGCTGGGATATAGGTAAATTTAAGTTTATCTAAATGAAAAGAAACTCAAAAACAATGAAACAATTCAAATTACTTAAAATGTAAAAGAAAGTTCTAAATACTCATAACAGTTAATTTGATTTAACAAATTTGTTTAATTTGAGTTTACCCTACTCAAACCAATTAATTATTTTGAACATTAGGGTTTACGTTTGACAACTTTGACATAACTTGGTTCTGCAAATTGTCCATTTTGAGACCAGTTTTAATAATAATGAAAGCAAATAATATTTAATATTATCAATAAAATATCATCACATTTTAATAGTAATAAAACAATTTAATTATTGATATTTTAATTTTAAAAGAATATTTTTAATAAAACAAATTATAAGATTTTTAATATTATGCTTTATTGTTCAAAAGTTTGGGGTCAGTAAAAACAACAAGGCATTTATAATATTACAAAATATTTCCATTTCACTTCTATATCAATTCATTAAAAGAATCCTGGTTGGTGGTTTCAACAAAAGTATTAAGCAGTTCAATTGTTTTCAACACTGATAATTATTAGAAATGTTTCTTGAGCAGCAAATAATCATCATATTAGAATGATTTCTGAAGGATCATGTGACACTAAAGACAGAAGACAAAAGACAAAATTCAGCTTTGATCACAGAAATAAATTACAATTTGAAATACTTTACATTATTACTGTTTTAATCAAATAAATGCAGCCTTGGTGAGAATAAGAAACTTCCTTCAAAAGCATTAAAAAAATCTTACCAAACACCAAAATTGTGAAGGGTAGTATCATATATAGTTTAAATGTAAAAATCAAACATCCATATAAAAACAAACTGCTTTTTTCTGTCAAACCCTTTGTGTCTATCTGTAAGCGCGTTAAACTGCTCAGAGCATCTGTGAGAAGACAGCATGTAGACTGTATGTACATAGTGGTGATGTGTGTCCGCTCCTGTTAGACTCAAAGCTGTCAGGATTGTGACGGCTGGTAGCTGTAGGGGAGACCAGCATTAAAAACATGCGGACCACAGAGCTCCACGCCTGGGCTGTGATGATACAACACAGGCAGAGCGGGTGGAGGAATCTCCTGGCAAGGACGAGATGTGTTTGTGTGTGTTTACAACAGAGTGAGTGGAGAAAGAACAGATGAACACAGAAAGAAATAGTCTTGGCAAGTGAATCGGTGCGTTTTCGATTCACCCGAGACACAAACATATGCCAGCTCAGTTCATTGACCAGAGCATCCCGGGCCCTGTTATTGTTAATGATATACAAATTAATCTTGCTGAATATTGCTGTAGAGTATATGTGGAAGGTAAAGCAGAGATGTCAAGGGAGGTTGAGCTCCGTGCACTTTGGATTTCACGCAATAGGCCAGAATGCATCATTTCATCTATTGTTTATGTAACAGGGTCTCTAGTCTCCTGCAGCACCATGACCCAGAACAGACCACAACCACCACCTGTGCCATTTACCTCAGGTAGCTTATATATTACACCGTTACTGAGGATGGCAAGCATAAAACCATATATTCTGGATTAGGGGAGAATAAATGTAATAATTTTAAGAGGTTGGTGCTATTTGCAGATTCTTGAAAAAGGAAGCAATTTCTGAAGGAAGGAACATGGGAAAATAATAAATAAAGCAACAATAAACATTGTTTTAGTATTATTTCTTCCCTATTACAGTATATATTAACATTTTTTGATTTGTTATTTTTAGTCATTTTAAGTAAGTGAAACTTATTTTATTTCAGTTAGTTGTTAAGACAACATTATTTAATTTCCATTTATGCTTTAATCTAATATCGGCCACCATATCAGGCGATATATCTTCATTTTTAATGTTATCGCTATCGGCCCATTTAGAAAATCTGGCCGATATATTAAAGCCGATAAATAATGAATTATTTCCTTCAACTGAGACACTTCAGATGCGCTCTGTTCGCATGAATGTTTTCAATTGCTTGAAACATGATTGGAATAACTTCAAAAAGGAAAATAATGTTAAGTGCAACATAATTCTGTCGTAATTAACAAGTCTGTCATAAGAACATCATAATTGTGTGCTTACATGGTTTTCCATCGTGAGACTTTTGTCTTTGTAATTAGGCTTTCAAAAATTATATAAAAATTTGGATTTAGATTTTTCAGCCAATATATCAGTTATCGGCTTTCAAATATAAAGAATTATCGGTTATTGGTATCGGCCAAAATTTTCATATCGGTGCATCCCTAATTTATATTTTATTTTATTTCAGCTTTAATTCAGTTAACAAAAATATTTTGATATATTTTTTTGTCATCTTAATTTTAATTAACAGAAATTATTTTAATAGTTTTAGTTTAATAATAACAACATATCTAATATAATTAAAATATAACTTATATTGTATTTCCTAGAAAATAAGTTGCACCTATTAGTAACACAGTCGCGTCAGTGTAAGTCACATTTTATTTTATCACTCAGGAAAGTCCACTTCACTTTGAAAAATAAGTAGCAGCATATTTCAGATGATTTAAAAAAATAAAAGTGGCTTCCGGAAAATACGATAAATACGATATGATATATCACAGTCCACGTGTTGTTTGGCTCTGATTAGTAGCGTAATAGAATTTCCTCCCTCATTATTGTCAATGGACAGTCCCAAGTTTTGATAAAAAACTGAACTTAGTTGAACTTACTTGAAAAAACCATCAATATTTTAAACGGTTTATTTAGCCTTATACAATACCCTACCATATCTGTAATCTAATTTTGATGTGCAACATTAAGCGAGTCATCATAGTCATGAGATGAATGAAGATCTGTGCTCAAGTAACCTACTGCTGGAGGAATAATCGGAATTTTATTTTTAATGTTATTGTTTTTATTGTTGCGGCATATTTACTATGATTTATCTCCAATCTTTTCTACAATATATTGCTATTAAATCATTGCACTCAAACACAGACGACATGCTTAAACCTGTAATTTTTTAATAACTGACTTTGGGCTGTAAATATTCATATATTTGAACAGCTTCAGTTTGTTCTAATACATGATGATTTTGTTAGAAAATTAAGTGCATGGAAACAATGTGAACATATTGTATAATTTGTACAGTCTTTACTCGTAATTAATATTTTAAGGGATGTATAACCTTGTCTACTTGCTCTTTAATGAGATATGTTGTTTGTATTCTAGTCTTGCATTTCTTTAATAAAAAGGTGGTCAGATTCTGAAGTATTGTACATACACAAACAGTAGCTAACAGCATGCTCTACTTTAAATCATAATGTGTCAGAATAATGTGACATTACCTGATTAATGAGGGCAAAACTGTGGTTAGTGCTTGGTTAGTGTGGTTAGTACATTCTTACTTTTCATGTTTGCAGATAGTAGGCCTATACATGTCCATCCTAAACTGACTCTCACTGGCAACGGGCCCTGAAGACACTATGCGAACAGGCTGTTAGCCAGAGTCCCACCATCTCCCAGCTAGCCACTAACTGCTAACTTTAGACCCACAAGCGCTCTGGGCTGCGGCCAGCTCTCCTGTCTCCAACCGAGCATGCAATGGAGAGCCCTGAAGCTGCCTGGAAAAGTGGGAGTTTTTTTTTTTTTCTTCCTGCTGCTGTAGATAAAGAGACAATTCAAAAGACAAATTAATGCGCAAAGGTCTGTCACGAGTTAGACCACGTCGAAAGTTTCTCATAAACCGCCGACGGGTATCAAAACGCTTGTCAAATGTTACTTAGATAATAGATGATTGTATGAAGCTTAAGAACTGACCTAAGTTGGCTGGTACATTAAAAATAAAACAATTTTATTTTTTTATGTAATGTGTGCATTGACGCAATGAGAACAACTCAAGATTTAAACAAATACAATTATTCCACAAGCTAATTATTTAAGAACACAAGCTGTTTTAAAAAGAAATCCAAAAAACAATGAAGCAAAATAAATAATGTTATATTAAATATGATAGTAAATATTTGCAAATGTATAACATAATATAAAATAATAATAATTTAGTGATATTTATAATGTATACTATTACAGTATTTATATTTAATTTGTGTGTTGTTTTCATTTTTAATTTGTTTCAGTAATTTTACTAATTCAATTTACTTATTTTATTTCAGTTAATTGCCATTTTTTAAGTTTAAGTTGTTTAAGTTTTTATTTTAATATTTATATTTTATTTTATATTATATTTATATATTAATTAACAGAAATGACTTTAATAGTTTTAGTTTGTTAAGAACAAAACATATATTATATAATATAATATAATATAACAACGGGTGTTTTTCTTAGATCCTTAAGTGTTCCGTGAATGTGAGATGAGACAATGCGAGATATAATCAAAAAGAGCCTCCATGCCATCGTGATTGTCTTATTATACTGTCAATTACATAATGTCCATCAATCATGTTTGCAACTGCTCAGAAAATGGTGCGGTTGGTTAAACGGTGCAGAGTGGTTACAAATTGAAACAAACCTGAAATTATTTTAAAATAATCTGTCAATGAGTCCTCATGCATCTGCAAGAATCTTCTCATTTCTGTCGCAGCCTACATTGGCGAATGTTCTCAAGGTAATTATTGGGAAACTGATAGTTGATCAATAAAAAAACAATCATCACCACTCCTTACTCTTGGCCCTTAGAGCTTTCTGGTCAGGACAACAATTTTCAATACAATAAAAAAAATGAGTGTACACCAGATGGTTGACGAATTGAGATGAAAGTGCACTGGAATCACTAGAAGCGAGGGAAAAATCAAAACCAAAGCAAAAATCTAAACTTTCAAGAGTACTGCAGGAATATCCAGGTATAACGGAGAGAAGTGAGTGAGGAGAGAGACAAAGGAAGTGGAATAGAAGCGACGTCTCAATGCCATATGCCAATCAATAAATTATTCATGTGTGAGAGAGTTTGGGACTCCCTCTCAATCACTGCACAAACATACCCGCACACTTATCTGGCTTCAATGGGGGAAAAAGACCTATATTTATTTTCACACAACACTGACACATTGAGTCACACTCAGAGAGTGACGTCAGAGACAGACACCTGCTGCAGTGCTCAGCACCCAATCTCACAACAGTCTGGATGTGCCAGCTCACAAACCACCTCTTACGTCACTATTACACATGATCAGTGAGCACAAAAAAGGCTCTGTGTTCTGTCGACATGGAATCATATATGACACATCCACGATTTAGTCATAGCTATAATTAGAACAATTAAATTTTTGATGATCTATTTCACAGTAATTGAGTTTATTTTACTATTTTATATGTCTTCTATGGTTTGATTTGACACTACAGGAAAAATATGAATAAAACTTTAAAGAACAAACGATTTTTCAAAGACGAAAATTTACTAATGAAGCCAAGAACTGGCATTTATACGGTAGCTGAGAAAGCTCATACAAAAAGAAAAGAAATACAAGAAAATTAAGAAAAAATAATCAGTTTGACAACACGTGCTCCAAATGTTCACAACACAACCAAATACAGAAACGCACAGCAAATGTTAACAACGTAACCAAATACAGAAACGCACTACAAATAATCACAACGCAACCAAATACAGAAACACGCTACAAATACAAAGCAACCAAAAACAGAAATGCACTGCAAATACTCACAATGCACCCAAATACAGAAACACATTCCAAATACACACAACGCAACTAAATACAAAAAACAAGTTGCAAATACTCACAATGCAACCACATACAGACACGCTGCAAATACTCACAACGCAACCAAATACAGAAACGCACTGTAAATATGCGCAACGCAACCAAATACAGAAACACACTGCAAATATGCGTAACGCAACCAAATACAGAAATGTGCTGCAAATACAACGCAAACAAATACAGAAACAAACTACAAATACTCACAATACAAAGAAAATACAGCAACCCACTGTAAATTCTCACAATGCTAATAAATACAGAAACGCACTGCAAATACTCAGTGAAACCAAATACAGAGACACGCTGCAAATACTCACAACACAACCAAATACAGAAACGCACTACAAATACTCACAATGCAACCAAATACAGACACACACTGCAAATAATCACAACGCTACCAAATACAGAAACATGCTGCAAATACAACGCAACCAAATACAGAAACACACTGCAAATATGCACAACGCAACCAAATTAGGAAATGTGCTGCAAATACAACGCAACCAAATACAGAAACAAACTACAAATATTCACAATACAAAGAAAATACAGAAACCCATTGCAAATTCTCACAATGCTTATAAATACAGAAACGCACTGCAAATACTCAGTGAAACCAAATACAGAGACACGCTGCAAATAATCACAACGCTACCAAATACAGAAACATGCTGCAAATACAACGCAGCCAAATACAGAAACACACTGCAAATAATCACAACGCTACCAAATACAGAAACATGCTGCAAATACAACGCAGCCAAATACAGAAACGCACTGCAAATAATCACAACGCTACCAAATACAGAAACATGCTGCAAATACAACGCAGCCAAATACAGAAACAAACTACAAACTCACAATACAAAGAAAATACAGAAACCCACTGCAAATTCTCACAATGCTACCAAATACAGAAACACGCTGCAAATACTCACAACACAACCAAATATAGAAACTCGCTCCAAACACACAACACACCCAAATACAAAAAACACACGCTGAAAATGCTCACAACGCAACCAAATACAGAGATGCGCTGCAAATTCTCACAATGTAACCAAATACAGAGATGCGCTGCAAATACTCACAACACAACCAAATATAGAAACTCGCTCCAAACACACAACACACCCAAATACAAAAAACACACGCTGAAAATGCTCACAACGCAACCAAATACAGAGATGCGCTGCAAATTCTCACAACGCAACCAAATACAGAAACACGCTGCAAATACTCACAATGCAACCAAATACAGACACACACTGCATATAATCACAACGCAACCAAATACAGAAACGATCCTGGCCGAAACATGCTTATTTATCAATGTCTACTTGTCAGTGGTATTGTCGATGACCTGAAAGGTGAGTTAGGGGTAGTAGAATAAGTTACTATGTAGTTATAAAGTTACTTATAGTCAGTAGGATATATGCTGGGGGACCATTAAAATAAAGTGTTAAGCAGACATACATGTGCAACGTTACTTATAATGAACATAATGTCTAAAGGGAACCATCAAAATAAATTGTTACCAGAAGTGGCAGGAAGAAAGGAAAGAAAGAAACAAAGACAGAAAGAAAGAATGACGCAGCAGGATCAGATGAGGGGAAGAGAAAAGCTATTACAGCATCTTAAGAGAAGACGACTCCCATCTATATTTCATAACTCCAAACAACCCCTAACATCAGACATCAGCAGCGAGCCTGGCAAGACTTCAAACTTTAACTGTGGATTGATCCAGAGTTCAACTTCTGCCTACGAGATAGATATTGGTATTCAATGAACATAAAGAACAATGGAAATCTATGTCCCTTTAGGGCATCAATTGCTTTATGATATTTTACCGATCCAACAAAGACAGTGGCCATTCTGTTTTTACATTGCTCAAGGGAACCATGGCACTGTTGTAGTGGGATCTCCGAGAGGAATTATGCCATACTTTGATTGTAAAACAGGTTAAATAAAGGTGTTTAAATCCATTCCGCAGATTTTTGCCATAATGTATTTTGCTGATCAAGCCCTTCATGATTAGTTAATGAGCAAACAGAGTCAAATAATCCAATAATGGACTGTACCAAGTTGCAAGTAGGGGATTTGTAAACAGTGGTGGTCCAAGCATGTGGGCTAGACTGAATAAATGAACAAAGGAATGTGGATTATTGACTGCTAACACATCACAGCTCATATTTTAACAAAAGGTCAAGGGCACAGAATATTTCCAGGATATTTGGCATAACATCCAGCACTGAAATATAATGCAGATGGGCACAAACCCAAGACTCCTCGATGGCACATTTGTTGCGAGAGTGCTGTGCACTGTATTTTAAACCCACATTTCAATCGGAGTATTGAGTGGAGCACAAGGCAATGCCCAGAGTAAAAGCCCCGATGATGACAACAAGAGCGATCATATTCCACACACACTGTCTGAATGAATGAATGGCTGTGGGGGGAGGGAGAGAGAAAGAGAGGTACAGAGTGAGAGGAAAGGGAGGGCTGAGGTGAGTGAGTTCAAAGAAATCTGTGGATTTTTGTGGTGATTCAAGACAGGCAAAGAAATGCATATAACATATATATATAAGCAAGCACAAAAATGATCATATAATGTTGTATTTGATGTACAGTGTGAGTCAAAGACTAGTAAAAATGCTTGTTTTAATTTTCTTCATTTAATGCTTTCATTATTTAGAATATCATTTAACTGAAATTTTAGTGCAAACTTAATTTGAGGAAATGGACATTAAAACGTCTCGCTATTTTGTTTGCGCTTGTAGCTTTAACGACAGCATGAACTCCACAAGTTTGTTCACATGGTCAATGTGCAAAAATTACTTTAATTTGACATGTAATTTTAAACATTTCTTATTTATTTTATGTCATTGCGTTTATTTATACATGTTAAGTATAATTTAAATATATAAAGTATACTTTTTAGGGATGGACCGATATGAAAATTTTGGCCGATACCAATAACCGATAATTCTTTATATTTGAAGGCCAATAACCGATATATTGGCCGATACATCCAAATACAAATTTGTATATATGAGATATTTCAAACAATTCAAAACAATCATGGAGAACAGAGTGTCTCAGACATAATCCATTATTTATTGGCTTTAATATATCAGTCAAATTTTCTTATTGGGCCGATAATGATAACATTAAAAATGAACACATATCGGCCGATCCCGATATGGTGGCCGATTTATCGTGCATCCCTAATAATTTTAAATAAAACATTTTTTTGTTTATTTGGAGATTTAAATTAGATTTTAAATCCCAGATTTTCGACAGTGGTTATAGACTAGTGATCTAAAACATTTCTTATTTATTTTATGCCATTATATATATATATATATATATATATATATATATATATATATAATATAATATATTATATATTATATATATATATATTTTTTTTTTTTTTCTTCTTTTTTTTTTTTATTTATTTATTTATTTTTTTTTAATATTATATTGAGATATTTTTGTTTATTTAGAGATTTAAATTAGATTTCCAATGGTAGTCTCAGACTGCATGGACTCCACTGTATTTTTCACTGATATAACCAATAATAAACTTGCACACATTCAGCGGTGTGAAAAAGATCCTCTCCAACACACCCCCTCCCAAGGTCATACAAACCAGCTGTACATTTGATAAAATACAACAAAAATGGCTGAGGTAGACTTTACACACCAGCACAACCAACAGGGTCAGTGGGACACGGAGGCCGTCCTATTCTCAGCCTGTCTGTCTACAGCACAGACCTTTAGAGGCAAGAAACACCATGATTCCCCATCCGTACCACACAGTTGCTTCCATGTTTAATGTTTAGCATCTGCAAAGTAGCAAAAATGACTAAATTTGAGACTTGAAAGCATGATAGTGCTCTTCTGACAGTTACTACAAAATATTTGATACTTTTAAAAAAAGATGCACGGAATAATCACACACTTCCTTTAATAGACACGATGTGATGGCATGACCATTTTTACACAATATGGCCAGGTGACAGTAAAAGCCTTTGCATGTCACATCACAATTTAACGTGTTGATTAATCCTTCATATTTCAACAAAAGCTTCATGCAGTAATAATTCAAACAATCTTTGTTTGACTGTACAGCCAAGAATTTGTACATTACAGCACCATGTTCACATTCACTCACACCAGCAGCACATGTGAATAAGGTCCATCACAGCCGGACCACAGGCAAGAGGGATATGCAGGAACAATTCCCATGACATTCCCAGTACACCTAGCAAGCCGGCATGTTACAGTGATCTCATCTCTTTCAAAACAGCCTTTTCCGCTGCTGTGACTCTAATTGGAGAGAATCCTCAACCATTGTCTCAAGCGCATTACATCATGCCTGTCTTTGCCTCTTTCTCTCCCTCCCTCCTCTCTCTGTCAGTGTCTTCCATTGATCTATACACCTTTTCCCTGTATGAGATATGAAAGATTATCATCAGTACAACAGAACACACTTGCATTCATTCATTAATTCATTAATGCATTCATTCATTCATTGATCTCTGTTACTACAGCAATACCTCTCACATCTGTTGGAAGTTTCCTTTCACTAAACGGACATTTCCAAATCACCTTGAGAATTGTGCACAAAGAATATTGCATTTACACAGAAGTCAGACACCATGACTGTTGCATTGCATTTTGCATGCTGTCTTATACTTACTGTTCACTATGCAATATCAATGACAGCTGCAATCTAAGCGCGAGCGCACAGCTGCTCCAATCATCCGATTCACTACAAGGAAGCTTCACTGGCCAAAATCAGCACTGGTCCGGAGAAACCCGCATGAATATCCACCGCTGGCATCCTCAGAAACGCGATACTGTCCCGTATATCGATGACATTTTGATTTCCAGATATGCCCATTAGTAATAAAATGGCACGTTAAGGATTCAGCGGCGAGAGCAGCGGTGGTTGGTAGAGACCATTGTCCCAGAAAAGAGGGGGAGTTCGCTTCTGTCTTAAAGTTGCAGCTTTCCAACAAATAGTAGGGTCTCCTCCATTCGTTCCCATGTTCACGCATGCAAATGCTAATTTAAGCTAATAACATTGTCTTAATTAGGTTATCCGAATTCACCAGGACATAACTTTTAATAAATGACTATTAAACACTTCTGTAAACACTGTAAAAGTGTATGTGTTTGGACTAAATGCTGTCGGGGGACTAAATGTTGGAAATATTCTCGATGGCAGGGGAGAAATTATAGACAGCCAAACAAACACACAGTAAATTAATTATTAAATACAATGAGAGAGCGAGAGAGAGAGAGAGTAATTTTTAAACAACGCACAGCTAAGCTTCACTCAGTTTCTGCAAGTGTCATCGTTGTGTCAGTAGGTGGCGACACGCGAGCATTATGTATTATGAGTCATTTCTGAATCGTTCGACTATTCACCAAACGAACGACATGCAGATCGTTGTAAACGCCACTGATGGCTGAAGCTCAAAAGTTTCCATTTATAAAATTATATTTTCTTTTTCTCTTAAGTTCTTCTCTATTGGCTGACAAAGATATAACTTAACAAATCTATAATACATAAAGCTGCACTATGGGATATACATATATATAAATATACATACATATATACATATACATATATATACATATATATATATATATATATACATATATATACATACATATATATACATGCATACATATATATATACATACATACATATATATATATACATACATACATATATATATACATACATACATACATACATACATACATATATATATACATACATACATACATATATATATATATACATACATATATATATATATATATATACATACATACATACATATATATATATATATATATATATATATATATACACACATACCCTATAGTGCCTAAATTCTAGCCTTTTCCATTCATAGTATCCATTCATACTCTTATTTGAAATAGACCACATAAAACACTTTAAGATTGTTGAATAGTTTGTGACTAAAATCCACAGCTGAGACCAAGAAGTCATTTATACCTTTAACAATATAGATATAACAATATATATAAATATAGATATCTCATTCTACTAGTCACTATGAGTTATATATATGTATATACACATACACACATATATACATATACGTACATACATACAGTCACCAAATACAAAAACCAAAATTTATTCAGATACTTTCAACATTTCACACATTAAAACAGTTGTTGGTAGTCTCCTGCGCCCACTAGTAAAAATATATCAAAATTATAAACTTTTTTTGGTTTGTATATACACATACATATAGTAAAACCAAAAAAAGTTTAGATATAGTTTACATATATATATATATATATATGTATAGAGAGAGAGAGAGAGAGAGAGAGAGAGAGGAGAGAGAGAGAGAGAGAGAGAGAGAGAGACATTGGAGAATGAATAGCATCAAACTGTCTTAATTTTTGTCCACTTTGTAAAAAATGTCAATAGCTGAAATTTATTAGCACACAGTCTCTTGATAAAGTGTGACTCCAGGGAGCACTACACCACAGATCATAAAGCACCACAGGGTAATTCGTAATTAAGAAAAATATGTTAAGTTAGCAGTTACTAACTATAAGGAAATAGCTAGAATGTCCCTCCTTTGGACAGGTGTTCTTTATGGACCGACTGCCTATAGAGATGCGGTGCGTGCCGTGTCACTCCCGCCGGGAAGACCTCAGGCTGACGGGCCTGTCGCTGTCCATGGTGCTGCTCCAGTGAGGAGCCAAGCGCTGCTGTCCACGGTCATAACAGTGAGCTGAGGAAAATGAGCTCAGCCTCAATAACAGCCGACAGCCAAAAATAAACCGGAGCATTTCAGTCATGTTTAAAATACTTTCTCCTTTCCAGGTTTAATGTGCCAAGACAACGATAAGTAAGCCAATCGCATGTAGATTTCTCAAAGAGTGTAAACACTGTTGCACTGCAGCACTGTCAAACACCGCTTTGTTTGTTTGAGCAGTCATGTCACCTTCTAACGGAAGAAGTTGGGAAATTGTGTTTGTGCTGCAGAAATTATACACCTCACCTTTACAGTAAACATGAAACAATGACCCCATTTTGTTTTTTTTGTTTTTTTTCAAATTATGGTCATGATTCATCAATGGATGTAATCTAAGCCAAGCAGAATCTTGGATAATGTTTAACCAATAGTCTAATAGCTTTTTAATATCCAATTGAGCAAGCATGTAACATTATGGAAGTAAAATGGGTTGTGAAAGGCATTTCATGTTGACTTAAAATGCTCTCTGTAATAAGCCAGTGAGCATGGGTTGTGATGAGCTGAACTTCTGTGGCAAGGGACAAACCCCTCAGAGAGAGAGAGTGAGAGAGTGAGAGAGAGATAGAGAGATAGAGAGAGAGAGAGAGAGAGAGAGAGAGAGAGAGAGAGAGAGAGAGAGAGAGAGAGTTATAGAGAGAGAGTTATAGAGAGAGTGTGAGAGAGAGAGATAGAGATATAGAGAGAGAGAGAGTGTGAGAGATATATATATATATATATATATACATATATATATATATATATATATAGAGAGAGAGAGAGAGAGAGAGAGAGAGAGAGAGAGAGAGAGAGAGAGAGAGAGAGAGAGAGAGAGAGAGAGAGAGAGAGAGAGAGAGAGAGAGAGAGAGAGAGAAGCTGTCTCTGAGGTGCATTGCCATTCTACATCAACAACACTATGTTGTACTTCTCTCGAGTCACCGGAAATAAATAGTTCACATAAAATCTTTACATACAGCAATTCCCTCTTGTGGGGATAATAATATCTCTGGTAATAACTTGATGTGGGTGGGTGGATGAGATTTAGAATGGTTTTTAAAGAAATCAACACTTTTATTCAGCAAGCATGCATTAAATGAATCAAAAGTGACAGAAATCTTTTGTGACATTATAAATGTCTTTACTATTTCAAATAAATGTTGTTCTTTTGAACTTTCAATTCATCAATGAATCACAGTTTCCACATAAATAATATCAAAATAAACAGCACAACTCTTTTCAACATTAATAAAATATCTTTAATAAGGAGAAAATGTTTCCTAAATCAGCACATTAAAATGATTTCTGAAGGATCATGTGACACTGAAGCCTAGAGTAATGATTCTGATAATTCAGATTTACCATCACAGGAATAAATTACATTTTAAAAGATATTCAAATAAAAATTTGTAATAATATTTCACAATACTACTGTTTTTTTCCTGTATTTTTGATCAAATAAATCCAGCCTTGGTATGTGTGTACTCATCAGCAAAAAAAAAATGTAATAAAAAAATGGAAGAAAAGGACCAGGACATTATCCAGTAATTTTTCAGACATTTCCATTAACCCCAAAACACAATACAATGAAGTTCGAAGTTCAAAATAGGGGTAAAACACCTGTAAAAAAATAAATATGGAAAATTCTGTCAAATTAATACAGTACAACGGGCCCTGTTTTTATGGATTTGTTTTTGGTGTTCAGAACTGCCTTAATTGTTGGTGACATAGATTCAATAAGGTGCTGGAAACATTCCTCACAGATTTCAGTCCATATTGACGATAACATCACACAGTTTGAGATGATTTGAGCCGGAAGCTGCCATCAGAAGGTGGGTACACTGTGGTCATAAAGGGATGGACGTGGTCAGTAACAATACTCAGGTAGGCTGTGGCTTTTTAAATAATGCTCAGTTTTAACTAAGGGCCCAAAAGTGTGCCAACAAAATAATCCCCACACCACACCACCACCACCAGCCTGAACCGTTGATACAAGTCAGGATAGATCCATGCGTTCATGTTGTTTACTAGTCTCGCCATTCTCCTCTGAACTCTGGCATCAACAAGGTATTTTTGTCCACAGAACTGACGCTCACTGGATATTTTCTCCTTTTCTGGACCATTCTCTGTAAACTCTAGAGACGGTTGTGTGTGAAAATCCCAGTAGATCAGCAGTTTCTGAAATACTCATTGCCAGCCCGTTTGGCACTAACAAACATGCCACGTTCAAAGTCACCTTTCTTCCCCATTCTGATGCTCATTTTGAACTTCAATAGATCGTCTTGACCACGGCTGCATCCAAAAGTGTAACGATTATTTAAAATAAAAAAATAAAAAATGAAAAAAAACGATTAGTTGGCCGATTATTTCTTCGATTAATCAGATAAAAATCCTAATTTTCTTTTTTATTATTATTTTATTGGCAAAAAACACATTATTGCACATCCTGCCCAATGTCCTTCAAACAAACGTGCCAACTGAATGCTATGAAAACATACCGTGCTTAATTTCTTATCACAGAAAAGAGAACACAAATATTTTAGGGATCTGAACAAAAAGTCACTATTCACACATAATGTCCAAAAAACTTGATATTTTGTTTGGCCTCGTTTGGCTTTGATAACAGCTTGCATTTTTGCTGACATTGTTTTATATGTACTTTTCCACAGTATCTGTTGTTATTGACTGTAATTGGGCATCTGTGCAAAAAGTGCTTTACTATTTTTTCTGCCTTTCTTGTAAAACAGTAAATTCGAAAATTCATGACAACAATATTTATATTTTAGCATTAGTAGAAAGACTACTGTGACTAAACAGCTAACACATACTGGTGGATTAACCATTACAGAAACATAAAAATGACTTTGGTAATCACCAGTACCAATAGTTTAGGGCAGCTGTGGCACAAACCTTAGGTGGTGGTAGTCTAATATATTTAAGCACTGTAAATATAGTGAATGTAGTCTAAGTCTCTACATTAAAAAAATAAGATAATAATAATAATAAAGAAAATCAAAAACACACTCAGTATTAACCAACAGTCAAGAGAAATGTTCAGCAGAAACACACACAACCGCTTACTGACATTTGTTTATCTTGTGTAAATAATAGAAATGTCTTACATATATTCAATTACTTGCTGTTATCCCTTTACAGTTACTAACATGAAATACTTGAATGACATACTGATTTTTAAACCTAAATTGAACTTTCAACAGATATTTCAGCAAAAAGAATATTTTTTCGCTGAATATGAATTGTCTGCTCATTCAGTTACGTAAAGTCTAAAGTTTAACACAGACTGTCAGGACAAACCTTTATGCAAAATGGAAATGCTCGCGTGAATTTGAAACATTTACCGATAAGGCTATAGCTGTAGAATGAACGTTTTGCGCTGAGGACGTGCACGCATCTGTCAAGCGCCTGACAGGGCAAGCCATGTTAAACACGGAGCTAATGCATTAGCTTGAAGCTTAAAATAAAGAGTTGTCATGTTCTGGGCAGTTTGGATTATGCACCTTTCCCGCAGCAGCTCACTCGGTTTCCTCCACTGTTTTTAAATGCATTTTGTCCATAGAAATGTGTTTTTCCATGCTGTAATTTGACAAGACTGGTGGAAGTTTTGCGTGCACGGTGGGCAGACCCAACTAATCGATAATGACAATTGTTGTCAATGATTTTCATTATTGATTAATAACGATTTTATCGATTAGTTGTTGCAGCCATACAAAAGTGTATACTTCCCTACTATATAGTAAGTGAAAAAGAGTATGTGATAAAAGAAGTGTGTCCGAATTCACAGTACTCATAAAAGAGCAAGCAAATGGATGACCTACTACTTACATTCTGAAGTGTGAATACAATGGATACTTTACTATCCCATGAGGCCACGAGAGAGGATTTGTGAATGGAAGTAAAGCGCTGATAAATATAACATGACAAATGTACATGTTGTTTGTATTCATACTACACACCTCATACTATTATAGAACATACTTTTTAGAGCAGTGGTTCTTAACCTTGTTGGAGGTACTGAACCCCACCAGTTTCATATGCGCATTCACCGAACTCTTCTTAATAGGAAAAATAAAATATGATTTTTTTCAAATTAGTATGAAGGGATTAAAATATTAAGAAAGAAATCACACGACGTACCATCACGACAGTCACAAGTCGACTACTGGGCGCACCAAATTCCCTGCAGCACAGATAAGCCAAGCGATGTTGCGTGATCACCTGCAGCCAATGATGGCCAAGCGGGGCGAATCATATGAGTCGGGTGTGTGTCTTGACCTCCGCCGAACCCCTGAGACTGACTCACCGAACCCCTGACTCACCTGAACCCCAGGTTAAGAACCACTGTTTTAGAGGTTGTGAAGTAATTGACCCTTCGCAAACAGTTTGATTGACAGGCAATCTGACCAATCATAACCCCGAACCCGCCATCTTACCTGACAAAGCAGTCAGGGGAGTAGCCTATAGTAGATTAACGTTGGTGAACTTAAAAAATTGTGCGTACTTTCCACATTTGAAACAGCATTCCTTCTGATGTTCATTCATGTTTATTTGATGCTATAAATGAAGAGATGATCGGTTCACGAGCCACTTGAAGGAGCTGCAGCGATCTGTCATGACACTTTAAAGAGACACTATACACTATTTATTGATTAAACTTCTTTAAAAAAAAAATACAATATTTTAAATATGAAACTGTTTCATACATTGTCAGTGTCCTCTTTGCTCCGCAATGTATTTGCGAATCATGTGAACATGATGTGTGGTGTGAGAGCGCATGGGTTGTCGGGCATAGCAACATGGCTTTTGCGAAGGGTCAATTACTAAATGCATTGAGTTTCCATGTGATTGGCTGATTAGATATTTGCGTTAACAAATAGTTGAACAGGTGTACCTAATAAAGTGGCCGGTGAGTGTATATATACACATGTCCTTTTGTGAGGAATAAAGTTCATACAGGTTCAAAATAACATTAGGGAGGATGAAATGGCAGAAGTATAAAATTTTTTGATCTCTTTAAAACATCCTTCACTCCTGCCCAAGATATTCAGCCTTTAGAAATGCTGATGCTAAAACAGAAAATCTTATCATGTGAATATTAATAAACATGCTAAATACTTCCGCACACTCACACATTAGGTCTAGTTTCGCTTGCTTTGAGTGTCTGAATTCTGTAGCTATGGTTTTTTAAAGATCAAAGAGAATGTGTTTTATCAAGCTTGACATTTACTCCAGCTTTACAAGCTCTTTTTGAGGTTTCACATTTGCGGCTGTATCGTGCTGTATCGTCTGATTCCTGCTCAGCTTGACAAATTCCTTGCTGATTTCACACCAGTGACTCAGGTTACCGAAACACAAATCGACATATGACTAGTGTGTGAGAGGAGGGAATAGATAAGCTCTTGTGATTTCTGTGAGGTCTGTAAAGGACGTCTTTGTGTTTCGAATGCCTGTGTTTGATGCGGCGAAGAGGGGCGGATGAACGAGGCCGGTGTTTGAGAGCTGTTCGAGAGGGATTACGAGACCCTAGTCCCTGATAAACCATTTTATCTGTGTCATCCCAGCGGAGGCCAAGTTATTACACGACTACTACCATGTAAACTCCTCATAAAACCGTGTAGTAAAGCCGTTTACTGGTGTTCATCATGGTGATGGATATCATAAGGAGCAGGGAAATAAACTAGCCATTCAAAATTACAACAATAATAATTAGTGAAATAAAAAACTAGAATGTATTATTATTAGTTAAAGTTTGATGGACGCTCTATAAGGCTGCTCACATTCAGGTGATTTGTTATCTAACACTTTAAACCTGGAGTGGAAAGGATTCATTCCACTGTGGCTAATACAATTTTCTGGATTATACAACATTAATGTAAATCAATACTCACAGTCTGCATAATAATCACATATGAAACACCATGATATCCTTTAGGGGCAAATTGGTAAATTAAGACGCTTGTTGAGATTTTAATAATATTTTGATGAAAATGGGTCAGCAGCTGAACAAACCCTAAATATTAAACTTCTGTGTGTAACTTGTTCATGCAACAGACATTAAAAATATCTCAAGCCATACAAACTGTTGAGAAGAGGGGTGCTATTGTAACTGTGAATGCTTAAAACCACCTCAAAAACACCTCATCACACAAATTGTAACATTCTGGCAAGCATCTACAGCATTCTTGCGAGTGTGTAAGAATGCAGAAATCTAGTCTATCATATTGCATCTCTTATTTCCATTTGTCCACTGGATGTGATTGTTGCCAGGGTGTTTAAATGTTCCAATAAACAATAGTTCTGCTTTCATTCTCATATGCACTGATTAAAGAGTATCCATGCAGAAAATGCCCTTTCCACATCTCCACTCACACAAGACTTGAATTACAACAGAACAACATTAGATCCATAATAACAAACGCTCTTTGACTATGAGCATTTAAAAACAACAAGCATTCAGTAATATAAAAAAGTCCAATTGTGCGTTATAGTACCATTTCTATCTGATATATCCAAAAAATTTAAAAAAATTCTTTTGTCGGTGTTATAATTAATATCTCAACAATGGAGATGTTACCACAGAAAGCACATTTTTAAATATATTTTTACAGTTTGGTGTGGAAATAAGTGCTGGAAACCTACTGGACGCTAACCAATGGAACGATCCTTCTAATTAGCAGCTACATGAACATTTACATATCAAACACCGAAAGGCTGCTCATGTATTTCCACCCGTGTTCTTTCTTCATTTTTTTGTAGGGCTTAGTTGCCAAAGCACTGATGGGATTCCGTAACTCCAGTAAAGAGACAGAAAATGAGAGCAAACTCAAACCATACGGAGAATTCAAACAGATTGGCCCCTTGCAGCTGGGAGTTAATTGGACTGTGGCTTCAGACCGGATGGGGATCCCAGTTCTACTGGCTGTTAACTTGCCCTGCTCTCTCTGTATAAGACCACACGCATGAGCTGTCAAATAAAAAACAGCAATAACAAATAGAAATGTGCTCAGAATGTGCCCCTGTAATTAAAGATATTAAAAATAATAATAATCTGTCATAATTTACTCAACTATTAAATTGTTCTGTATGAGTTTTCTTTGATCTGTTGAATACAAACAAGATAACAAGATAGATAGATATGGAAGTCAATAGGGACCAGAAACTGTTTGGTTCACAACATTTTTCAAAATATTTTGTTTGTGTTCAACAGATCAAATTCATACAGTTTCAAAATGACACAAGGGTGAGTAAATGATGACAGAATTTTCATTTTTGGGTGAACTATCCCTTTAAGGCAACTGTGAGCACATGGAAAACATTTCAGAGAAATTAACCACCTAGAACATGCATTTTCAACCTACCTAACAAAAAAAATTGGATTATTTAGGTTATGATAAAACAGTGGTCTTGGGTTTTACTGTCACCATAGGTGTGTTTGCAGCATCACACAGAAGTACCATTTTCATTTACCAACAGCATTACAGAAATATTCAAAGGCTATTTGTCCACCATGGGAAATTTATTCCCTCTCCAAACATATCTAGTAACAACATTCCAATTACCAAGATTCAGGCCGGAGTTTACCTTGCATACTTACACTGAAGCATGTACTTTGGAAATTATAGGAAAAAACTCATAAACAGATGCAAATTAGGTTGCAGTTGAAGTTTGTAGCATTCAGCGTGTCGTGTGATCATATAATCGATAAACATGGCTGTCACGGCAAGGGGTGACCACCCAAAAAGACAATAAAACTACTTTTTCTAGGCCACTGATACCATGAGAGTCTCATCACTTTAAATGTTTGTAAAAGTACTATTTATATTTTTCTGTGAAAAAACTTTAAGTGGGAAAAATAGATTCAGTTCCTCTGCAAACACAAGATTCGTATCTGTCCTCCCACCATGTTATTTGGTAAACAAAGTCTCCTCCAAGTCTGAGACAAGACTCTACAATCAAAATTGCTCCTAAAGCCCAATGCACTTTTAAGCGACGATGCATCAGGCCTTCCAAACATCTCAATTCAAAGACTGATAGCCTCAAAACAAACCCGCCTATATCTCACTTCTTTGACAATGCTTCTGACATGAATAAAACATTCCACATCTTGAGTGTCCAGATATGATGTATATCTTCAATCTGTGCAAGGTGTTTTTTTACAGCGTAACCTGTGGGGACTGTGCTTGAAAGAAGAAACTGGCAAGCTCAGAGACATTTTAATGCTATAGATCAGGAAAAAATGCCGTTTTGGTGATATGAATCTGCAGACAGATATGGTGTTTGGATGTAGAAAGACGTGCCTAAATCAGTTTTTTTTTTTTAACTAAAACAACCTGAGAAATGATATCTCTTGTGAAGACACACCTAAGAAAACTCAGATACACTACAGACAGGATTAAGTTTAATCAGAGATAAAATGCTGCATATCGTCTCATGCTGAAGGCATTCCTAGATTAGTTCAGCATTGTGTTTATCCATCTTGGCATGATGAGAATGTAAATGAGAAGATGTGCTGCTGAGATTATTGCTCAACTTGCAAGTATGGCTATCATACTCTTATTAGCATAGCTGGCTAAGACATTTTTTTATCCATAAACTTAAGCATTAAACATTGGCCCATAGTTAGTCCCAAATCATTTGTGCTATGGAAATGAGTGATTTCTCAAATTATGCAGGTCGTTGAGGACAGGTGTGCAATTTTCAAAGCAATTATGGATGATAAAACAGGTGAAAAAAAATAAAAATGTACAGACGGGGCAACCTTAACGTTATGAAGCGACGAGAATACTTTAGATGCCAAAAACAAAACAAAAAATAATGACTTTGTTTAATAATTTGAGTTGTTGTCATACGCAGTTTATGTAGTGAATGCGGTTGTAATGATAAGCGGGTCAACGAACTGAGATCCAATTGCAAGCTTTATTAAAGACAGAATGGTGATAACAGGCAGGGTCAGAAACCAGCAAACGGGAATGTCAGAGGAAAAGCAGAGTCAGAATCGTTAAACAGGCGGATAGATCGAGGCCGGCAGCAGGTAAACAACAGTCCAATAATCCAAAGCAGTAAATCCAACAAGGCAGGCAGAGAACAATCAGAAAACGGGCAGACAGCCAGAAAACAGGAGAGGGAAAACAAACACGGTAAATAAACGACCATAATGACCACTAATGGTAATGACCACTATAAGCAAATCAAGACTTCGCGACTGTGTGTGTGTGGAGCTTAAATAGTCCGGATGATAGGCTACAGCTGGCTGGGGTGATCAGGTACAGGGCTTCTGGGAAATGTAGCGCGGAGGTGTGAGTGTGTGACAGTGGATTGTGGGAAGTGAAGTCCAGTGGTGAGTGAGTAAAAGTCCGGGGTGGAGTGCCCTCTAGTGGTTTTTCTGGGCACTCCAGTTGACAATCCTGACAGCAGTGTGAACACCAACTCGTTATTGGCGACATGAGGGAGAGTACTTAATGACAAATTTCATTTTTGGGTGAACTAACCCTGTAACGTTCATTTCTCACTGGGGGCGCATCCACTATACTGTGAAGATGTAAAACTGACGCTAGTCGACAGATAACAAAAAATGACTACCAGTCAACCGGGAAAATTTGGGTTGGGGGCAGCCCTACATTATATATCACATTGATGAGTTTTAGCCACAGGCAAGCCTCACTCACATTTTCTGTTCTTTTTTTCTTTTTAATTCAAAAATGAATTAAAAAAAATGTAGTAGCCATATTATTTTGGAATATATATATATTAAAAAAAAATGTTCGGGGTAAAGATTGAATATTGTTCCAACAAACATATGAGGTGTCCTTGAGGCATTCATATCTCCTTTGAAATGAAGAGAAAGCACATGTGAGTGGAATTAAGGGATGATTCTTGACCTGCTTTATGCAGAATAAACTCCTGTTACATGCTGATTGGCCATGTAGGGTCTCAGTTGCCAAGCAACCATCCAGCGGTGGCTGAAGCTCGCTGACAGGCAGCTGCTAATGGCCGTTCCACCCTGAATGGTTGGTTTAGGACAACGCGCAACACAACAAAGCCGGACTTCAGATGCCCAACACGTAACACACATGCATGAAGGAACATGAAGCCTGTGGAGCAAACCCTACATTCACTCAATGTCTCAGGGGTTTATCAGTGCAGAGATGTGGCTGAGATATTTATTCACAGAAAGCTACAACTGCATCCATAAACAGCTTGTGTCAAGCCGACAGAGGTAATGAAGCTTGAAAACATGAAATTTTCGAGAAATGACTTTGACGCAAGTTTTAGTGCCAATTATATCAAAATTAAGTCTGAAAGGAAAATAATTGATATCAAATTCCTGGAATACTTACAAAAAGGATCATAATATTGTGATGTTTTCTAATATTATTTTTCTTTCTTTCTCTCTTTCTCTTTCTTTCTTTCTTTTAGAGCCATAGTAATACTGTCCTTTTCTAAAATCTTTTTAGAGATGAACAATGGCAATGTCATGGAAATGGACATGTCTCCCAATTATTCTTTGGAAATGTACTATGGTAAAATTAATCTTTTTTTTATATATATACACACACCATTGAAACATACTAACCCTAACCCTAATATCATGTTAGACATATTTGATGGTAAAGGTTTAATTGTTTTATCACCTGAAAAAAATGTTTTAATCTGGAGCACCAAATCAGCATATGATTTCTGAAGGATCATGTGACACTGAAGACTGGAGTAATGATGCTGAAAATCAGCTTTGCATCACAGAAATAAATGTCATTTTAACATGAAAACAAAGCTGTTATTTTAAATTTTGATAATGTTTCACAATATTTGTGTTTTTACTTTATTTTTGATCACATAAATGCAGCCTTGGCTAGTTTAAAGGGGCTCTAAAATGCCCCTTTGGCATGTTTCTTAAGTCTCTAGTGTCCCCAAAATCTGTCTGTAAAGTTTCAGCATAAATACCCCACAGATCATTTATTATAGCTTGTTAAATCGGCCCCTATTTGGGTGTGAAAAACACGCCATTTTGTTTGTCCCTTTAAATGCAAATGAGCTGCTGCTCCCGGCTCACTTTCCAAAAAAGGGCGGAGCTTTAACAGCTCACACTTCGGATACTCGACAACAACAAAGCTGGAGAATCTCACGCAGCCAAAATGACGAGTCGAACACTGATGGAGAGACTCAGGAAGAAGTTACAACTTTTAGAATGAAACTGGACTTTTCTGAATGGTTATTGGATAAATTCATGTAGTTGCTGTGGAGTTTATTCAAATCATCGACTAGCATGTGCCGTCATGTTAATCTTTTGTGCAAATCTACCATTGAATTGACTCCTGTTTGTGAAGCAGTCCGACGTACTCTACTACAACAACTCTTCCTCTTCTCTAAAGCAGAAATCATAATCAAGGACCCACCTTTGAAAAATCTTTCCCCAAACTTTTGAATGGTACTAATTTATCAACTTTCACAATTAGAAAGCATGAAATAGGTTAGGTCTGCAATCACAGAGCGATCTTTGGTCACGGTTATTTTGTGAGATACATTTTTGCACTCAATCCCATTTGACAGAAGCAATCACAGAAACATTACAGAGTTGAAAAACTCATATCCTGAGAGCAACAGGATCTATATCGATTCACCATGGATGATCACAGCAATCCAGTAACAGGTGCTGTTATCCCCCTGTTGGTGCTAAAACTGAAACTTCAGCTAACTTAATCCAAACTCTTTCCAAACAAGCTTGTTTATTGGAGGCTATAGTGTAGGAGAGACAAACTGCTGAGATGTAATTACATGAGGTGCTCTAAAAAGAACTACTCTGCTCTCCACCTCACATTTCATTGATAAATCCGAGACGTCTTTATTGAACTCCCCAAGACCAGGTCCATTCATCTGCACTTAACACGGCACCATATCGTACCCCTGCAGTCTACTCATGCTGCTCCATTCCCTTGTGTCTATTTGTCCTCCACTCACACACTTCAGACAGCACAGAGGAGGAGGTGTTCTGGGAAATGTTCATTTCAAATCTCATTTCAAAGTCTCTGTCTAATGGGTAGCACACATCCTTTGACCATTGTAGAAAAATTACCTTTTAAGGGGCAATACAAACACCTCGAACTGATTTTAAGGGGTATTTGTACCTTTATTGAAAGTGATGATACACGGGGCAACTTTTTGAGCAATGTTGCCTAGCAATGTCACCAATCGATGATGCTTGGACACTTTCCCATTGAGAATGGGCAACAAATTTCAACTTGAAGTATCCAGATAGAAATTGGTTGCCCTTTCTCAATGGTAAAGTGCCCAAGCTTGGCTTGGCGACATTGCTAGGCAACATTGCTCAAAAAGTTGCCCCGTGTATCATCACGAGAAGTCTGTCCCTCCATTGACTGCCTTTGCAACTACCATTTTGACGCTTCAAAAAGGTCATAAAGAGATCAGAAAACTAACACACGAGAATGAACCGTATTGGTTACGCTGCACATTTGAGCTTCCGGAAGAGGTTTGTTCTTGCGCCATTCGGGTTCGGTTGATCTTCTGCTTATGTTTGCTGATCAATGTTTACATGCGAGTAAAAGCCTAAATTCAATCTGTTTATCATAAAAAGCGATCAAGTCTCTTCAGAAAATTTTGACTAAACCACTCAATTCATACAGATTAGTTTTCTGATGTAGTTGCAAAGGCAGTCAGTGGAGGAACAGACATCCCTCACATTTCATTAAAAGGATCTTCATTTATGTTCTGAAGATGAACAAAAATATGTAATTATAAGTTTGGAACGACATGAGGGTGAGTAATTAATGAGGAAATTTTCGTTTTGGGGTGAACTAACCCTTTAAATTATAAGTTGAACTGATCCAGAACAGCCTTCCAGCACCTTTTTTACCTACAGTATCTATACATGTATGTGTGTGCGTGTGCTGAACCTTAGTTTCGGTGGCCAAGACATGGTTTATTTTTGACACACTGAGACATTGAGCTGCAGTGTTTAAATTGGTGATGTATGTTAGATTCTGGTTTTCTCAACCTTCTACCCATCATTTTCTGTCCTTCTCTTCAACAGCTATCAATAAAAGTAGCAAAAAGGGCAAAATAAGCATCTCAAGTGTGTAGATACACTAAAACTGTCTAAGCACTAAATATAGTGCTCTCTCACACACACACACAATATATCTGCCAAAGACACACAGATTAGCTCAGAATACCTCCGTCTAGCCGTCTCTAGTCAGGTATCCTTAGAGACTTACAGTTTGGCAGCAGAGATGGAAGTCTGGCCAAAAGAGCATCACATTGGACGAGAGTGATGTACCTGACTGAGCAGAACTGTAGAATTAATTTCTGTTCAAGGAGAAAAAGGAGAGAGAGATAAAGCATGATATAGAGCGGTTTCAAAAGAGTGGATGCCAATTGTGAGCTTCCTCTAAAGGTCTCTTAATGCTTCCTACATGTGACAGTTGATTTATCACTCCTTATGAGAGTTTGATGGTGGCAGTGTCACAAGGGCTGAAACCTCAATATCAATAAGAATGAGTCATCCTTTCAAAATCTCTACCACTTTTCTTTGAACAGGAATTGATTTTGTGGGATATATGTTCTTAGACTGATCAGTTTTCAATCTTTTTATATGATAAACAGTTCTTAAAGGGACTGTTCATCCAAAACTGAACATTCTGTCATGATTTACTCACCCTCATGTCGTTTTTCTTTCTTCTATGCCTTCTCCCTAAATCAACATAAATGCATCATAAACATATTGTTTTAATTTGTAATCCATGAAAAGATGTTCCCCTTCTCATGTAGCTCTCAAATCTCATTTATGCATGTGTTCAACTTCAATTTAAATTTGGTACATCAAGACACATTGTATCAGCTTTTGTGTCTATGACGAGACACAAAAAGCAATGTGGTGTGACATGGCCTATTTTTATTGCAGCATATATATGTAATGTGTATCCAGGCATAGATACTGTAGAAGGTGGCATATTTGAACTAAACACAAGCGCCCATTCAATTTAAAACCTACAGTGGATGGGAAGAATTTTAGATTTTTGGTTACATAAAGCTGTCATATGGCTTCAGTGTTGTAGTTGAGACCAGGCTAAGACTCAAGTAGTTTGAATCCGAGTCAAAGAAGCATAAGTGGAAGAGTGTACAAGAGTTTACACAGACAACAAAACATATCCGCTATGTTGTAGTACTCGACAAGTTTGTCCAAGACAAGACCAAGAGCATGATACAGGCTTCAGAGCAAACTTGAGACCGAATCCAATCTTGAGTGCTTTGACACTGATGGCAACCCCTGTCTTCATTATGGAAAAGAGTTCTCTGGACATTCTTCAAAATGGCTTCTTCCACAGAAGACAGAAAGTCATGTTTGGAATGACATGAGGGTGAGTAAATAATGAATTTTTGACTTAATTATCCCCTTAAGACATGCACAGGGAACCTATTCAGAGAATTATTGAGGGAATTAACATAAATGACTAATCTACATAAAAGTGGGTGTGGTTTAATGGAGATGTTTTTTCCCATTTATAGACAGAATAACAATGAGAAAGATGGAAAAAGAGGGAGTTTGGAAAAGGGAAAGGAAAAGGGAAAGGAAAAGGCCCAGCCTACAGAAACACAATAACTTCCCATCTAATTGTCAATTGGCCGGCGTATTCCCAACTGCTCAGGCCCAATTCAACCTCAACATCAAAGGATCTCTGGTACTGGCTTGGCAATCCAGGGAGAATTCCAATGGCAGGATGGGATTAATAATTCAGGAATCATTCGGGTGAAGGCACAGAAAGGTCCTGGGAGATTGAACGGAGTAGGAGGGTAGAATGGACGGATGAATATGAGTCTCCAGTGAGATGGAGGGAATACCAAGTGTTGGCAAGGCAATGAATTGTGTTGGGCTCTTGTAGGGGGAAAGGTTGGAGAAGTAAGGGGGTAATCTCATCGCAAGATATGGTATGAATGTCCAAAGGGACTGGTGAGAGTGCACCGCTTGGAGCGGAGATAGATGAGGTCATTCCAAAGAGCACATGATGGGTTTTCCTGCTATTATTTTAAACAGAAAGCAGGAATGGGATCTTAGGAAGGTTTCAAAGTGGATAATACAAATACAAATGTCTTGGTGTGAAGAACCACAAACACAAATTGCCATAAATGATCTTCCGCATTGGTAAAAATGATGCTTTGATGTATTAAACCATGGGTAAATGAACGGATACACAGATAGACCCAAAGGTAAACCAACAGAATAATGGATTGTCCAACAAGGAACATCAAGACACCATCACGCATTATGAAAGGGGAAGCATCTACATCATCCTTTAATTTTCTCAAAAGTCAAGACATTCACTTACAAAAAATGCAAGCTAATCATTTGTTTCGAATCAGTTGTTCAGTTCAAACTACCAAAGTCACGTTAACTATTGAAATTTCGAATCACTTATGATGTAACGAAGCCCCGTTTACTGAAATCATGTGACTTTGGTGCCGAACCACTGATTCTAAACAAAAGATTCATAAAGCTTCGAAGCAGCGTTTTGAAATCGCTAGATATTGCTGAAAAGTCGTTATTTTATTTTTTTCAAGCACAAAGTATTCTCGTTGTTTAATAAACCACTGTATTTATTGAACCACTGTAGTCACATGAACCATTTTAAACATGTCTTTAGTATCTCTCTGGGCATCTGAAAGTGTTAATCGTCTTGCTGTCAATAGAGGCCTCACAGAGCCATCGGATTTAATCAAAAATATATTAATTTGTGTTCCGAAGATGATCGAAGGTCTTACAGGTTTGGAATGAAATGACGGCGAGTAATTAATGACAGAATTTTAATTTTTTGGGTGAACTAACCCTTTAAGTGCAAAGTTAAAAATTTAAATTTAAAACTTTATTTTATGGTAAGAGCTATCAGGCTAATGGCTTATCTGTATGCTATGCTAGAAGGCTACACTAAATAAAACACACATTAACAGTCATTATAACATAGTTCAAACTACATGCATCATAACATGATTTTGTAAGAATTGTAATTAGGCTCTCAAGAGAGTACCCATAATTCTTTGAGCCAATCGCTTGAGGTCCTAACGGAGAACCCATTTCAAGGAAGGATTCCTCACAACACCAGATTAGGCTCTCGGTAGATTGAAGACGTTGAGAATTTATGCTAATGCTAAATAATTAGCATAGTCCCTGAGGGACAGCGAGAGAGCAAACAGACGCTGCGACTCGGTGAATATGTGCAATCAGCTAGAATTAGGCTGCGCCATGTAGAGGTGTCAACTGTTTGCAAATACGTGACTGGTCTGACAACAACTGTGATTGTCACTGAAAGTGATATCTATTTTATATAAATGTTACATTGAGCTCAAAAGCGTAAAAGACAAATCAATCACAACAGAGATCCACTGTTTCTCTCAATCACAAATGGTTCAGAGATACTATCAGATATTAACACCAATGTGATTTTCTACACAATAGTGTCTAATGATTATCATGCTCACACAGATACTATGTATTACACCAGATATTTACATTGTAATCCAAGGTACTACAAAGAATACACTGAAAAACACTGTATCATTATCATCATCATATTTTTATAGCATGGTATTATAACAATAACATATATTTTTTTAAATATTTACCATGGTAATTCCACCTTTACAATGGTACAGTGATGGTATTACATGGTGCCATGGTACTTGAAATATACTATGGGTCACATTCAGTTCTTTTTAGTTTCAGTTTGTTGTCATTGTCACGCGTTCCTTTATTCTGTGTTCCCGCCACGACCTGTCACCATGGACACTAATGATCATCAGCTGTTCATCTTTTGAGTTAATCTTTGCCACTATTTAAGTTGTTCCCTGTCATGCACTCCTTGTCCGGTCACAGTAATGCTTATGTGTTTGTACTACCGCCTGTCTGTCATTGTTGGAGTTTGACATTTATCTTCGGCTTTCATCTGCCTTCCTGCAAGCATGCATTACACTATGGCACTAAAATTCATGGATTTAAATGGTTTCAAGGTACTTTCAAAAAATACCATGATACCACTATAGTAAATGTCCTACCACGATAGTATTATGGTACATTTTGTTAATTATTTGTAGGTAAATTATTTGAAGTTACAAAATAGGCAATTACAATAATACTGTGGTATAAAAAAACAGCAAGACACTTATAGAAAGAATGCTATGGTATTACCATGGTACATCTCCTCAAAATATGGTAATACCACATTTTTTTTTAAAAAAACAAAAAACAACAACAACAACAAAAACATGGTGCTATGGTACATTTTTGTATTTCTTTGTTGGCAAATTATTTAAAGAATCTAGATGAATTACACTTGGTACTATCAAGGTTCTTCAAATAATAACAAAAAAGTATAAAAACACTTCAAGGAATACTATGGTATTACCCTGGCACATGTGCTTAAAATACAGAAACATAGTAACATGATGTTTTCACGATTTATTCACTATGCACCATGTCAAAAAACATGGTACCGTGAAACCTTTTAGAACTTTTTTGCAGGTTAATTATTTGAAATATCTTAGATGTATTACACTTACAGAAAGTACCATGGTTTTACAAAGGTAATTCATATAATACAAAGGTTTTACCCAAAACACTGATAATTAATTACATTTTTAAATGAAAAAAAATCTTTCTAGGTTCTTTACAGTGAACAAATGTTGCATGTACCATACAAAACACAGCTATTAGCATGATGTATGTCATAAAAACATGGTGATAGTATCGTGGTACTTTTCTGTGCATTTTTTTCTAATTATTCATCCAAATATATACCTTTTGTAAACTTTATTTATCAAACACGCTTTTAAAGAATGACCTGGGGTGTCCCGCAGCAGACAGTGAGGACATTTCTGATGTTAATATTAAGAAAGAAGGCTAAATAAGGCAGCTGTAAACCTATTGAGCACTGCTACTGAATGGTTTATGTTCATGAGGACATAACAATGTGGAGGCTGACGACGACAACACTATTATACATCAGCTAATTCTTTGACAAAGGTAAGGAAGATAATTTAATTTATTTCTTAAAAACTGCTGTTAATTGTCCAGGTTGTGTCGTTTCCAGCCCTTATAATTATCCTTTCAACATTTTTTTTTAACTCTTACAACAAACTATGAACATAGACGCATTTGGTTGCACAGTATAATTAGGTATTAGTCACTAAAATGATTTAAAATGCAAAAATAAAATACAGTTAACCTGCAGTTGTGTTATATCAAAATAATTTCATTAAGTATTATTCATTAATATAATGCTGTTTGGTCCAATGAACCCAATATTTTTGTTTAAATGTTACTTTTTTGTGTGTGTGTGTGCTCATTCTAAATGGTTCACTCTTAAGGAGCTCATTTGATTAATTTTAACTCAATTCTTAATTCTCCTGAATTTATAATATTGCTTGTAATCTGTTGCCACAATTTTGAGTAGATATACATTCACAAATCCCAAACAATTTGCAGTCTCTGCAAAATACAGCTCACTCAGCCATCATCTCTCTCTCTCTCTCTCCCTCTCTCATAGCTGGAAGGGGATTGCAGCCCAGATTTCTAGGTCTTCCCCACTCTCATCAATGATGACTCACCACAGTCTTGTTTTTCCCTCCATTCGGCTCACAGATACAGCTCTATGTATCAGTGTGCCGGTATCGACATACCGCAACCATGACAACACATCTTTTCAAGAAAAGCCTCCAAGGACACAAGTGCTAAAAAAGGAATAAAACAAAGTTATGGCTGTAATATAGATCTGTGTATCCTGTGGCTTACGTTATGATTACTTATTTGTCAGTCAACGCACAGAGTAACGCTCACACCCTTATGATTTTAAGCGCTGAGCCACTGAGCTGATGGATTAGGTTTCGTGAGGGAGGAAAAGTTTTTATGTGGCTACGTTACACATGGCTCCCATCCTTTGCTGTAACTCATCTTATGCCCTCTATTAGAACAGATTCGACCAGGCAGAGAAAAACAACACCACTAATCATACGAGCCCACCGGCGAGCCCATTCAGATGAAAAATACAATTAGAGGAAGAAGGGACAGCGTTCACATCCATTCAGGACAGTCTCAGGCTAACGTTCACACTTTAAAGCAGAGCTGGAGGGCTAAACACAGTTTAGGATACACGGCACGGTGATGTAGGCCCAGACTTCTTTGTGAATGTCCGGTGAGAGAGATAAAAATAAAACCTTCATAAAAACCTTACCTTAAAAAAGAAAAGGAAAGTAGAGGCCAAGTGCAAAGTAAAGAAAGGGAACTTTGTTATATTAAATATAGCCTATATGAAATGGATCATTTCAGCTCAAATTTCCCAACAGATTGTTTGTTTGTTTATGATTTAACGCCATGCAAACTACCTCGGCTATATTCATGGTGAGAACGAGGTTTTCTTTTTTTGAGAACCTCAGATGAAAATTCTAAAACTAAATCAGGTCTTACTTCATTCAAAAAATCTTTTCATAAAGGCCAACAGAAAAATAAAGAGTTGTAACAGATTTCAAACTAACACAATCCAAAAAATATGCTTCAGTGATCATGAATTCTGGCACAAGGGGTATAAAGGAGGATCTTCACCCATTAACAGAAACATATGGGTTAGTCTGGAGTGTCCCATTCGACAGCGTGTGTAGATAATATGATCCCAAGGATTTTCAACATTTTGCACCAACCACAGGATTTATTTTGTAAAGTTTGTTTGTTGTACATGTATCCCATTCAGCTTGCCAATTCTTACAATTTACTATCTTATTATTTATAAAAGGTCTGAGGTCTGAAGAAGGAAATGGGCATTTTCTGAGCTCTGAAGATGAAATTTCACTAGCCGCCACATCAGCTTGTTCATTCCCTGTAATACCACAATGCCCTAGTGCCCAACAAAAAGTGACTTTAAAATTCTGTGCCTCCAAGGACTCCAAACTATTTAAAATTTCCACAAATGCTGGGTGTTCATACTTTGAAGATGCCAGAGTCTGAAGACAAGATTTTGATAGGAAACCACAAAGCCATCTGAAACATGATCTTCAGTCTGTGACTCATCTGTATAAATTGGGATATATGATGGAAAACTTTCTCTGTTTCTTAAAAGTAAAAGTTGTTTGTGGTAATCATTTGGATGTTCTTTTTTTGTTTATTGTTCATTAAATCCATGATAATGATTGGTTTTTTGATACTCCAGGGAGGAATACTACAACAATGTGTCTGGCTCAGCACATTTAAATCAGCTTTTATATTTTCCAGGTGGGGTTTAAATTCTCAACAGATGAACCACATTCAAAGCTGTTGTAAAATGCACACCTGTGACAATAACCCCTGCAAATCTACTCACCAGAAAGAAATATATAAAAGAAATATATTTGCTTTAAATATGTTGAAACTGAAGAAAATACTTTGGTAAAAAAATGAACCCACTGCAATTGAAATATTACAAATATCTGTTGTGTATATTACGCCTAAAACAAATAAAATGGAGCGTGGAAATAAAGTTTTTTATATCCCCCGAGTCCCGGGGGATATAAAGAAACGAGGACATTTCATTCTACTGAACTACTCATAAGTGCTGAAACTCTACTCATACAGCTCAGTTTATTTGATGAATTAAAACTGTGAGGTCACGCAGCGCTGTTTCACTGTCATACTAAACTGCATTTGAGTGTGTTGAAAGTTGTTATGTTTAGTATTAGTTTGTTGTCTGTATGAGACTTAACAGTAAGCTAGATCAACATTAGATTATTATACTGATGATATTCTAACACTGACTGGTGTTGAGCTGTATAACATTGATTAGTCTTATGTAGCCTACATTTGCTTACCTTGTCTAATAATGTGCAAGAGCGCCCTCTCTGTCAGGTCGAGGTTTGTCGCAAACGGAAACGCCATGCTGATATTGATCCTCGTTTTATTTCTCCTTATGACCCAAAGTTTGCTTGCCATGGTCCATAATGTTTGAGCGAAACAACAGCAGCATGCCGCTAGACGTTACGCAACTGTCCGTGTCTGTTGCCATGGTTACTATGCAGCACAAGCGGAAACCAGGGATAAAGCAGATATTACGTCACTGACAGGCGCAAGTGACGAGAGGGCGCTATTTAAAATTGTGATTTTCTCTGAATTTACAAATTCTTGGAAACATTTAGGATAATGTAAGTACACAGCTGAACGAAATATATAACACTGTGCAAGTGGGTTTTGGATATTTTAATTTAAAATTGTACATATTATACCTTTAAATGAAGCAGCAGTATTTAATATTATCCACTATATTTTATTTCTCTAAATCAAATAAATAAATTCACAAACTTGTTTGTATGAAAGGTCAGGTTTACATTTTAATATTTTTAAAGGATTTGCAATTGTCCGGAAGAAATTATTATTCTTTATTATTAAACATAATTATTGGTGTTTTATCAATGTAATTATTTAATATCAGTGATTTATAATATTGCTGTTGTTGCAGTGTTTTTTACGCACACCGTGTTTTGTGTCTTATCACGTTAATGCTTTTACAAATGCACTTTTGGATATTCCAAATTTCTCACTTGTGACTCCCTAAAAACTGATCGCACAAATCAAACTGCCTGTGTTTAACTGTAAAATAATAGTAACTCATACATGAAACAAACAAACAATAACTGATCTATGATACTGTTACACTGCAACAGCAGCAGCAAGATACCGTCTCCTGTAGTAGCATAAATATTATCCGGGGACTTTTCGCTGTGGTGTACACGAGACTCAAGCATCTGGCCATTATAAAAACATTAAAGGTAATGAGCCCAACATCTTAAGCAGATTTTACACTGAAGCCCCTCACTGGTCCATGGCCACGAGCCGTCTCTGAGAAAAGGTGCAGTGGCTAATCTCTGGCCGTGTGCTTCTAACACATTCTCTCCGTCCAAAGCACACTGCCAATTTCCACTCGGCCTCCCGTTGTGCAGCCTCATGAATCATTCATCAATACTACAGGAAAGAAAGGAGAGTTTTTCAACGGGAGAATCGATGCTGGTGTCGGGGGAAGCCCTGTCTCTGTGTCTGGGCCGCACAGGCAGACGTTGCGCTCTCAAATGACGCTATAGTCAGCTCTACACTGACAGAACTGTAAAGTACACCGTTATAAGTACTGTACATTGGAGATATTAATCTTTATGTCACACAGCATGGCAACTGGAAACTAAAGAGGACATTCTTTAATTGGACCCCGTGCTGTGGATATACGTATGTTATAGGCCGTGCTGACTGTCTCATGCTCGATAAGGCTGCGATTCCTACTGAGCTTTGAATATTGTTAGATGTGTCACACTGGTGCTGCTTTCTCAAGAGTCTAAATCAAAGGCTCAGCACTTCTGACTGGAAAAAGACATCCCCAAACCTGCAAAAACCTCATTTCAATAGCAATGCACATTTTGCTACTTGGTTATAAGATATTGTAATATGGTCTTTACTAAATATGAGATTTTTAGTCAAAACAAAAACTTAAAATATATTATGACTGAAAGGTTGAACTGTGTTCTCAGGATAATATAATATAATATAAATTTTTAATAATTTTATTGTCATATTGTTTATTTGTTCCTGTTTTACACAATAAACAAAAATAATAATTCATTTGAATAATATAATATAATTAATATAATCTAATATAATATAAAAAATGCAGTTTGACCTGTCAATTGAAATGTGCCTTTATTATTTTTATATAATAATAATGTAATAATTAATAAAGTTTTATTTGTTGCTATTTTACACTATAATAATAATGTTTTTAATAAAATAAAAAAATAAATAAATAAAAAATCACAAAATAAAAAGTTTGTTTAAATTCAGCGATTAGATTTAATAATAATACACAATTTTAAATACAGATGTTTTTAATTAGAAGTAGATTCTTAGATTTGTTCTTAGATTTGAGTTAATTCACAGCATTTTCTATAGTAGCAACACACCTGCTAAAGGAATAGTTTTTTTTTGCCAAGGCAACAATGTTCAATATATTTTTTGTTGTCAATATATTTGTCTATGTAGAAACTGACTTTCAAAAATAAACCCATTCAAGAAACATTCATTGGAGCAAAAAGTGTAACAATCTCGCTCTCCCTCTACTGTACATGTTCCTTAATCTCGTTTAAAAGTATAAAGCATTTACTCTCACAGAAGGCAAACATAAGGCAAAAGCAGCTAACATCCATTTTCAGCTTTATTTAAACCCTCTTGATAAGTTTACGCTCTCTGACAAGAGCCGTCACTCACACGCCACGAGATTGATGGGGAACGTGAGGCCTTTGTTGCCGCCTGTCACAGCCATAGATTCACACACACACTGAGATCTCAGTCACAAGGAGGGCGTCACGTACGCCACACAGTGTGGTAGCGGCGTGGCGTACGTGACGCCGCCTTTGTGACTGAGATCTCAGCGTAACCACACTCAAATCACACAGGACCACCAGAGCTTATAATACACTACCTCACAATACATCTAACCTGAACTACAACACTGAAATTACGACAGCAGTATTCTGACACTGAATTTATTTTACTGTATTAACAGGATTATGGCTATAAAGATATAGGTAATTGCCTCTTTTCCTTTTTGTTTTTGCTGCTTAATTTGAATTATTCATCTTTGCAGCTTGCACATCTCTAACATGAGGTATTTATCTCCCTTGAAATATAAACCATTTTATGACAGAAAATCAAAGAGATTAGTTTATGCGAGCTTCAGCTGAAATTTCAAAATTCAAAAATTACCTGCATCTATAAATTTTAGTCGCTTCTTTCAAAGCATCTCAGCAAGGTTAAAATACTGAACGTGATATTAAAAGTTCTGAGTGGTGTTTACTGTTACTTTTCTCATATACTTTTGGCTTTTTGACTATAAATTTATGATTTTTGTCTGGCAAAAAAATAAAATGGGGTGAAAAACAATTGTTTTCACAATAATACCTAATATTATTTTCATTTATACACTACCATTGAAAAGTATTCAGTAAGAATATACTTTTACTCAGCAAGGATGTATTAAATTGATCAAAATGACAGTAAAGGCATTTAGAATATTAATGATTCCTAAATGCCGTTCTTTGGAAGCTTCTATTCATCAAAAATACTTGGAAAACAAAAGTATCACAGGTTCTACAAAAATATTAAGCAGCACAACTGTTTTCACTACTGATAATAAGAAATGTTTCTTGAGCAGCAAATCAGCATTTATATTTCTGAAGGATCATGTGACACTGAAAACTAGAGTAATGTTGCTGAAAATCCATCTTTGACATCACAACAATAATATACATTTTAATAATATTTTGCAATATTACTGTTTTTACTGTATTTTTGATCAAATATATGCAGCCTTGACAAGCGTAAGATTTCTTTCAAAAGCATCTCGAATCTCACCAACCCCAAACTTTGGAATGGTAGCACATTTTCAACAGTTCAAGTCAACAAATAAGTCTACATTTCACAACAGTGAAAAAGAAGACTTGAAGAAATAAAAAATAAAAAAAAATCCAACAATACTTCAGCCCGACTATTGCCTGTTCAGTTGCCTTTTCAGTTCTTTATTGGTCACTACAGAGCACCCCAATAACAAAATCAATATCAATTTCACAAAGTGTCAGAAAACCCCACAAGCCTAGGTATATTATAAAGATCCTGTCACCACTGGCCATTTCAATGCTGCCAAAATCTCAACAAGTAACTTCCTGTTAAAGCTTCTGAAAACCCATAGACAGATGAAACATGAAGCTTATTTAAAATCACTCCATCTGAAACGTTTGCAGTAATGGCACACTGCTCTGAGCCACTTGAGACCAATGTAAAACACAACTTATATATTACTAGCATGTGAATCTGTCACTGACCACCTCCAAACGAGGTTTCAGTGATCCGATCGAGTCTGACATTGAAGATTTATTTTAAAAAGACAAGATGCTGTAGACACTCATTCATTTACAGTGCTGTGTCCAAACTCCCACACACACTGCCACCATGGAGACGGCAGACTGTCTTCACTCTGTCTCTCCAGCAGATCATTTCACACACATCCACACACACAAAGTTCACATTCTGTAAAGTAAGTGTTACACCTGAGATGGAAAAACTTATTAGAGAAAAACACACAATATCATCACAAGGGACAAATACGCACTAAATCTCATTTAAAAGCATGGTTGAAAAACAGATTTTCATGTGAAAATGTGACATCTATTTTTCTATAACTTTGCATTAATACTAGATCTTAGAAAGCTTTTTTTTTAAACTCTCTCTATATTCAAGTCATTAAAGAACATCATAAACAATGTTTTAATTTTAGTATTATCAGTTTTCATTTGCCCTATTCACCTATTAAGCAAAATCCACTTTTACATGGTGTTTGGACATAAATGTGTCCAAAACTCAGCATAAGATCTGGTGTAGGTGGTTGCTAGGATGAAGCTTTGTGCTTATTATGGTGTGTTTTTTTAGCACGCTATGCAGTTGCTAGTGTTTTCTGGATGGTTGCCGTGTAGTTTACTACTGGGCAAAGTTTACTGGAAAAAAATCCTTTTTTTAAGTTTGATCTTTTTATAACCTAGCAAAAAATCCAATACTATTAAACAAGGATTTTTCAAACACTAATGAATCCTCAAATTTTAGGCAGCACAACACTGAGCATTCGACAGAATTGGTTCTCTAGATGTTATAAAGCAATATTTAACACGGACTGTCTGCTCCAGCAGGGCACCAGGAGAAGAGATACAATCTAATCCGCCTTTTCAAATGACAGTTAAAGGCGTGAGTTGTGGGTGGTGATCAGAGATGAATGTGGCATTGGTTGGTTGTGCCGTGTTAGTTGTGGTCTTTTCTGTCCTGAAAAAGCCCATATTTGAAATACAAATAATACAGAGAGAACAGAGATGGTAATCTGATGGATTGGAGGTATATGCTATCGTGAAATTGCAGTGAATCTATGGGAGAATGAGGCTTTCTGCAGAGGGTATAGAGCACCTACTCTTTCTGCACTGCACCACCTGTTGTTTACTGCAAGCTGATGACAGGCGAAAACAGTCACCGACATCCACCCACCAGCTCAACACCTGCAGACCTCACCACCTAATCAGATAAAAACAACGTCATCCGATGCACCTGCTGTAATAATTTATTCATATATATTCAATGAAGTATGTGTGACCCCTTCTGGCCTCATGTCTAACTTCACATTTGATTTTGATGCTGCAACTTTCCCCCTTTCCCACAATCTTATGCAGACTCGCACTGTGCCGTGACCCGATGGTTTAAACTAAAAGATGGAAAACAAACATTTTCTCAGTGAAAATCAGGTGTACGTCTAAAAAACGGCACGGCACATGACAATTCCTAGTCTGTTTTTAATTTGAGCTCCATCAGATGATGCATGTTACACTGCAGGGACTACTTTTCTAGAGAAAGGATGGAATTCAATTATTTTACTACAAATTACTACATTTTGGGCTTAATATTTGTATTGTGCGGTCACCGTTTTAAGAATTAGTCTACATTTTGAATGTAACGAAATTATAAAAATAAAAATATTTACTGGTTAACAAAATAACTGTGGCAGAAATATTCAGTGTTTGATTGGGCGCAATCTGTATAGAGTTAGTGAAGCTAGGGTTGTTGAATAGGGCCAAACTTTTAAAGACCAATTGATAAACCTTCGCGCTTAATATTTAAAAGGAAAGTTATGGAATAAATATAAAGATAGGTTAGTGTTAAAACTGTGTCTACATTAATGCACTTGGAAGACTCTGCAGACCTAATGCCATTTTTCAAAGTCTTGATTTTTTTTTTGGGGGTCTAAAACAAAAGTTTAAACTGCTTAACTTATTTTTATTAGTTAAAGTAACTTAAAAACATGCGTTGTCATGACTTATTTATCATGTAATTTTTTACAGCGTAGTTTTTCATGCTTGGATGTTCAAAAAATACATTATTTTAACGTATTTTACATCATTGCAGCAGCTTTCTTCCCTGTCTGTCAGTAACACTCTGTTTAGTTTCAGTCTCTATGAAGCCCCTCCTTCCGAAAAGCATGATGTGCTCCGATTGGTCGGCTGGACCATTGTGTTGTGATTTGCGAAACATGCTCAAAGAGGTTGACCAATGTCACACCCCTTACCATAACCGCCAGTTATGGTAAGAAACTACAAGTTTGATCGCTACATATTCTCAAGGATGCCACAAAACATGACAAATATCACGAATGTAATGGCGACGATCTAACGTCCAATGGTATCACTCAGGGTGATGCTCCACCTCCTCTGACACGGTACTCAGGCGAAAAACAGAGTGGTGATGTATTTTTGTAGGCCAACCCGGAAGTTAGCCTCACCCTGGTTCCCTCGACAAAAACCCAATAGGATTTTTCCATCAGCTTTTGGATTATTAGGTTTGTGACTAACAAAAGATTACGATTTTTAAATGGTTTGCTCTGTAAATGAACACACCATATATATTTTTTGAAGTGTAAATACAATTGGCAGAGGTTAAAATCAAAACGTGGGCTATAAACTACACTACGGTCACATGACTTCAATGTCACTACCTTTAAGTTTATGACAACTCTTTGTCTTTGTTTAAAAACATTTTCACTGAAAGCTTGAGTTATAATAGTTTGCTAGAGCTCGATTATAAACACAAGGCTGTGAAAGCGGACTAGTGAGATGAGTTCTGTTCGGCTGGTGACCTTTAATGTCCCCATTTAGCCACTTGTTAGCAATCTTTAACAAGTGTCAACAGGGTATTAGTGATGTATTTTATATCGTAGAATAAAACATAAAAAATATCTTGAGCTTGTATTCACCACAGACCTTATTTCAAGCATTTAAGCAAAAAAACCATTGAAAAAACCCACTGACTTTTGGCCTACAAAAATACGCCATCCCTGCCCCACTCTATTTGAGTAAAGTGTGTGTGAAGAGCAAGACACACAAAACACAGAGAAGTGACTCTCCACTGTTAAGGCAGCAGAACATTAAACTGGGCAGGAAAAACTTGTTGCTAGGCAACAGATGCCGAACAAAGCTAACCGACTCAGCATAAAGGTAGGATGATGATGATCGTGTCCGTGAGCACTAGAGCACTGCTGCTGAGCAAACCTTCAGTCTCGACTATGAGGAAAGACCACTAAACAGGCTTGATATATGGTGAGCACTGATTTACTGAGGGAAAAAAATAAAATAAAAAATAAAAAAAAATCACATGAGGCCATTAAATCGTACTTAGACAGATTACTGTGAAAGTATTTGATCTGTCGCAGAGGTATTGTTAGCGTTTTTTAATCGTTGTTCACTAAGTGCATTTGTCTTTGTCAGGCTAAGGTGAAAGCATGGAGCCCCATCAATTCTGCGATCGATTTACAGTAATCCACCTGAGCCGTACAGGGACCCTCTGAGCTCTGAGTCCCTTCAGCTTTGGAGCGTGGCCAAATCCAGGCAAAGAGCAGTGGGGAAAGTCCTCCCGATCCCATTCATCACCGATCTGTCACATCATTTCTGTGTAAATACAATTAAAAGGTCTGTATCTAATATGGATTTAGAGAGCATCTATGAGTTATCAGCCTTGCCAGTAACTGTACTGAGAACTACATATAAAAATGTCTTGATGGATGTCGGAAACTCATGACCCCACAGAAGTCCATTGTAAGTGCATTACTGTACACAATTTGTTTTATTTTACAAACCAAGGGACGAATTGAAATTAATGCAATAAACGCTGTCAAATGTGCTTGTTTTTAAACCTGGAAAAGCGCCCTACAAAGTACAGTTATTTGTAAAAACAGCCACCAAAAAATTAAAAAAACATACCTATACACACATATACATATATATATATATATTAGAATCTGCATTTGAAAAGTATGAAAACCCGTCATAGAAATATTTGTTTACATTGTCATAGTTTTGTGTTTATCTTAGTAATATGAACACTTAAAATTATGATAATCTAAACAAAAAGTGAAATAATTATTAAACAATTCCATTTTTGTTAAAATGTATATGAATTTGTGTGAAAATGATTTCTATGTATTTTTAAATATGACAACTGTCCCATAGTTTAGGTGTCATTTTCACAACCCTGAACACTTTTACTCCTAATAACTAGTGTTTTTGTAAAGTTAGTGTACTTCTTTACCAAAAACCACAAGTATGTCAGTGAAGAGCATCTCTTGTAAATATCACTTGTGAACAGAAATATTGTTATTGTGTGTCATTACCAATCAAGCCATCAAATTATGCAAAATGTGTAAAAAATAATATTAAGGATACATAAAATTCTAGCCATGAAGTAGCCATAGCAAGGCACAGGAAACAGCTATTTTGTTCCAGAACAGTTTGAAATGTAATTTCCACAACAAAATGCTATTGAATATTTTATGTGTGGTTGTATGTGTATGTGAACTGAGCTGAGCCGGACGATTACGTCACTCTTTTCTCCAGTGCTGATATACATAAATTAACTAGACTAATAACTATTGATCTTTCCAACGGAATGAATCAATAATATATAGAATAAGCTGGACAATGACACCATTTTCTTTGGGAGCTGCTGTGCAGCCAAAATTATTTGCCAATTATAAATGAAAAGCTGCTTTGCCACAATTTGCATTGTAGAAAGCGCTATATAAATAAAGATGACTTGACTTGACTTGTGGTTGTGTGGTGTATTTTAATTGAATTAATTTTTAGAAGAAAAAGTCAATTCTCCTGTGATGCATATAGGACATTGTTTAATAGTGTGAAAATGTGTTTAAGATTTAACTTGATAAAAGTCAACAGGACCAAATATGCCCATAGTTGAAGAAACCTCTATTGACAGAGAATTCAAATAGTGAGCAGGAATATTAATCTCTGCAAAAGCAGAGTCAGCCTTCTTCATTCTAGAAGAAAACATGCATATTCCTGCTTTTTTTAACAAAAAAAATAAAAAATACAGCCATCTGTATGAGGGAGTTTCTCAAACACTGCAATACGCTAATATACACCATCGCAGCAAAGCTTCCACAGGATCATTCATGTACAGTATTACGATGACAAGATGTTTTACGGCGATTTGACAACTTCATTCTATTCAGCAAAGATAATCAATACTGTCAATGTGAGGGAGATAACATTTATACTTATAAAAATATATTTAAATATGTATTTTTTCTCAATCTTACAATTATATAACATACATATACACAAATATTTATTTAAATAAGATGTTCAGCGATGTGTTTTTATGTTTTATGTATATGTATAAGTCTGAAACATCTATAGAAATAGACAAATGCAATGACGCTCAGCATCTGTGCAGTGGTGTGAGATGATTTTTGGTGGCCTGCCAGTGTCCCCAGATGGGCAGTAGTGGGCACTGAAGCCCAGGGCAGAGCACTCAGCCTGGCATATTCCTGCACATTCATGTGGCAGGCACCCAACTGTACATCTGCACATTCAGGCCCTCCAGGTGTTGCTCCCCCTGCTGGGCAGGAGTAGTGAGCTCTCTGCTTTGCAGAAAAGCAGGGCTTATATAAGCGGCCTATTCTGAAGGTATAGAACAAGTGTCACCTCAAGGTAAAAACACGCAGCAGCGGATGACGACGTGCTGATTGAGTGATTATGAAACAAGATTGTGACACTGCCATGAAACGCGTCACGAAATGCAAGTGTAAGCCGAATATGTGGAGCTCATATCACACCATTCCTACTAAGAAACATTTCCCGTTGAAAACTGATTTACAAGCACTACAAGTATACAGTCGTGCTCAAAAGTTTACATACCCATTGCAGAATCTGCAAAATGTTAATTATTTTAACAAAATAATAGGGATCATACAAAATGTAATGTGTTTAGTAGCCTACAGTCCTGAATAAGATATTTTACATAAAAGATTTAAAATTTATAAAAATGACCCTGTTCAAAAGTTGGATTTTGAAGCCCAAAAAAAGTGCATCCATCGATCATAAAACGTACTCCACACAACACCTCCAATCACTCCCACTATAAAGCTTGGAAGAGCCAGGCTATTTTTAAAATAACTCTGATTGTGTTTGGCTGAAAGAAGAAAGTCATATTCACCTAGGATGGCTTGAATTTGTGTGAGAAAATTATAGGGTAATTTTCTTTTTTTTTTTGGTGAACTATCCCTTTAACAACCAGGGGGTGTTGACTTGTTTAATTTGAAGATCAAGCTAAATTCTATTAATTTGTCTTCCAGGAAACATGCAAGTATCTTCTATTGCTTCCGAAGGGCAGTATTACATGAACAAATATGATATCCCCCAGCTTTAAATGCATCGAGTTTCCTTGTGGAGCATCAGTGAATGTCTGAACCTTTTGTAATAGTTGTATTTCAGTCCCTCAATTGTCCTCAGTCTGAAAAGATGGCTCTCAAAATCATACAGTCACTGCTGGAAAGGGTTCAAATGCAAAAGCTGCTGGAAAACCAAAGAATTTGTGGGACCTGGAGGATTTTTTTGAAGAAGCAGTTTAACCAACAAGGGACTTCAACTATCACAATACAAAAAGAACAACAACAACAACAACAACAAAAACAGTCATGGATCATCCAGTTAACAACACACAGTATTAAGAATCAAGGGTAAGTAAACTTTCGAACGGGGTCATTTTTATGAATTCTTTTTTGTCTTGTGGATATGTAAACATTTTTTTATGTAAAATATCTTATTCAGGAAAGCACTAAATAAAAAGTAACATGCATGACTATAAACTGGACTTTCTTTTTACTACTGCGCAATTTGCTTTTATGAGTGGCGAACCTCTTGGGGGCAATAAAATATGCCAAAAAATATATATATATATATTTCTTATTTTAATGCCTTCTTATTTAATTTGTCATGACAAATGGCAAAGACTAAACCTAAGCTTTCCTATAGCACTAGTTTATCGGTTCCTTAAAAGCAGTGCTATTTCCTTCAGGAAATGCTAATCACAGTGTTTATAAACCTTATGTCAGTTCTGCTGAACAATTGAACAAAGTCAAACTGAGACTCATTAATATCAAAGAACTACACACATACCATTCATAATTCATCCACCTCCATATATTCCATACATTTTAATCACTTCACCATGGCAACATGAATTCAAACTGATGATTGATGCACATAGCTTAATGACGGTCATGAATAATTAATCACAACAGTGTTAGTCTTATAAGCGTGTTTGCATTGCTTCTCACTTAAACATACAGTGATGCACAATACAGATCTCTTTTTTCCCCTGTTAGTTTTGTTGGAAGCAGGGTAAGATTTCTTTATGTGGATGGAAATGTTAATATCCACCATCCAAGGTTAATTTGGCTGCTAAAAAGAGATCACTGGAAGACATGTGTGAGTTAACAAGAGCAGCACATGAGCAACAGCACAGATGGGCCGCTTACACACTATTAGCTCACAGAATTGGAGGGCATTTCTGTCTTGAGTGCATATGCATCTTGTTTGCCATACTGTTTACATCAGCTGATTACAGATTAGGGTGAGATGAGTGCACACGTTGGACAGACTTAATGTGGCACTACGATATCTCAGACAAAAAGGATGACTTTAAAGTATTTAAATGAGTACATTATTAATATAGACAGTGGTGTCCAAAAGTGATGTCCGGAGGGCATATTTGTTTTTAATGACCCTAAAAGTTTGATGACACCATCAAAATATGAGGAAAATATTTTATAAATATTAATATATTAATTTATAATGCAAAAAACTTTTATTAAAAATAAAAAAATGCAACAAAAAGCTCACAGGAAAAAGCAAACACTGACATCAACATAATCAGTTATTGATATTTTGTCGGTTCTCTCGTTTTTGCAGGTATTTATAATTTCTTTGTTCGACAGCCTAGTCAAACATTATGCACATTATCCACGTAATTTCTTTAAATTTTTAATAATATTTGAATAAAGGGTGAATATGTTAATTTTCCTAGGCTGGACATCACTTTTGACCACTATTGTATTAAAGTAATCTAAAAAAAAACCCAAAAAACCCCCACATAAATTAAAGATCAAATAAAAATAACATTTACAATGCTTGATATATCAATACTCCCTCTCTCTATAAACTAAATATATATATATATATATATATATATATATATATATATATATATATATATATATATATATAGGAATTATCTTAGCCTATATGACTTTAAATACTTTGTCGGACAAAAGGAGTCAAAAAATGGTGAAAACCTTTTAAAATGTTTATTAGTGATCCTTTAAAAAATTATGGTAACATTTTAGTATGGAGAACACATGTTATCTATGGCTTTTCCCTCAATAAACTCCTAATTCACTGCTTATTATTCGTTAGTAAGGTAGTTGTAGTGGTTAAGTTCAGGTATTGGTAGAATTAAAGGATGTAGAATAATTGTTCCCCATATGGCAGTGTACATTTCGTACAAATTTTGTTAAAATGTACAAAATTACATTTCAACCAGTTCAGTTCTTGTTCAGTTCAGTTCTAAGAAATGTTTTTTTTTCCATCTTTTACATTGCAGATACCAACTTTTTTCACATTAAAAAAACCCAAAACTTTTCAAGTTGAACTTGAATTAGATTTTCTACAACCTCACCGTCAGGTATGTGTCATTCCACAGCTGTTAAGTATTAGCTGCAGATGCACATGTACACTGTCCAAATAATTTTTAATTGCAAATAGATGGCAGAGATATATAACTCTATTAAAGCAATTCAATAAACATTCTTCTCATCGTGAGTCAGTATGTGGGAGAAAAAAACAATTTCTACAGGCGTGCAGACAAACCTCACTCAAAGAATTGATTTTAAAACCAGAAGCAACCACAATGAAAGTACACAACCCACCAATGCAGCCTTCAACCAAACACACACACACACACACACACACACACACACACACACACACATAGAGTCATATAACCCACCATTATGGAGTAATCAACTTCCCCATGATGAAAAAGTAATAGAGATTGGGGAATGTAGCCTGCGGTTGTAAGTGTGAAATTTCTAATAATACAGTGATAGACTGGCCTTTAACAACACTCATGGCAGTCGTATGTTATGATATCATAATAAAAATGCCCCAGAACTAATCTAGAGCTTTTTTTTTTTACAAGGAGCAGGTTATGAGGAGCGAAACTCTCCTCATATTCGGCTGCCATATTATACCATATGCTGTAAATAAGAAAACCCACCAGGCAAAAATAGGATAGACCTAGAAATTCACAAACCCTCTTGAGACAAAAATCTAGAAAACGGAGGCTTCACATTTCATTTTCTTATTTGGATTCTTTCACCTGAGTTGTTCAAAGTTGCCGTTACAGTTTAGCGCCATAAAGACCAAAACCAAGAGCAATGTCCCTCCTGAGCATTTACACTGCACATGACAGTGTGGGCCGGAGCGGATACCGTCAGCTGCTTCTTCTGCATACCAGAGGCTTCGAGATGATGATGCCAATCCTAAAAGCAGCAAGAGAAACAATGAATGAACCAGAAGTGAAGGGTATGACCTAAGCTCTTTTGTTTTACTTTTGGCCTTAGCTGTCAAGACCTTCTAAAGGGCCATTTACACAGAACGTTATTTTTGGGTTTAAAAACGCAAGATGCAGGGTAGTGGAATGGAAAAAAACACAAGGTCTAGACATTTTTTTAAAAGTTGAACTTCTTTTAACTTAAGTGCCACGCAATGGTCAAAGACGTCTACTTAGTGCACGTTGTTTACATTGAAAAATGGAAAATGCAAAAACTTGAGATGCAGTGTAATGAAAAAACACAAGGTTTGGAGATGCTTTTTTTTTAATTTGAACTTTTAATCTGAGTGCTGCGTGTCATTTGCGAGATACAAGACTCAAGCGCATCAGTCAAAGATATTTGTCTAGCGCATGTTAACATAAACAATGAAAGGTAGCGCGGAGGAATGCAAAAACATGTTCTGTGTGACTTGCCCTTAGGACAAGTGCTAATGTTCTTTTTCTTCTTATTTTAAGCATAAACTCACTTAATTTTGATAAATTTTTCAGTAAAAAATACTTAATAATTTTGCTTCTCAAGTAAATGTATCTTGATTGAAGAGGTTAGTTCACCCAAAAATGAAATCTCTGTCATTAATTACTCACCCTCATGTCGTTCCAAACCCGTAAGACCTTCGTTCATCTTCGGAGCACAAATTAAGATATTTTTGATGAAATCCGAGAGCTCTCTGACTCCTCCACAGACAGCAATTTAATAATCATTTTCTATAAAAGTATTAAACACCGTTAAAATAGTCCACGAGACACAGTGTTTCAACCTTAGTTTTATGAAGCGACGAGAATACTTTTTGTGCGCAAAAACTACAAAAAAGAAAAATAATGAATTTATTCAACAAATTCGTCTCTTGCCTGTCATTCATCTACACTGTTCATGTCCAGCACTTCCAAGTTCTACGTCAGAATGCCAACTCCGAATTGGCCGACGCTGATCACATGAGCAGCACGACACATACGTGTGAAGCGGACGCAGAAGCCGGCCAAAAATGAGTCCCCGTTCTGACGTGGAACTTGGAAGCGCTGAACATGAACACCGTAGGAGAATGACAGGCAAGAGACGAATTTGTTGAATAAAATCATTTTTATTTATTTATTTATTTTGTACACAAAATTATTCTTGCCGCTTCATATAATTAAGGTTGAAAAACTGCAGTCTGGTGGATTATTTTAACAATTTCTTCAGTATCTTTCTGTGACTTGAAAGTGGTAATTAAATTGCTGTCTATGGAGGAGTCAGACAGCTCTCGGATTTCATCAAAAATATCTTCATTTGTGCTCCGAAGATGAACGAAGGTCTTACGGGTTTGGAACGACATGAGAGTGAATAATTAATGCCAGAAATTTCATTTTTGGGTGAACTAACCCAAGAATGGGGTTAGTGAATGTTAGTTAACTAACCCATTAAGAATGTTTATGTTATGTTTTTTTTTGCAGTGTAAACAAAGTCTTGATAAAAAAATTAAAGCTGTCGTCCATGCTACATTCAGACATCCAATGAGACAGCACATACAAGTAGTAAGTGGGTGTTCAAGAGAGCCACAGACTGTGTGTGTTTGTGTGTGCCGTTTGCATGCTGATCATTTCAGAACATGATGTCCTGGGACTTAATTATTCCATACACAGACGCATCGCTCTCGCTGAAGGAACCCTAATTGGTGGAGTCAACAAACACACAACAACGTACACAGCTCCCCCCGTTACAAAGAGACCCCAGCTGACTGCCAAGGGCAATGTCACTGGAACAGCCCAGCAGATGGGCCTTTCAGTTTTCCTTCCTGGTGTGAGCGCTTACTGGTCCCATGGCAGGCTGGTAGCAGGTTATGCTTCGTATGTTTGCTTTTATCTGTGAGGTGTTACCAAAATCTACAAAGAGTTGTGGGGCTGTAGAGGGGTAATACAACACTGGCTGTTGTATTTATAGAAAAGCTGGAAGGAGTCCACGGCAAATGTGCTAATGCTTGTTAAACATATCCCAAGAAAAGAATCTGGCATCCAATATCAGACAAGAACAATATCCAACATCGACGTAAAACAATAGCCTGTGTCTAATTCTTTGGCGCATGTATTTGTGTTGCGTGTGAGAACAGAACTATGCTCTCTTCCATTCAACACTATGATCTGCTCACAAAGTACTGCAAGATTTAGTGTGTATCAGATGATCAAGACTCAAATCAAAAACTGTAACGCATCTAAATTATGCTAGTGCAGGGGTTTTCAAAAATGTGATCCCGAGGGCCCCCAAATATAATGATCACCCTGTAAATGTAAATAAAACAAATTAAAATTAAATAATTAACATATAATAATAAATAAAATTTATATTAAATAAGATATATAAAATATAAATTATCTAGAAAACATTAACTTTGTCTCAAGTGCATCTTTTATGGATAAACCTTGATATACAATTTCAATTTGTTTCAATTCATTTAATTTCAGCTAGTTGCACAGCATTTTTCACAGTATATATCATTCCAGGAGTTTTACACTTGGGCAGGCTTAAAAAGGGGGGGGGAACATAATAATAAAAACATCATTATTATTTTACAGACCCCATAGAACCTCTCTGTGCCCTCCCTAGACTAATATATATATATATATAGACTATAAAGTATATAAGTATATATAGACTATATAGTCTGCCTAGACTATATATATATATATATATATTATCTTTTATTATATATATATATATATATATATATATATATATATATATATATATATATATATATAGCTCTGGAAAAAATTTACCACTGCATATTTTTTGTTATTTTGATCAGTTGTTGCTTTTGGCAAATAAATGCTCTAAATTACAATATTTTTATTTGGAATTTGAGAAAAATGTCAGTAGTTTATAGAATAAAACAAAAACGTTAATTTTACCCAAACACATACCTATAAATAGTAAACCCAGAGAAACTGATAATTTTGCAGTGGTCTCCTAATTTTTTCCAGAGCTGTATATATATATATATATATATATGAATATAAATAAATAAATAAATAATATATATATATATATATATATATATATGAATAAATATAAATAAATAAATAAATATATAAATTTTATATTAATTTAATTTGAGATTAAATCATTTTTTCTTTTTTTGCATCAAAAATACAGCTACAGGAAAATAACATAATGATGACAACACTGAAAACACAGTCTGACACACTTCACAGGCTGTAATGTCAAAGATAAAGTTAAAAGCACTTCAAAAACAAATCAACCACTGGCCAAAAATCTACTAGTATATAAAGAAGTATTTGTAACTGAAAACAGCGACTAATCCACCGTACCTTGACCCCGTGGTCAACGCAGTAAAGAAACACATTGTCGAGCCTGTATAAGTCATTTCAGCACTGCTAGCCTCAACAAATGTAATTGCAAAAATAATTATGCTTTTCAAATGAGTTTTCCCATCTTTCCTCCATCTGCTATGAGTCACAAACAGTTTGTCTGTCAACACACTGGGCCGGTCAAAACAAACAGAGCTAAGGGCGCAGAGAAACAGTGTTTAAAATGGATAAAAACCTTACTAATAGTTCTCATATATATAGGTTATACGTGATAGTACGTTAAAAAAAATTATACAATACATTATATATACATATAATATATTTCCCAGGTATTTTTGCACGTTAACTCACCTGCAATTCTGAAATGTTTTAACATAAGTAACATATAAGTAGGCCGCGGTTCTGTCTCCATCTACTGGACTAAGTGCGCGAGCCCGAGCCGTCAACATGCGATATTTTGTCGCAAATCAGGAACTGTCGTGAAAGAACTTTTACTTCGCGGCAGCTGTACACACACGTGTATCCCGAAGCGTTGTGAAGATACATGTAAGTCATTCACTGTGAATATAAATACAGCTTTGAAGATGAGTGAACATAGCATAAATATAGAAGTCCGTGTATTGGCAATAATTTCGTCTATAAGCGGTGCTTTTAAGGGATGTCTATATGTAGAAAGGTATTTTTGCATATGACGTGGCTAACTGGCTAACAAACAGCTGAGTTTTCTTACACAGATCTCTTGCTTCTGAATATACTCAAACATATATGGGTGATTGGTTATTTATATAGTAACAGATATGTGAGATTATGAATGATAATAGTTACCGGGTCGTCTGAGGTCCTTGTCTGTACTTATGGATGGGCCAATTTTACATCTTTTCGATGCCTCACTAGATTGGCAGACGCTGCAAGAGTCATTGAGCCTCAAATAATGAGTTAATGAGGCGAATTAGGTGTCAAATAGGGAGACACCCAAAATGTGGGACCCCCGTGGTCATGAAAAATGTGGAAATATAAAGGAAACATTGTGTTTCCTTGACCCAGGAAGAAAAAAAATAATACTTGTATCTCTATGAATTTGAATTTAAGCTGCAAATATATATATATATATATACAGGGCTGGGTAGGTTACTTTTAAAATGTATTTCACTCCAGATTACAAAATACATGCTTTAAAAAGTAATTTGTAACGTATGTCGTTACATTACTCAAGTTTAGTAACTTAATCTAAATACTTTAGAATACTTTGGAATACTAATAAGTGTGGAACAAACACAAAAAAGGTAATTGCAAGTTTTTATCTCACAATTCTGACTTTTTCCCTCAGAATTGTGTGATATAATGTTGCAATTGCGAGTTATAAAGTCAGAATTATGAGATATAAACTCGCAACATTGAGAATTCAAAAATATGAGATATAAACTCACATACTAAATTCACAATTGCAAGAAAAAAAGTCAGTATTGCAAGTTTATATCTCCAAATTCTGACTTTGTAACTTACGATTGTGAGTTTAAATCTCGCAATTCTGAGAAAAAGAAGTCAGAATTGTGAAATGCAAATTCACAATTGTGAGGGAAAAAAAACTAATTGTGAGAAAAAGTTGCAGTGACGAGTGAATTATAATATTATAATTATAATTATGATATATACTATCACAAAACATGAAAACAGTCGTGGATCATCAGGTCATGACAGGACAGTTAAGTTGACTGAATTTGTTTTATAAATTCAGTCATTTTGTCTTGTTCAGGACAGTACTAAATAAAAATAACACAATTTTTATGATCCCTCTTAAAAGAGGGATTTTTCAGACTGTTTTTCAGACTGTCAGAGTCAGAGAATCACCAATTGCTGTTTAAATGACATTAAAATTCAAAAAAAAAATCACTTTGGTAATCTAAAATACTTTTCAGATGTAACTGTAATCTGATTACCACCCATTTAAAATGTAACTGTAATGAAATACAGATACTCAAATTTTGTATTTTAAATGCGTAACTAAGTTACTTGTATTTCATTACTCCCCAACCCTGTATATATATATATATATATATATATATATATATATATATATATATATATATAATGTCTTTTTTCTCACCTTAGTTTCAATCAGAATGGCAAAAAGTTTACGCAGCAAGCATAGAAGGAAGATGAGGGCAGAGAAAAGAAAGAAAGTTGCCCCCAAAGAACTGGCACGACTCAAAGCAGTGCTGGGTCAAGGAGAGAAAGGAGAGATCACCATGAAAGATGTCGCTGAGGTCGCCACCGTGGTGCCGCCTGAGAAATTGAATGAGAAATCAGGAGATGCAGAGATGCAAGAAGATGGTGAGCCTTTATAGAAACATATTGCTCTTCTAAGTTATAGTTAGTTTCGTACTTTATTCATATTCAAATTTACCTGTTGTTGCTTTGCAGCAGATGGTGGAAAGATGAATGTGGACATTAAACGCAATAAAAAGACAATGTTGGACGATCAAGGACGGTATCCGGTCTGGATGAATCAAAAGGAAGTGAGGAAGTTGAAAGCCAAACGTTTGCGTAAAAACGGAAAACCTAAGATGAAGAAGGGTCTCGCCTGGTAGATGAACGGACCTGCTTGAGCATGGACTTTATTACAGTAACAGCTGTACATCATTTTCATGTACAGTTTGTATGTTTCTATGGACTTTTCATGCAACCTCATGCAGAAAAATTCAGTCCATTACAGTTATGTAATATAATGGCGATCCGTTGGATCTATGATTGAACATCATGTTCAAGTTACTTTAGTTCACTTGCTGATATGGGGGAGAGTAAAAACACAGTAAATCACCTGCATTCAGCGTACTACACGACTGACTCCCAATAAAAGTCTTTTTCTCTACTTAAATCCCTGTCACTTTGTGTGTCTGCTTTTCTTTGATATGTTATTTTCGTTGCAGACAGAATAATTATGGATGCGCATCCTTTTTTTATCAATAAAAATCCAATATACCTGATGGGAAATTGTCTTTTATTTTGTGGTCAACACAAATGCATAACATTGAGTGAAAGCATAAGCCAGTGGCTTGGTGTACAAATTGTATGAAATTATATAAAAATCATGAAATTATGAATCTCTATAAAGCACATTGGTATACCTCTGCATTAAAGGGCTAGTTCACCCCCCCCCCAAAAAAACGTTCTGACATAAACACGGAAGCGCTGAACCGCATACGAGACTGACAGGGTAGAGAAATTGTTAATTCTTGTTTTTGTGCACAAAAAGTATTCTAGTCACTTCATAACATTACGGTTGAATCACAGTAGTCATGTTGACTATTTTAAGGATGTCTTTAGTATCTTTCTGAACCTTGAATGACTAATTAAGTTGCTTTCTATGGGGGATAACATAACCTTGGATTTCATGAAAAAAATAAAAGATAAATGAAGGCCTTACGGGTGTGGAATGATATGAGGGTGAGTACTTCACAGATATTTCATTTTTGGGTGAATTAACCCTTTAAATCTACCAAGCAAAAGTATTTAGATTTGCAATAAAGTTTGAAATGAACATCAAACAATTTAAAATATTACTTTTTGTTTACAAATTTGGACCTTGTCAAAAAGGTCTTGAGGTCACTTATTTCATGTGCCTTGATACATACACTACCGTTCAAAATAGACATTTTTTTTAAAAAGAAACAAATGCATTAAATTGATCAAAAGTGGCAGTAAAAATATTTCAAATAAACGCTGTATACTTTCTATTCATCTAAGAGTTCTGAAAAAATGTATCACGGTTTCCACAAAAATATTAAGCAGCACAACTGTTTTTAACATTAATAATAATAATAAATCTTGCTTGAGTAGCAAATCAGCATATAAGAATGATTTCTGAGAGGTCATGTGACACTGAAGATTGGAGTAATCACAGGAATAAATTACATTTAAAAAAAATATGAAAATATAAAAGGATTATGACATTTCACAATATTACTTTTTTACTGTATTTTTGATCAAATAAATGCAGCCATAGGTGAACATAATAGACTTCTTTCAAAAACATTACAAAACCAACCCCAAACTTTTGAACGGTAGTGCAAATAGTCATAAATATTTTAATCTAACATCTTAATGTCCACGTTATCTGGTAACTAACCATCTGCCTTGAATGGAAAATTTTGTTCAGCTAATAGATATAGGCTCATTAAAACAGCCAAAAAACATGTTAGTATATTGCACTTGTATGTCATGGAAAATTGCAATAAAAGACAATTGTCTGCAAGTGGCTAATAAACATACATTTGATCAGTGATTATTAGTAACTACATGAGCTCCACAAAGGTGGCAGGAAACAGGCCTGTGCGACCATTACACGTTCCTTTCCACCAACCCTCATCCACCATCTCGATGTTAGTGATGATGTCATCTGGCATGAAGGAGATCTCGTCACTGGCCTCTGCAAAAGTATGAATGATATTCATAATACTAACCTAAAACTGAAAACGCTCAGAAATAAATGACATAAAGCCAGGATTAAGCCTTGGTTCAATTTAAGTAGCTTTTATAAACTAGAAAAAAATGTCTGGAGTGCATCTTGAGATAAAACAACATTATAACTATATATTATAAAATATTTTAAGATGTGTAAGTGCAAGTTGCGGGACTAGGCTTAAGCCTTGTTTGTAAAAATGAAATGATTTAATCAGATACAATGTCAGTAAGATATTAATCAGTTGCTGTTATGGTTGTACGTACCTCCTTGGTAGTCATAAATGGCTTTGGCTGTTTGTCCGCCCACACCCAGTTCTTCATAATCGTTATCAACTGGGGAAAATTAAACAACAAAAAAAACAATCAAATATTTATAGCAGCTGATAACCATCTATTTATAGAACCATCTATTTTTCTGCTTGTGGCCTTGATCACACTTCCCACACAGTGAACATGTAGTAAATATGTATGTGTGCGTCAAACCTGGGGGAGCATATGAGACAATATCCTCGTAATCTTCGTCCTGAGGTATGGGGTCAGGATCACATTCAGCATATGTTTGCTCAGGCTCTGGCTCCTCCTCTTCTTCAATCAGGCCAGCTGAGCGGGGCGGTAGAGATGGTGGTTCCTCATAGTCGGGCTGCTGAAACACATACAGAGAAACTGATGATCAATTCTCTCAGTATATGAGCAAAAAATATGATAGTTCATTACTTGTCTTAATTGTGTCTTACATTTTAACAACTTTTTACATCTTTCCGAAGAAAAGTTGAGGCACTGCTATACGGTTCTAAGTAGTTTTACCACCATATTATGCTTTTGCTATAGGTTTGCTATTTTAGTGTTCTTGTTATAGTGAAATTATACATTTAAAAGGGTTAATTCTCATATAAAATGAAATTTCTGTCATTAATTACTCACCCTAATGTTATTCCAAACCTGTAAGACCTTCGTTCATATTCAGAACACAAATTAAGATATATTCGGTGAAATCCGAGAGTTTTCTGACCTCCCTAAACACCGCAATGTCATAACAAATTCCAATGCCCAGAAAGGTAGTAAAGATGTCGTTAGTACGGTCCATGTGACTACAGTTTTTCAACCTTAATGTTATTAAGCGATGAAAGTACTTTTTATGCGCAAAAACAAAACAAAAATAACACTTTATTCAACACTTTCTCAGTCTCCTACGCTGTTCACATTGTAGACGCAATGCAGCGCTGGTGACCATTTCTAGACGATCTGTCAGAATTTAACACAACGTGGGCATCGGTATGTTAATGTGCTCATGGTTGTGATGTCATAATGGTTTCCATATATGGTCTGGGTATGAGATTTGCATTGTGAACATTGGAGTACGTCTAAAGAGTGCTCAAACCCTTTTGTTTCAAAAGGGCAACAAAAAAGGTCTTGCCTGAGTATCTGTCTCTGGTTCATCTCTGGGAATTTCGGGCAGATTTCTGAATGTCTCTCTGGGTTTCTGGGATGTTGGCACAGGTGGAGGTCGCTGATTCTCTTCCTCCTCTTCCTCCTCTTCCTCCTCTTCACGCTTGCTCTGCTCCTTAAGAGAGAAGATGAACAGCTAAGTGTTCATTGGTGTGTGAAAAAGAAAAGTCTGGTGTGTGTGGGTGGGTAGTCTATTGTTGTCATGCATTTCTATTAATGTGCAGAGAGAATTTCTATATATACATATGTATCAAGACAAATGTGAACCTCCTGTTTGCGTCGTGCCTCTTCCCGTTCTCTCTTCTCTCTAGCAAGTCTTCTGGCTCTCTCCTCATCAGCTCTCTTCCTGTTCTCTTCATCCGAGACCTTCGCCATGTTCTCAAACCGAGCCTTAAGGTTTCCAGCTCCTACACTTGCTATAAACACCAAGAACAGATAATCAAGCACTTACAGTGTCCCTGAAAAGTATGTGAACCCTTATTCAACACTTAAAATGCATGAATGCCATTGCATTACTACTCAAAACCAACCATGTCAAATGTATAATTTCCATAGAGTTGTACAACAAACACTCACAGGCCTCGAAAGCTTGAGGCTTTTCATAAGCGGATGATGGTGACTCCATCTCACTGAATGAAGCCGCACTCTGTGAGAAAAAACACCGTGTGTACATTCACTGGGAAAATGTCAAACCAAATGAATAATGTACGGAATCCCATTGCTTCCTCACAGTAAAAAACAAAAAGGAGAATTTAAAAGAATTTATATCACAGTAACACAATGCGTTTTGCATTTGCGACATTGTTTTTCATAATTCGCACCTGTGTATATATATATATGTATATGTATATCTCGCATTGTGACTTTATATCTCACAACTATGACAATATTCCTTGTAAGTAACTTTATATGCAACTTTAATCACACAATTGATATTTTTTTCCGTAATTTCAACTTTCCATATATGGGACATTCTACAGAATTGGTTCAAAGTCAGTTAGAAACGTCTTGAAAAAATTTACCTTTTTCTACAAATTTTGTATGCAAATTGCAAAGTTCCAAAGTACACATTTCTAGTAATTGTACAGTTAATTCTCATATTGTATTTTCAGAAAGTTTTGGAATTTTTTTCCCGTCCCAAAATTTGTTAATACCGAAACACAATAATAAATAATTTTTTAAGAAATGTTACATTGACCTATTAAGATTTTGTTTACATCTATCTTGTAAATATATTTTTTGCTTTTTATTTTTTTTTTTTTGTAAAGTTTTTACAGGTAAATCAATAATTTTCATCAATATTTCAAGTCTAATTTATGAGATTTGTTGTATTTTGAATCCAATCTTTCTTTGTAAAAGCCATAAAGTTCATCATACTGATTTCAAAGTTAAGCAATCACATCACGTTACAGAATTTTAACTTGTATACTAATGATTTGCATACTAAAATTCGAATGATTTGCATAACTGTACTAAAAATTTTGTTTATTTACCCCAAATAAACGATTATGTGTTCCCTTTTGTCATTACCATAACAATGTCACTACAGAAACAGACACAGCCAAAACATGTGAACAGTTTTGGTTATGACAATTTTAGATACTTTTGAGCCAAGCTCAAAGATTTTAATCAACACATGGTTAGCTAACACAGTTCTGAACAGTTGTACACACATAAAACAAAATATACAGAATAACACCCAAAAAAGTCTGCTTAATTGCAGAAAAAAGGTGTTTGGTAGTGACGTTCCTTAAAGTTACTATTTTTTAAAGTTATATATTTTTAAAAACTTATTTCAATATAATTTTCACAAGTGTTAGGGTTCAGGACAGCCACCTCCCAATTCAAAGTACCCAATAAATAATGATTTTACATATATTAAGCTTACTGATATTTTAAATATTATTGTAGGATTCAATAAATAATAGAAGGATCTTAGTAAAACTAATCTAAAATTTGAATACTTAAATGCCTTTTCAAAGTGTTTTTTAGATGTGGGACAGCAGTTTGCACCAATTCTATACAATGGCCCATTTATCACAATGTGACTATTTCTCGAAAGTGCCACTTTATTTTGCACAATTGTGACTTTTTTCTCATAATTTTGACTTGCCATTTATATATCACAATGTGACTATCCTACAACTGCTACTATATTTCTTATAAGTGCAATTTTCTCGTAACGGCAACTTTGCTTCTTGTAATTGAGACTACACATACCTCACAATGTGACTTTATTTTTTATTTTAAACATTATCTAAATATTATCTTTTAATTTTTTTACTCTATAACATAAACATACTTCCATTATAACGGCATAATAAAAAAAAAAAAATTGAAACATACCTTATCCATGCGATCTGCTTCGACTCCATAACGTCCTCCAAAACCCTTTGCATAGTCTGAAATAAATAATAAGAATAACCAGCATTTTGACATTATGTTGTGTGTATTTGACTGTTTAAGTGCAATAAGCAGCGAACAAGAAAAATAAGTTAATTTAGTAATGAGAGGCAGCTTTATGTGCACATTAAAATCCACCCATATTTGGCGGGTGTTGATGTCAAGCCCTGATATACAGCCCTGATATATATATATGCGCTGTTAGAGGTCTTCAAAACCTCAGGCCACATAGCTGAGACTTGGAGAGGCAGAAGAATACCAGAGCCCTCACAAAAGTGCATAAAGTACGACCTGGCCACTGGGGCAGGCGCAAGATGATCACCAGGACCCCAGGTACAATTTTCAGTCATCTAATGTTAGGAAACACTCTTTTTGTCACCCTTGTTACAAGAAAGTAAGAAAAGGGCCCACTAGTTGTGGCAAGGTGCCCCAAAGTCATGTTCCCAGGCCCCTCAAAGGACAGACATTCAGAAATGGATGCCAAGTGATGTGACACTAATGCAGCCCATGGTACAATCATTAGAAAACATCAGAATACTGTGAATATGAAGTTTTGAAAGAGTTTCTCATTAGTCAAATGATCCCAGGCAATATTTAAAATACCTTTCTGTGACTGATGTTTCTCGGTTTCTCCTTTGTAGTCGTAACCCATTGCAGCCTTGTCAACCTTTTCTTTTTCCACGCCGTATTTCCCCCCAAAACCTTTTGCGTAGTCTGTGAGATGTTCAGAAAACAGAATTACACTTTATAAACTATTCTTCCACCACGAACAACAAAATATAAACAGAGGACCAGGATGCTGGTCAATATAACAGCAGTGACTGAACTTACCTTTCTGTGACTGATGTTTCTCGGTTTCTCCTTTGTAGTCGTAACCCATTGCAGCCTTGTCGACCTTTTCTTTTTCCACTCCGTATTTTCCCCCAAAGCCTTTTGCGTAGTCTGTGAGATGTTAAGAAAACAGAATTACGCATTATAAAATACTCTTCCGCTAAAAGGACAACAAAATGGATTGAGGACCAGGATGCTGGTCAATATAACAGCAGAGATCGAAATGACCTTTCTGTGACTGGTGTTTCTCAGTCTCGCCTTTGTAGTCGTAACCCATTGCAGCCTTGTCAACTCTTTCTTTCTGTACACCATACTTGCCACCAAAACCTTTAGCGTAATCTTATGAAAATTAAAGAAATGATTATTATAGACAGAACAGACAAAATAGAGGAAAAGATGCATAGAGTGTGCCTGAAGTGTACCTTTCTGAGACGCATGCTGCTGAACCTCACCCTTGTACTGGTAGCTCATGGCAGACTGTAGTGAATTAATGATAAAAGGCAAAGAAAACAAAGATTCACATTTTCTATTAATTCATATTATACAACCACATTTATTAAATTATTAAATCATAGGACAGTGATGAGAGGGTTTCTAACCTTGTCCACACGGTCCTTCTGAACGCCAAATTTCCCCCCGAAACCCTTTGCTGCATCTGTCTGGGATGAGTGCTGCTCTACCTCTGCCACATAGTTGTGTCCTAAGGCACCCTGGGAAAAGGCAACATTTTTTTGTTATTAAAATCATCAAATATCATCAAACTAATAGCATTTGGTGTCATCAAACCTGGTGCAACGCCACATGAAGTTTGAATATGCATACAGTAGTGGACAAAAATGTTGTCTGGAGAGGTTATTTGTTTTTAATGACAATATAAATCTGTTAAAATATGGGGAAAATAGTTTATGTTTTAAATATGGTTAAGGTATTTATCTGACAAAATTATTTGACAAACTACAGCGACACGTTTTATTTTGCTATGCAAAAAAAATGTATGGAAAAATAAAAAGCATACATTGATTTTCTTTTTGCATATGTTCTTTGAATGACAGGCTATCATGGCCACACAATTTGCCATGTTTCATTGCGTTATCTCAAATTGACACCAAGCACAAATGCGCAATACTCTAACAATATTAATACATTTTTAATATTATTTGTATAAAGGTTGAAGATGTCAATTTACCTCGACCGGACATCACTTTTGGTCACTACTGTACATACAAATATGTTTGCACTCCGAGAAATATTTTTAGACGTAAAGTTCGGTCACATTAGCGAATTCTTTTTTTATTATTATTAGTTATTTATTTATTTTATTAGTGAATTTATGGATTGACTGATTGATTTTATCCTTTATTTAACCAGGAGAATCCCTTTGAGATATTGCTATCTGTTCTTCCAGGGAGACGTGGTCAAGATGGCAGCACAAGAGAATCACAAAATAACAATGCCACAAATTACTCATACAAAACTAATAAATAAAATCAAATATTTACAAGTGTCCTTTAAAAAGTTATGCAAGAAACATCTAAAAATGCTCAAAGGTGGAAGTGCATCGAGATTAAGTACATTTTGCAATTCATTACAAGCCCATGGAACAGAAAAAGAAAAAGCATGTTTAACAAATTCAGAAAATCTTTTGTGAAATTTTGTTGGCAAGAAGATCTAATAATAGTGTAGAGACGTATGAAGTCGCTTTCAACCAAGCAGCTTTCTGTTAATCAATGCGGCAAATCTGTGTGACTAACATTTGCGAAATTTGCCTAGGGAAATCTTTTACCATAGTGTGAAATTCCCAACTGTATGGATTCCTATTGAAATAACTTTATTTATTGAGTGAAAATTTGCAGTAAATGTGTAAATGTGACAGCGGCACCTTTCAATTCTGGCCTGTTCTCAAGTCTAACCTTGTCCATTCTGTCTTTCTCAACTCCAAATTTTCCTCCATAGCCATAAGAGGCTTTAGGGCCCTGGTCCATCTCTTTCTTCTTAACCACCTCATGTTCCCGAGACACATTCTGCCTGAGATCTGCAATGCTGAACACAAACAGGCACATCACATGTTACTACACGCTGCATGTTACCAAGGAATGCGGCACTTTTGTTACACGCTCAAATCTTTGCATTTGTTTACGGTGGTCATTTATATGTTCAGTGCGAACATTATGAAAATAAGATATCTTATAATTACGTTTAAAATGCAGTGTGTCAGTGCAAAATCTTATTCCGCTTCTGACATGACGTATGCTTGAACTTATCAGTCCATATTTGGAAATGCAACTCAAGTCGGCAGCACATCTACTTCCTATTTCCTCAGTGCAGAGAGTGACACTCTTTCAGCAGTGCTTTCAGTTCAGTGCATGGAGCCATTAGAGCAACCAGCTATATTATTATGTCATTTAAAATCTTGATGATGTTTATTAACTGTTACCTGATGTGTTCTTTTCGGCCTGATCCTTCTATGGTTCTGGCACCCCATCTCTGCTCCTGCTCCGAGACATCATTCTGAAACACAGACACATTTTCATATATATATATATATATATATATATATATATATATATATAATGATGATAAATAAATTATGCCGAAAGAAATCTTAACTCTACACCCGAAGTGTCCAATCCTGCTCCTGGAGGGCCGCTGTCCTGCACAGTTCAGCTCCAGCCACTATTAAACGCACCTGACCTAAAGTCATACTAGAACCTTCCAGGCAGGTGTGTTGAGGCTTGTTGGAGCTAATGTCTGCAGGACTGTGGCCCTCCAGGGGCAGGATTGTTTCTTAGTACTTTACATCAGTGCCTTTAGAGAACTTTGGAGTCTTTTCCCTGTCTGTTTACCTCAAAATTTGGATCTGTTTCCCAATCGTCCCCCTCTGATTCGACCTTCACATTGACATCATGTCCCACCACAGCTTTCCACATCTATAGAAAGATAAGCCAACATTTCATGGCTCATGTACAGACATATTAGGAGTATTTAAATGCATTATGCTTTAATGTAGCCATAAAAATAGAAATATGCGCATTAAAAGGTAAGTAGTAGTAAAATAGTCAACTTGACAATGTCAAGAGAGAGTAAATAATCACATCTTAATGGTACAATTCCACAGGATTTGAGTTTTATGAAAAACAAAAGGTACTTTTTCGTTTAATCTCTTTAAATGAAACGAGTCAATAGTGTTGTTGCACTTTGCAAGTTCCTCATTTTCTAGAGCGAAACTTTCGAAAAATACCATACATTTTAATTTCAATAGTAATCCAGACCGTAAACACTGTAATGCAAGCATAGTAATGTTACATGTATTGTATAAAAAAAAATATATATATATATATTCGACTTCCTGCTACAAAAATGTTCTGGCAACTCACAATGTATCACCCACTTCCTGAGTGAAAAGTTTCGTTTTTCTTTATGCATTTGTAATGAAAATATGAACAGATAACAATGTTTACTCACTTTATAGCGCTTTTAATCCCGCTTTTGTGTCCGTTAAGTATCGATATCAGTGTGCGTTGAACAGATCAGACCTGCGCACCGCGTACTCAAGAAGAGGTGTCGGGCACGCGCATCCGAGTTCCACCAGTGCATTTTTGACCAATTAAATTAAGAGACAAAAATGCATTAAAATAATATTAATTTTGTAAGTGATGTCTTAAAAATTATGAATAAACTTTGAATATGTAATATTTTAATTATATTAATAAACTTTAATTATGAATATGTAATAGCAAAAAAAAAAAAAATCTATATATATATATATATATATTTTTTTTTTTTAATGATTTTTCGTTTATATATTTTATGTTTGTGTCAGGTCCGAGCCAACACAAATTGGGCAGGAGGAAGGAGGCATTCGGCACGGTTAAAAGAACTCAAAATTATTGCAATAATTGTGTATTTATTTCAAACACATAGAAGAATTGAGTGTCCTAAAGATCAACTTTTTTTATAATTAAAAATCAAAGGTTTACTGTACAATCTGCTGTACAAGACCAGCACCACCATGTCATGCAAGCACATTGATGTGTATGTCCTCCCATAAATAGACTTTATTTCCAAAAAATAGCCCCTACAACAGGGTAGCAGGAGGAAGAGAAAGGATCATTTACAGAGATTTTACAGGTAAAACACTCACTGGGCTGTGCTTAAAATCTCACAGTAAGAGACAACATTTTAACCATAATCTAATCCAGCCCTATACAGCCCAAAACAGATCTGAGTGCCAGTAGAATAGTGAGAATAGGAAGTCCGGCTCTGGCTCAGAAAATAAGCAGAACATGAATGGCTTGATGAAGCGGACTTGAACTGAAACAGAATCAAAACATCTAAATAAATTGGTAATAAAACGACCCAAGATCAAGGTATTTCATTTATGTTTTTAAGGTTGAATAAAAGCTGTAGTAGTGCAGGTGTAAGGACCATGATGTGTAGTGTGTTAAAGAACAACAAAACCAACAAATAAACCAGGAAAAAAAAAACACCAATTTAAATGAACATATAAGTGACAGTACTGCACCAAGCTGTAGTTTGCCATTAAACAGAAAGTCAGCACACTAACACGTTTCTAGTAGACACAGTAACTTTGCCATTATACTTGAAAGCACTGACTTTATCCAGAAATAAAGAGATATCAAGAAAACTAATTATAGGAAGTTGGAATGTGGTCTTCTTGTGTCTACCTTAAGCAATTTGACAGACAATGTGAAAGAACGTTTGACAGAGAGAGAGAAAAAACCCTGACAGTATACCATGTCAACTTCATCTACATTTTCCAAACGATGCATAAACATTCCTTCATAACTGAGCGCGTTCTTAAAGGGTAAAACAATGTTCTTGAGGAAGTGCAGATAGTGCTCTAGTGTTACTAGTATGGACAAGCCCCATTAAAACTGGGTGGAAATGATTTTTGTCAGAGCGCTCCGATAAAAAGAGAACAAAAACAGATCAGATGTAACTTTGGTAAATAAGCAAGGAAAAATGTTCACAGACGAATGTAAATGAGTTAATCCTGGATTAAATAATGTCCATTTTTTTTGTTTCGTATAAGTGAATGAGCATGTAACTGTGTCTCTCAGTTAAGCGTTATGAGTCTCTCTCACAGATATCCTCCCATGCATAGCAGCAACAGCACGTGAACAGTCAGCAGGTAGAGTGACACCAGCAGAGGGGTGCGCTGACGAGAGCAGAAGGCGACTCGCAGCATCCGCAGCAGCCCGGGTCCACCACTACGAGTCTAAGATAGAGAAAATATATATAAAAATATATCCAGATATACACGTGTGTGTGTGTGGAATTGCATTGAGGGTTTGTGTTTACCCGTGTAACAGCACCCTCTGGTGGCTCAATGAGTACAGCGGTCTCTGACATCATGGCTTCGGACGCTGTCTGCCACTCACTCTGTGTGTAGCTGTAAATAATGAAGGAAAATGACACATGTAATATTTAGTGTTTAATCAATATTTCATGGATTTAAATGTGAAAAGCAAAGCATTAAATGTGTTGATGAAAACTGCAGTAGGTTGCATATATGCAGTGTCCCAAAAAGTATAAGTAGTTCATATTAATGTCATTGACATGTCCAAATTATTTTTGGGAGCATTGAATATGACAATTTTAACAAAGGCATTCCGCAGTAATAATGCCCAGAGCCAGGAGCAGTGAGTTGAGCATAATCTGAGATTAGGGTCAGACCGTTTGAGGCGATCCTGTGCAGCAATGAGCTGCTCCTCTACTCTGAGTCTCTGTTCTGACTCCTCATCCAGCCTGACAGAAACACACACATTGAGTTACTGTACAGTACTGGTAAGGTGGGAAATGAAAGTTGACATATGGAAAGTAATTGAAAGAGTCATAAGAGAGAACCATGTAACCTATGATTTATAGTTTAATAACCTAATCAAGTAGTATAGAAAACATTCTCAGGTAAATTACTGTTGATATTTGGTCACCATCTATTTGAGAAAGCAGTGTGGCAAATACAGTACTGTGTAGATTACTTACACATTATAGTCCATTATTAATTCCAAATTACATGACAAATATAGTAATATTAGTAACCCATTAGTAACTAATATTAGTAAAGTAATTAAGCTTTTGGATTACTTTTGACCTATTGTAACTCACTAATGTATTAAAAACACTACAAACAACAGCCATTGATTAAAAAAATTAAGATTGACAGAAAAAAAAAATAGATGAAAAGTGTTGTAAAAGATAAGCTAACATACTACATATCACATGCTTAATTCCTTTCAAATACAGTATTAGTAGTATGTTAGCTGGAGTATTTTCTAAAACTGCAATCAACGCAGTTTGTGGCTAAAGAGATTGACATAATGCTACTGTAGATCAATATAATTAATGAGAAGACTAAACTTGGCAGCAGTACCTTCTCTGGAGTTCAATGAACTCAGCTTTATAGCCCTCGTTGTGCTCTAGAGGACCACCGGGTGCAGCGTCTACTGCAAGATTTGCCTAAAGGACAAAGAAATCAGTATTGGATACTTCATACACTAAAGACAATGAAACAAATCAAGGACTTCAAAGATCTATACTTAAATATAAAGTGGGATTAAAAAGTCTAAGTCTAAGAGAAATAAGCAAAATTGTGCAACAAATCTCATATTGTAGAACAACAGTACAATAAAAAGAATAGATCTTATGAACTACAAGAGGTAGATGGACTGACTGAAAATTAGGGCTGGACTATATGATCTAAAAATCAAAATTGCGATTAATTTGAACATTTTGCCTCGATTATGATAAATGAATGATTATTTTGTTTTGTTTTTTTCCCCTCAAAGTTCACTGACCAGGTTTGTACTGTAAATATGCTTGACTATTAAAGGGGATATTTTTTCTAACTTCCAGTAGTTATTTTACCTATGGTTTGTAACATTTCTTACAGATTTCTCCTTGTTGTAAATCAGATACTGACAAATTAGCAGTGCCAGTCCATTTATTTGAAGGCAGTAATGAGAGCGATTGTGTGTATGAATTAGTCATACCACCTCTTTATTAATTGTGAAGCTGTGGGTTGTAAGTAGTTACTTCAAAAGTAGAAAAATATATGCTAAAAACTTTGAGTTTCTAAGCTACTTTAATGATAAATCACAGGACAGCGTTGACAAAGGGTTTCAGCGCTCCTCTCTGTGCGCAGATGAGTGTATGGGTGTTCGTGTGCCACAACAATACATCAGCACAGTAGCTAAATATAATGATACACATCCATTGGTGGAAAATTGCTTGAATGTCCAAACTGGCAAGCCTTAAAACACATACAACTGACAAACTTTCATGAAGACGCAAGCAAAAGTGACCTCGCACACCTGTTTGCCTCTGTGTTGCTTCCATGCCACTAACTGGACAGGGCAAAGAGACGTGACTACACATGCGGTAGTATGTTTTTAAGGGGAAAGTATTAACAGGATTATAAAAACAAAATCAACCAACATGGTAAAATTACGTCAGTTAGAGGTTCTGAATTTCGGTTTTGATTAATCGACCAGCCCTACTGAAAATAAAACAATTCTAGGGTGTTTACAATATATGAAAATGAAATATCTTTTTACCTGTCTTTGTGTGTGCTCGTGCTGTAATTTTGATGCCCGTGCTTCCTCCAGCATGGCAGTAAGCTGGCGAACCTGTTGGTCCCTGTCTGAGAGGGTGGTCAGGGTCTGCTGCTTCAAGAGCTCGGCCTGACCCTGCCAGTCCATCATCTCAAGCCTTTTGGAGGGACAGAAATTCTGATCAGAGTACATTTTAGACTAATTTCTGTAAAGCTGTTTTCTGCAAGAGTGCCACCAAAACAGCAGAATGGCAGAGGCCAAAAAAGTCATGAGTTAAACTCATAAATCTTACCTGAGCATATCCAGTTCTTGCTTATCTCTGTCCATCAGGGCATCTCTTTCCCTCAGCTCTGCCATGATTTTTTCCTCTCGCTCTGCTGCCTTTCTTTTCTCTTCCTCCCAAGCCTTAGTGAGCCTGGATAGTTCACCAGATCCAAGTCGATCCAATTCAGACTGCTGCAAGTGTAGCTGTTCCAACTGAGGAACCAGGAGGGTTGCAATTATTAGGTTGCAAATATTACTTAAGGCAGGATGCAATATTATTATTTCCAATAAATTATCAGATAATTCATTACATACCATTCTTTCCCTGTCATTTTGCAGTGCTGCAAGAGCATTTTTTAGGCTCCACACTTCTCCCTTAGAACCACTTGGGGGAGAAGCTGGGTGAACCGTCCGGTTTATTTCATCTAAACGTAGACGCAGCTCTTTGTTCTCACTGACCGCTTGATCTCTTGCGACCTGCAGAGAGACCATGGCTTGACCAAAAGACTGGTTCTGAGCGCGAAGCTGACCGGCTGCTTCCCTCTCCTCCAGAAGCTGTTGCTCCATCACTAACAGGTCCCGTGCCAACTCCGCCACCCTCTCCTCTGCTGTTTCAGCTTCAGTTCGCAGAACGCCACCTTCCCAGCGGAGCTCCTTCAACTCTTTGCTGTGGACTGACTGGGTCTCCTTTTCCAATTCCAAGGTCTCCTCCAAGGTGGTGATACGCTTTCTAGCAGCTTGGAGCTGTTCCCTCAGCTTCTCTACCTCAGCCCCAGGAGCATCTTGCCTGTCAACACTTTTTTCACTGGCCTGGATCAAGTTCTCCTGCACCAATAGAGGTACCTTCCTTTGCGCAAAATCTTTTTCAAGAGCCTGAATATGGCTCTCAAGATTTTCTTTCTCTCTCTCCAGCAAACTGACACGCTCTACTTGGGCAGCAAGAATCTGCTTGTGCTGGGAGTCCTTCATAGCAAGAACCTGGTTCAGGTCATTTCTGTAACCATGAAGCTGGGCAGCCAACTTGGCATTCTCAGCGTTGAGGTCATCCCGCTGTGACAACAAGGCCCGAAGCTCCTCCTTCAATCCGTTGTTTTCACCTGCAGCCTCCTGTATAAGGCTGTCCTTCTCCATCATTACCTGAAAGAACATGAGGATTTTGACAAGTCCTAATTTTAAAAGATACTCTGAATTAATTATACAAATGAAACTATACAATTTCTTTTCAAACTTTAATCAAATTATTTAAAGCAGCACTACCTGGAGGTGTCTTTCCTCTAGCTGCTTGTATTGGCTGAGTACTCTGTCTCTGTCATCCTGCAGTGAGCCCATAGCCTTGGTGAAGGACTCCAGTTGAGCTCTGCTCTGGAGGGTATCCTCCTCAGCCTTACGGAGCCTCTCTTCTAAACCACGCAACTCCTCTCTCCTCTCCTCCAGTTCTTTCTCTGCCATCTCAGCCCTTCCATCTGCATCCTTTCTAGCCTCCTCTACAGCCTAAAAAAAAAGAAAGTGTACTGTATTATTATATAGCATTAAATTACTAATAATGAGATTAACGAATATGTATGCATTCGTTTCAGAAACTTGTATTCAGTATATTAAGTACCTGAGTCACAGCTTGCTCCTTCTCACCAAGGAGCTCCATTTCCCTCTTCTCCTTCTCATCCAATGCAGCCTGAAGAGTTTCAGTAAGGTTCTTTGAAGATCCCAGATCTGTCTCTAGTTGCTCAAGCCTCAAGTATAGTCTCCTTTCCTCTGTCTCCCTTTCCTTGATCACAGCACGGGCCTCATTAGCATCACTCTGAAGCTTGTCCACGGCTTCCTCTAGGGCTTTGGTGCGGTGCCGTAGTCCCTCTGCCTCTCTCTCTAGGGTAGTCAGCTGGGTGCGAGTTTGGGTCAGGTTGGTCTCTACTAGAGTGAGCTTCTGCTGCAGATCCCCTCTTTCTTTCTCAAGAGCTGCAAGGCTTTCATTATGCTTCTTTTCCACCTCAGACAGCTCTAGTTGTAGGTTCTCTTCTGTCTTTTGCATTCTGCAGACATACATTTTACTTATATTATAAATATAATTTAGTATTTTCAGAAATAATATATTTATTATTGAAAATTTACTTTAACAGTTAAAGTTACCAGATTAATAACCACATGGTAACAGAACCTGATTGAAACAACAACAAAAAATAATAAAACAAACCTTTCCAATAAACTCTGCAGCTCCTCTTTTTGGGTGGTCTCCCTCTGTAGTTGCTCAGCAAGTTCTTTGGCATGGGCTTCAGCCTCCCGAACATCAGCCTCCTTTTCCTGTAATTCACTATGAAAACGACTCTCCCATTGCTTGGCCTCATCCAGCACTCGATCACGATCATCCTGAAGGGACGACATGGAGCGCGAAAAGGCTGCCAACCGAGCCAGTGATTCATCCAGACGGGCTTGCATTTCCTGGGCATGCCTGTCTGTGGCCTCAGCAATCCTCCTTGCCTCCAGAGTTGCCTCTTCCTCCCTCTCCCGCTCCCTGTAAGATTTTTCTAGTCTTAATTCCAACTGTTTAAGCTCGGCTCCAAGACGATACCTGACTTCATCCAGGGTACGCTCTGCTTCTGCCTTCAACTCTGTTTCTTTGCATTGTACCAGTTGTTCTGCAGCTTGCTTGTCTGCTTGGGCCTGCTTTGCTTGTTCCAGTGCCATGTCTAGCTTCCCTTTACATGTTGAAAGTTCAGATGCAATACTTGTTCTGTCTTGCATGATCTTTGCAATTTCCATGCGTGCTGCCTCAAGTTCTGCACTCAGCTCATCTCTACCCAACAGCATTGACTTAACTTCTTTACCTAGTTCACTTATTCTTTCCTGGTACTCAATGCAGTCTTTCTGTAGCTGACGGACTTCAAGTTGCTTTTCCCTCAGCAGTTCCTCAAGCTGACGTGTTCTGTTTTGACTACCTTCTTTAAACCTCTGTGCAGATTTCAACTTCTGCTCCAGCTCTCTTTGTTTGCCTGTCTCAGCTTCTGCCTCTGCTCTTTCTCGTTGGGCCTGTCTCATGTCCTCCTCCATCCTGGCTGCCCGGCCCCTCTCACTTGCCACCTCAGCTTCCAGCTCAGCCCGTTCTCTCTCCAGTTTCTCCAATTCCCTCTGCATGTCAATGAGGCGATCACGACTGTCAGATGCCTCTTGCTGGTAGCCTGCAATGCTGCCATTGAGCTGAGCCAGCTGGTTCATCAACCGCTCCTCTAGGTCATCTCTTTCAGCCTCCAGGCTAGAGCGGAGTTCTCGCAGTTGGGTCTCTTTCTTAGAGTTCTCTTCCTTCAGGAGACCGTCTCTTTCTAAAGTCTCCTGAAGCTGCAGCTTGAGGGAATCCAGCTCTGCATTAAGCATGGATTCTTGCTTGTTTCTGGATTCCATGTGATCCTCAAGAGCAGCTTCAAGTTTCCTTATCTTACTCTCTGCTTCTTCGAGAGATGTTTCCAGTTCCTTCAACCTCTCCTCTGTTTGAGCAGTCATTTTTGTTTGCACTTCTGTGACTTCTTGTTCAAGTGCAATACTAATGGATTCTACTGGCTCAGTGAGATTAGCCTCTGGGGAAATGCTATCATTCTGGTACTCCTGGACTTCAATTAAATCAGGACTTCTCTGCTGTGTGATGACTTTAACCTCTTTAATAGTCTCCATGGAGCATGTGTCCAGGGTTTCACTACCCTTTGTTTCAATTGCCTGAGCCAAACGCTGTCTCAATTCTTCAGCTTCATGCTCCAAAGAGTTTTTATCAGCCATAGCAATATTATAATTTGTTTTCAAGGTCTCAAACTCTTGTTTGACTCTCTCGAGGTCTTGTTTCAACTCAGTTTCTCTATGTGTGACCAATTTCTTCTCTTCTTGCTCCCTAAGTCTTTCATTCTCCTCCTCTAGATCCATAATCTTTTGATGTTTGACCTTGGCAAATTTTCTCATCTTTTCTTTCACAACATCCACCTCCTTCGTAGCTTCCTCAGCTAACCTCTCTGCCTCTTGTCTGGCTACCTCATGAGCTCGTGCCTTGGCTGCTAACTCCTGCCTCTCCTGTCGAGCAGCTTCAAGCACTCGTCTCACTCGTTCAGCTTCATCACTCACATTTTCATATGACTTGAGGAGGGATTCATACTCTTCTTTCATGCTTTGCACCTTTTCTTCCAGCTGCCTGCACACTTGTTCGGATTCCTCTTTGACATTTTCAGCTTGCCGTTTGCATGCATCCTTCTCATTCAAAACACCCTCCATAGCAAGTTTAAGGCTCTCACAGGACGCACTCAGACTCTGGTTTTCCAACAATGTTCGATCCACCTCCTCAATTAACTTCTCCCTCTCTTCTCTTGACTTGTTCAACTCCACCTCTATTAACTCCAGTTTCTGTTGTAGCTCTAATTTAATCTTCTCAGCAGAAGCCTGTTCCTCCTTCAATGCCTGTTTCTCTTTGAGTGCCTCCTTGCGTGATACAAGAGCAGCCTGCAGTTTACGTTGAAGCTGCTGGAGTTTGGCACTGTTATCCTTCTCTTCTTCCTCACGTTGTGGCATTTCTGCTTCCAGTTTTTTAACCCTTTCTTGCTCAGCTTTAAGCTCTTCTTGTAATGAAGTGATCTGCTGATCTTTCGCAAGTACTGTTTCCTGCATCTTAAGTAGAAGAGAACTTTGTTCACTAAGCTGCTGGCTTAAATCAATAATCTCATCATTCTTGTTTTTAAGAAATTGTTTAAATTCTTCCACTTCTGACTGAAGTGCTTTGATTGGGGACTCAGCATCAGAGATGCTTCTTTTAGCTGCTCCCCAAGCTTCATCCACCTCCGCTTTCAACTTCTCTGCATGCGCTTCAGCTTTTTGACATTTCTCCCTAAGAGCCTCTATTTCCTCTGTGAGAGAATCAATCTGCCTCTCCTTTTCTCTAAAGACTTCAAGTTCTTGGGAAAGCTCTTTGAATTTGCAATCTGTGAGTGATTGAGAGGACTGTCTCTCTTGTAAACACACCTCTAATTCCGCACGAGCAGCCTGCTCAACTCTTAACTCCTCCTGAAGAGCATTTATCATGTCCTCAAGATCTTTTACCATGGGCTGCTGAGATTGCTCACCAGGTTTATTATTTTGTTGTGCCTCAGTCTCAGCTGAAGCAAAATCCACCCAGTCCTCCTGAGCCCAATCATTTGTCTCTGGTTTCTCTAAACTTGTTGTAGTAGACCCAACATTACCCTCCACATTCACACTCACTATTTTATCTGCTGCATTCTTTGATTCTAGCAGACCCTCTAGCTCCATAACACGATTCAACAACTCCGTTTTCTCTCCCTCTTCAGTCTGGAGGCGTTCAAGAAGCTCACTGCACTCTTCTTTCTGTTGTTTCATCTGCTCAAGTTGATGGCGATCTTTCTCTTCGGCTTTCACAACAGTGTCCTCATAAGCATCAGTAGCTTCCTGAAGTTTTTTATGCAAAGTTTCAATGTCAGATTCCATGGATGTTATCTGCGAAAGAAGTCTATTTTTGTCGTCAGCTGCCTGTGACATTTGTTGTTCATTCATTTGTACATACTGCTTTGTCAAATGTTGTATTTCAGCATGCGACTCGGTCAATGCTTGATCTTGTTCATGGATTTTTTGTTCCAGACTTGTTAAGGTCTCATCTTTCAAATTTAAGACATCTCTGGTCTCTTGCAACAAAGCATCAAGTCTCTGTATTTCTAGGTCTTTTTCCTTAATTTCATTTTTAAACTGAAGAGTTGTTCCCTCATTATCATCTCTTTCCTTTTCTTCCCTGCTCTCAGCCTCCTTCTCGAAGTCTGCAACTTTTTTCATCAATTCTTTCCGCTGTATCAGAGCTGCCTGCAGCTTTCTCTTGAACTGTTCTCCATCTTTCTTCGTGGCAGCCATTTGAGTGATCAAGTCCTCTTTCTCCTTTCGTAAAGCAAGAAGCTCCTCTTTTTCTGCTGTTTTATCCTCTAGGATTTTCTGCTGGTCATCCTTGACACTCTCAAGTTCACAAATCTGCTCTTTTAGCTTTTTGACTTCACTGGACAATACAAACTTTTCCTCTCCAGCCTGGAGTAGCTTGGCAGTCATACTATCATTGATTTCCATCATTTCCTGGTCTTTCTGTGAAAAACACTTTTGTAGGTCTTCCAGCTCAGCGTTCCTGTCAATGAGAGCAGATTTTGCCATATCAGCTTCCTGAGAGACCTGCGCTAACCTGCCCTCCATATCTAAGAGCTTCCGTTCCAGTTCGGAGGAAGCATGCTCTCTGTCCTCCAGTTGAGCAGCCAGCATTCTAGCTTGACCTTCTTGTTCAACAAGTCTTTGCTGGGCTTCATCAAGGCCTGCCTGTAAAACTTGCAGCTTATCATCTTTAGAGCAAACCTCTTCCTTCAACTGCTCAGCAACACTTAGCCCATCTAATTTTACTTGCTCAATCAATGCCTTAGCTTCGATCAGCTCTTCCTCGTAGATGTTTGCCCTGGACTCAGCCTCATTTTTGGAAACTGTGAGTGACTTCAACGCTTCCTCCAGCTGGAAGACTTTCTCCTGTGATTTTAAGGCTGAGTCTTTAAACTGCTGAAGCTCTCCCATAAGTTCACTATATCTTTTCTGAATATCTTCAGCTAAAACCTGTGCAAAAGCCTGACCCATGCTTGAATCTGTATTTAGCAGACTTCCCTCCTGTTGGCCAAGACGTATCTGTACAGTTTCATGGATAACTAAAGGTGATGATTCAATATCAACTATGCAGCTAGTTGATGAGACTTGCTCTTCACAGGTCTCTTCCCAAGATTGCGTGGATAAGCGTAGAGAGGCAAAGTCTTGAACTTGGGGTGGCCACTCTTGAGTCCCATCTTGGTTGACTGCTTCAAGCAGAGTCCAGCTACTATGAGCCACCTCTGAATCACTGCTTGTCACCATCTCATCCGAGGAAGTACCCTTTGATTCTCCAGGAGAATCAGATTGAGCTGCTATAAGCTCAGGGCTACTCTCATTGCCACCAGAGACAGATAGAACAGAAGTGTCTACTGCCACAAGTGTTGTCTCTTCCTCTTGTGAGCTTTCAAGAACCTCAGATAGAGCTGTAGAGTTGTCGTGCAACTCAATGATGTCTCTTCTACTTACACTGTCCACACTTTCCTCCACTGGGATATTCAGAGTTTGACATGTTGTGAGTGACAGTTTTTCTCTGAGAGCAAAAAGTTCTCTTTCTCTGTCTGCAAGCTCCTGCTCCAGAAATAGTATCCGATCGGTCTGTAATTCCTTTTCTGAACTATCTGCACTGATAGCTGAAACAGAAATCATGAGACAATCAAGTGAAAATCATCAAATTACTTAAGCATGCAAAATGTATCATGTTTAAAATGCATGTTGTTTCAAGTATAAATTCTTAACTTCCTGTTTATGTTTTGACTGGGGAAACCTGTCTTTCTGGTTGTCCCAACTAATATCTAAACATTACAAACACTGCAAACATTTTTCGTTTAGAAACCACAATGTTCTCTACTAGAGAGCAAGACAATGAGGAAATAAAATGGGATTGTGTCACTAGAAGCACTGCAGTTCGAAGTACATTCAGCTACACAAGGGCAAACATTAAACTCACCCTGGTGTGTCCTGTCCAAATCCTTCACAGACAGGTCAGTCACATGATCACCTAATGACTCACCAGTAACCTAGGAAAGACAAGCCCAAGTTACAAAAAAACGGTATGCTCACACTAATGCATGCTTATTGAGAGTGCACTTGTCTGCTGAATTCCCACAGTAACTGCAGTTATTTGAATACAGACCATACCTTTATTAATACTTCATAACTATGCCCTTTTATGTGGGGCCAGAAATAGGAATAGATGATGAAAGTCGGGAGGATTATGATATCTCTGGCCTGATAATCTGTGAGACAAACCGTCTAGGCATTAATGTCACCTTGTGTCTGTTGCACCAGACACAGATTGTGCTATATACATCCAAATGAGTTTGCTATACCAGACACATTGCCCTAGACAAGGGCATTTTATCCTGTGGAACATCTCCATTGCATTAATAACTTTTAATGCTAGTTGTTGGGTAGAAATTGAAAGTCTGATCACTACGAAAAGTAATAGAGCAACAATAGCACAACTGTACAACAATCCATATGATTTGAAGCATCATTCATGCCCATAGCATAAATAATACATGACAGTTATAATACCAAGAACCCCAAGTACTTATTTGAAGACTTAAGAATGAGCAAAAGCAATAGTGAAGATTGCTTTAACTCTTACTAAGTGCATTCAAAAGACTAAAGAGCAACTGCTCTGAAAAACACAAAGCAATGTTTAAAACGCTCCAACGTATTTTTGCAATCCACCTACCTGAACAGTCAGAAGTTGTTGTTCCAGTTCCTGTATCCTAGCAACTGCTTCCTTTCCTTCAGCTGAGCTTTTATCGAGTTGGCCTAGAGCATCAGGTGCATTAAGACATAATTACTTTTTGATCACAGTACAAACAACTTGCCCTATATTGTTGTGTTGGTTGATATAAATGCTTCCAAGGACAGTTTACTCAAACCACAAAAGCTGCTTTGAACTTTGTTCTCCTGGGCTGTTTACCTTGCAGAGATTGTAGAGTGAGTGTGAGCTCAGACATGCGTGCTCGACTCTCCAACTGTTCATCTGTAATGTTGCTCAGCCGTGCTTCTATGGCGGGTAACACCTCCAAGATCTGTGCAGGGTCGGTAGGAACCGATATTTCCATCTCTGCCTCACCAGTAGCTGTCAAAGACTGAATTCCTCTCCAAAGTTTCTCCAGTGCTTCCTTGGTTTGAAGTCCTGCTATATGTTCCTCTTTACCGGCATCCAGTTTCTCCCTCAATGACTCAAGCTCATTTTCCATCTGTGCTAAGCGATCTCTTTCACTCATGGATTCTTCTTCCCTTGCTCTTTCTACTTCTTCAAGCTTCTCCTGAAGATGATGAAGCTCTTCCATGCGACTTGCAACCTCCGCCTCTAGCTTCTTTGTGATTTCCTCTTTCTGTTTCTCTGCGACATCCAGACACTCTTGCAAGTTGGCCAGCTCTCTCTCAAAGCTTGTTTGTCTCTCTTGTAATGTGTCCAGTCTTTCTCTCTCTTCAGCTGAAAGTTTTTCCCTCAGTTCTTCCAACTCTGTTGACTTTTTCAGTAATTCAGCATTGAGAGCAATGATGGTTTGCTCTTTTTCACTTTCTGTTGTTTCTAATCTGGCTTCTAGAGATGCTTTCATTTTGGCCAGCTCTGCCTCAAAGTTAGTCTCTCGCTCTTTAAATTTCTCCTGCATTTGGTCATTCTCTCTTTCTTTGAATTCAAGATTTGCTCTCATTTCATCCACCTCCGCTGTCTTTTGCAACAATTCAGCGTTGAGAGCACTAATGGTCTGGTCCCTTTGAGTTTCTTGTGTTTCTAATCTAGCTTCTAGAGATACTTTCATGTCAGCAAGCTCTGCCTCAAAGCAATTCTCTCTCTCTTTCAATTGCTCCAGCATTTCTTCCTTTTCCCTTTGCCCAGATTCAAGTTTTGCTCTCATTTCATCCAACTCCGTGGTCCTTTTCAGTAATTCCGCGTTGAGATTGGTAACATTGACGTTGAGTGCGCTGATGGTGTGCTCTCTCTCGCTCTCCGATGTCTCCAATCTGGCTTCTAGGCATACTTTCATTTTGGCCAGTTCTGCCTCAAAGTCATTTTCTCTTTCTTTCAATTTCTCTAGCGTTTCTTCTTTCTCTCTTTCTTCAGATTCAAGTTTTGATCTCATTTCATCCATCTCTGTTATCTTTTTCTGTAGTTCAGTGTTTAAAGAATTGATGGTCTGGTCTCTCTCACTATCTGAAGCTTGTAGTCTTGCTCTAAGAGCCTGGAGTTCTTCCTCAGCTCGCATGGTCCACTGCTGTCTCTCCTCTTCTCTCAGTTTCTGGGCTTCTGCCAACTCCAGCTCCATCTGCCTGAACTGAGCAGTCAGAATCTGCACAAATGAAACATTTATCATGCTTAAGGGTCAACAAATAACTAGACTTTTTATACATAATGTGAAAGGAAATACTCCTATAATAGTTTTGAATGAACTGCTTCTTTAATCTGAGACTTAACCCAACAGCTGTGACCACAACATGCAACAAGAAATTCTGCTGGTTACTTGGATTCTATTTTTAATCACACTGCTGGGTATCCCCACCCCGCAGTGAAATCTAACTGGTTCAAACTCACCACATAGCTGTATGCTGTTATGGACAAATATCTCTAGATTGACTGATGATTTGTAACATTTCGCTTTCTGTAACATATGTAAAATTTCCAGGACACAGTCTAAACTATACGCGTTATGCTGACCTGTTTCTGCTGGTCTGCACTGTTGAGTTCCTGCTGCAACATTTCTAGGACTTCTGAACGAGAACGCAAGGACTCCTCCAACTCCTCTATGCGCTGCTGAGATGCACGAAGAGCCTGTAAAACAATAAACAGGATTAATGCAACACAGAACGATGTATAGATATTTGCTGCAGGGTTTGATTTGTCAGAAATTAACAAACATTTAAAAGATCAGTCTTAATCTGAGCTGTCTTTCTTAATTCCTGTTCAACAACATGAACAAAACAACATGCCGAGAGTCTATGAGCATTCAAGTGTGGAAATGCATGAAACTAGACGGCTTAGATCAAAATTGCTATTGTAACATGATGAGCTATTATTTCATGCTTTATAACAACACACAAATATGGCTACAACACCTCAGGCTATCCCAAAACAAAAAGCTAACAAATATGAAAACAGCAAGACACTGTTGTTATATATATATATATATATATATATATATATATATATACATATATATATATAATGTGGGTGTGTGTTTGTTTGTGAAAGGTACTTTTTTCCTACTTAACCTGCAACAATTTCAGGAGGTCACAAAAATATAATAATCACAGTAATATTATATAATGTCTATTATGTTGTATTCATTTTCTATGTTTCTTGCCATTTTTTAAACCCTGTAACCAAAACATGGGACATGTCTGAATGCAGGTTATAACTTGTGTGACTGCATTATTTTCATGCAATAAAGATAAAATAAACGTGAAAATAATAATTAAAACTAAACAGACAAAATTTTATAGAATTAGGCAATAAATTAACCAAAAATTATACCATAATGGGTAAATTTAGCCAAATTAAGCTAAAACTCAGTAGGGGCTAGCTAGTTTGGGACCTAATGTTGGTTTTGTAGATAATGATAAACTTTATTTTAGCTTTTTTTTTTTTTTCACAATAACTTTGGTATGGTTGAGCTTGACGAATGCAGTCAACAATACAATCTATATAAAGATTGAGAAAATTAAATATCAAAGAAAATGGAATATGAAAATGGACCTTATTTATGGAAAGTGCCAAAACATGAGAAATACCTGCTGTAAGTCAGGGTCATTTGAGGTCTGCGTGAAACTGAGGAGTTCCTGCTCATGTTTAAGGATTTGCTCTTGAAATCTGACATCTTTTTCTTTCACCACAGCCTGCAGGATTCGCACCTGGACAACATTTTATATAGATACAGTTTTTAAGAGTGAAAGACTGAGATCAGACTATTGCAGAAATATAACAGTACCTTCAAAAATCATGACATATTTCAAGATCTTAACAAAATAAGCACCTTAGCTTAAAGCTGCAGTCCGTAAGTTTTGCCTCTTTGTCGCCATCTCTGTTTGAAACCTGCCATTGCAGTCATTTGCGGAATTATCATCTTTGTGTCGGCTGTGCATCCTCAGCGGGAATGAATCTAATGTTTGTCGTCAGTCACCACATCGGTGAGGATACTTTACTTCGCAATCACAGATTCTTGGAAGTATGACCAAAATAAGAATTTTAACCCGGAAAATGTCAACTAAACAAGTAATTAACATGTCTGCCACTTTTATTCTGACCAACGGAGAAAAAAAACCATTACAATAAATCACGCTGTTCTCAAATTGTTAATGTTAACAACATCAGCATTGCGTGACTATGTGTATTTAGTGTGTATTAGCGTTACCTGAAGATTTCAATGAGCCAATCTGCAGTCCGAAGTCTTTTGCTTTTGACTACAGGTGAAACTCCAGTTGTCACTAATGATTGTCATTTGGACATTATTGGATTACAATCCACCATCAAAATGATAAGTTTTATTATTCCAGCTGCAGGCTTTCAATGATCCGGTACCAGCAGCATCCTCACATGCCATATAGCCCACTAGCTAGGACTCCTTCATGTAAACAGACGTGACGTAATGACGCAAAGACGAACGGCTGTATGTTCGAATTTCCCGTGGAAACCCACCAGTACCGACTTTATTTTAAACATTATTACAAGCTTACTGTTGTGAATCGGGCTAAGGTAAGGAGATAGTTTTGAAAACTGGCTGGTTATGTACTTTTAAAAATTGATTTTGGATAATTTTACCAAAAAAAGTTACAGACTGCAGCTTGAGACATATGGTGCTGAAATGAATAGTTGTGTGAAACACACCTGCTCTGCATGACCCTCCTCTCTCACACGCTGTTCAGCCTCCCAGAGCTGATGTTGGAGGACCTTGTTGGACGACTCCGCCTCGCTAAGCTTTTCTTTCAGCTGCCGGAGTTCCTCCTCCACTCCTGGAGACATCTGGAAGGAGCTCTCTGAATTCTAAAAAAAGACAAATTTCATCATCATAATGCCGCAGGAAAAGCTAATTAATTTGGCAAACACTGAGTGTATTTAGATAAACAAGAAAACACTGCCACATTAAATAATATTGTTGACACACTACAAAAAAACACGAACATGTCAACATTACCTGACTACTGTTCAACGCTTCTTGTCCTTTGAGCTCAGAGATCTGTTTGTTTAGGGAGGCCATCTTGGCTTTGGCTTGCAGTTTAAGCTTTGTAAACTTGACTTCTGCCTGTTCTTTCTCCTCCTGTATGAGGACAAAAATAGTTGAAACTGCAAATCCAAACTTTAGACCTGTTAATGTTCTAGTTAGTGCCGCTTGTCTGTTCCTTTCTCAATAAGCAAGCCCACACCTTGAGCTGTTTTTCAGTGCTGGCGAGCCGACTGTCCTTCTCTCGAATCAGCTCCTTCAGCTGAACCACCAGCTGCTCAGTCTGGGCCAGCCTCTCCAGGACCTCTTCTGGGGAACCTGGGCCCTCCAGGGAGGCTTCAGAATCAGGCTGGGGCTGAGGCACCAGCCCATCCTGCTCCAAAGACTATATTCAAAATAGAGAGAGTGCTCTTTAGATGGTTAATCACTCCCTTCTAACCACGTTATTATTAAAGTGGGCAAGAAATGGACCCCATTTCAACATATTTTCTAAATGCACGTCATACATGTTACTGTGAACAGTTTATCCATGTATGCGTCTCATTTTTTCATTTTAACGTGGCAAAGTTTAATCAAAATGCCTTAACTTGATCTTCCGGTAAAACAACAGTTTGGTGATGTATAGCGTGATTCTCAGATCATTTAGACTGCTTAAACCCCGCCCCCGATCAACAGCAAGCTCGCTTTCATTTTTGAGTGCAACATCTCAATATCTAATCAACAACAGAGAACCATGACAGAACCCAGATAGAACCAAGTTCCCAACCTACATTTTTTTCCGATAATCTGATACACTTGGATGTACTTTTTTTTAATATATATATTGCAGCATTTATTATATTTATTTATATTTGAAAGCCGATAACCGATATATATGGGTCGATGAATCTAAAACCAAATTTTTATATAATTTTTGAGAGCCTGATTACAAATACAAAAAGTTTCACCATGAAACCCATGTCCTAAGCACACAATTATAATGTTCTCATTATAATTTCATGTAGCCTATATAATAGACTTGCACTGTACATGTTGCACTTACTTAACTGTATTTTCCTTTTTTGAAGTTATTCCAATCATATTTCAAGCAATTGAAAACCATCATAGAGAACAGAATGCATCTGAAGTGTCTCGAATGAATCCATTATTTATCAGCTTTAATATATCGGCCAAATTTTCTTATGTCGATAACGCTAACATTAAAAGGGAACATATATTGGCCGATACTGATTTGGTGGCCGATATATCATGCATCCCTTAAAATATCCCCCTCACTCTTGCAGCAATATCTCTTCTTTTCTCTGATGATGTGTTTACTGGCGCAAGGGCGGGAAAACCTGTCACTTATATGAGATCGACCGAGAGCAAACCACAACAGCTCCATTTCCCAATGGACAAAATCAAGGCCCGCCCTACATTTTTTCTTGTTGAATAAGCCATTTAGGTCACAATAAGAAAGAAAAGACTATATCAATTTCTGTATTATGCCGACTTCTCATCCACGTATGCTTGTCTTATCTTTAGTGGTGCATGCTAGTCATTTTAAAATGGTAAAAGGCTAGTAAACTAATCCATAAACATGAAAATTTAGCTGATTTTTAAGCTCTTATAAAGCAGTTACTATAATTATTTTAGGTTATTGCAATGCAAATGTTTTTTTAGCATTTACCCAAAACATCTCTCCGAGGTTTGATTGGATTTTGCGACTCACCTGAGAGTCTCCATCGGAGCGTTCCTCACCGGAGAGCTCCTGGAGAACCGAGGACACCCCTTGGGTCAGCCGGCTAAACATGGCTGACCTGCATTTAAACACATGCAATGAAATGTTAGTTCACAGATTGTTAGTTTGTATTTTGTATCAAGCGCTTAACTGAGTGAATTACTGAAACTACATGTTTAGGACATGAGTCAAGATAAACCCAGAATCTTATAACGACAGTTTAAGCACAACAATGATTTATTTTAAAATAATAGATTTATTTATTTAAAGGGACATTTGACTCTCAAGATCAGGCAACACCTAGCAATGCCATCGAATATGATCATAGTAATCATAAAAATTACATTTAAACTTCATGTCAAGACACCTTTGAAACACCATCAGGCCCTTGTGAATTAAATGCCTCTCTCTACAATTAATGACAGTTTATTTTATATAAATATAACACTTCTGCTCTGCATCACGCCTCTAACGTCCATCTGGATCCTTTATTGTTACGTAATGTACGTCCACTGTACTGACAGTAGCTAAAGGAGGTGTGAACGCAATAACAACATTGTGTCTATCTTTCTTGATAATAAACAACCACCTTTGGCAGAGCCATAAAGCGGAGAAAAACGAAGAGAACCGAACGACGCCGAAACAAATATATCTCACTGCGGCTGCGTCGCTTTCATTTTGTCTACACAACAGCAAAGATTATTGAGCGACTCTTCTTCCTTGTGTTTTAAAGTCGACTGATATCAGCACAAATAATCGACACGCATAAAGGTATGACTTTTATTTTTTATAATGGTTATAAAACGGTATTGTTAAAGCCCAATGAGCGGCAGTAATGCGCGCAAGCTTTAAGCGAGCTCGTGCTGATGACTCGTAAACAACTGTAACGAATCGATATTCATAAATGTAGTTGTGTTTGTGCATGTCAGCGGCTGAATACGTTTAGAAGCAGCTTGTTAATGTTATTAAGCATGAAACTGACCTGTTTAATCGGCGCAGGGAAGAGCTGCGTGGTTTATTTGATCAATTTCGTCTCCAGGATTTCAGAGCCACATCACCAAACATCCCGGAAACAGAAACTCAGCGCTGTGATTGGACCACGCATGGGAGTGTGTGAAAACAACGAGCGACTCTGTGAGGCGCATAACTGTACACCAAGGGACCGTCGACAAATATAAAACGTATAATCAAAATTTAAGTAGGCATGGTTGCTTGCAAAAGATAATAGGAAACAATTATAAGTATTATTTTAGGTTTGGAGCTGATGGTTCAAAACAGAATGGGAGGACATGATTTAAAGTTTAACATGATTATTAATTACGGAAAACAGTTAGGACGCAGTCTCCTTCTGTTGGCACACTACGCCACAGTGTTTGTGGTCTTTGTATCTCGCTCTGTGAACGGTTTTGTGGAAGTGATCAAGTGGATGTCGATGTTTGCCAGATACACAGTAGCCGTATTTGAGTCAATTCATAGGAGCCTAAACTGGTGGACCAGAAGACGCAGTAGGACATCCATAGAAACGCTCTCCAGCAGCGACACAGAGTCGGAATGAGAAAGGACATTATATGATGTTTCTGGCAAAAAATACTTCATGAAGAAACAGATTTTCCATGGATCTTAAATGGAGTTGTAGACTCCAAGGAGAACAATACCATTGCATGAGTACATGCAGAATTTTGTAGTGTTTATACTCTGACTTGTACGTTCAGTCTCAATTTTCTGTTCACTTCAAAGGACTCACTGAAAGCATTGAGGTGTAGAGGTTAAGGGAGAGTCCACACCTGATAGACTGAAAACTCAGCACCTGTTTTTCAAGTCTAAACCAGTATTGGAACTGGAAGAACAATGCAAAAAAGTTAAGATAAGTACATCCTAACTCATTTTGCCTCACAGTTAATATTAAACTTGTTGTTTTAAATCATTCTAGATCCACTGAATGCAGTTTAGCAGTAAGGGAGATGGCCAAAAATTACTATTAGCACTTATGTTTCTGATTGGACATTGATTGAAACCGTTGTATGTTGCCTTAAATAATCATAGTAAAATATATCCTGAAACAAGTGGGATTTGTATCATCAGTAGGGATCAGGACCTAACAATCCATTTTCCTGCAGAGTTTAGCTCCAATCTGGATTAAACACGCATACATACTTGCAATTTTGAAGTATTCCTGAAGACCTTGATTAGCTTGTTCGGGAGTGTTTGATTAGGGTTGGAGCTAAACTCTGCAGGAAAGTGGATCGTGAGGTCCAGAGTTCTAGCAGGATCATCATTTTTGTGGGATAACCTGAACTTACTCAGTTCTAATATATTATGTATTAATTAGTCTGCCATGGTTCAACTAGGGATACTGAATCCAAAGGAAGCTAAACAAGGGGAACTATGTGACAGGGTCACTTTCACATTTCAGGGGCTCTCAGAAACGAGCAGTGTTTTTTTTTTTTTAACATGACTACATACTATTATAGTTTTTGTTAATGTTTTTAATTAGATTTTATTTTTATATATTTATTTTTTCATTTCAACTTTAAAGTTTTAGAAAATTTGTAGCATGTTTTTTTGTTGTTGTTTTAAAAGTATGTCTATAAAGTTTAGTTCTTCACCTTAAAACCCCTGATATAATGTTCAATAATGTGTAATGTTTTTATTTAATGTTTTACTTATGGTTTTAGTTAACAAGTGGAACATACTATACAAAATACTACTACTTACCCCAAAATATCATATTGTCTATTAAAGTTTCCCTGTAACTGCACAGATCTAACAAGCTTTACTAAGTTTGAGCTTGAAAAGAGAAAATGTTGGATCTCTATTATTGTTGAATGTATACTAACCAATGTGGATATGTTGTGTCTAATTTGACAATCAAATGCTAACAAACTGAAAAATGTTTTTCATGCGAAGAATATGAATGCTCCACTGATTTTTTGCTTTATTTGATTATATATTATTTATTTTGGCACTATAACGTTCTCCAATTATTGGAGTATTCATTGGAATCTTTAGCAAGACTGTAAATGTCAATATGTAATTATTGTAAAGGCTTTGTCATGTATGATGATAAAAAAAAAAAAAATGACTTAAGCTTGTTACCGTGGCAGTATGATGCCTCAAAATTGTGACACGGCTACTAACGTGCATTTCTATGAATATATCATCATTTGACAATATCATTGAAAATAAATTTGGAAACAACTTGCATATGACACTCTCACGCGTCAGTTGTCTTTTCTTCACTAAAATCATTATGAAGTCCAGAAATGCTGATGCAGTTGCATCTGTTCACAGGCCGTCACATGGGAATGTCTGTCAGCATGTCCCCAATCTCACATGCAATTACCAATGGCCATCCCAGCCATGGTCATCCTTAAGCCTCACATACACAGTGAGCTGGATTAGTCACAGTTAATATCAATAAGATGGAGTTGGTGGGGCGTGTCTGATCCCAGGCCGGTACAAAAGCCTCCGGAGGGTGCCCACCTCACTCTTAGGTCCCAGTGTCGTGTGTCTGTGAGAAGCGAAACGCTCGCCTGCACAGCAGACCAGTTGGGTTTCCTGACAGAGTAGCTCCAGTCCAGCTCTCCACAACAATCCATTCTCAGCTTAGCGATGGGGAATTCAACGGGCAGCACCGTGGACGACCTGCAGGCCGTTGAAATGCATCTGTGGTATAAGAAGTTCATGACTGAGTGTCCATCTGGTCAGCTCACACTGCATGAGTTCAAACAGTTCTTCGGGCTCAGAGGTCTCGATCCAGAGGCCAATGCTTACATCGAGCAGATGTTCCGCACATTTGACATGAACAAGGTGAGTGAAAGACAAGGGGGGAAAAAAGGTATAAATGAATAGTGGATAGTAAAAGTGGCTGAGGATGCATTTGAAAACTTTCTGGTACTTTCAAAGACAGCTTCAGCACAGCTAGAGTATTTGAAGTATCAGTTTTAATTTAAAAGGTTGGCTATAATATGCAGATTTTGAGACTCATTGCATTCTGTTACATCAGACTTGAAACTATGTTTGCTAAGATTTTGTCAGACTGATTTCTGCTGATTCCCATCTTATTTTCAGGAGAAATTATTCTAATTTCTTCCACTAGCAGACAAATATTCTGGCCAATACCAATATGTGGGCATTTGGAGCTTTAAAGCACTGGCTGATAGCTGTGACAATTTTCTGTTTATATATATATATATATATACACTACCGTTCAAAGTTAGATTTTTTTTTGTTTTTATTCAGCAAGATGCATACAATTGATGAAAAGTGACAGTAAAGACATTTGCATTGTTACATTCTTCTAATATATTGCGATTTCCACAAAAATGTCATGCAGCACAACTGTTTTCAACAATGATAATAATGCAAAATGTTTCTTGAGTAGCAAATCAGCATATCAGAACGATTTCTGAAGGATCATGTGACAATAAAAAATAGAGTAATGATGCTGAAAATTCAACTTTGCATCACAGCAATACATTTTAAAATATATTTTAAAAAAACCAAACATTTATTTCACAATATTGCTGTTGATTATATTTTTATAACCAAATAAATGCAGCCTTGGCGAGAATGAGACTTCTTTCAAAAACATTAAAAAAAAAACTTTTGAATGGTAGTGGGTTATATATATAAATATAATCAATCACTGTTCGCAACAAGTCAGCACACGTGAGTTTGTTATTTGTTGAGTCAGATCAGAGCAAAGCTCGGATCATTCTTACTGTGTTGTCTGGATGTATATTTATAGTGCTATATTTGGCACTTCATGCCAGCATCTATTTACAGTGACTCATATTAATACATTAAATAATGAGCTTATCTATGAGATTAAGATTTACAGACTGTTGAACAGGTTTATGATTGCATTACAGAATCAGATCCCATTCACGTGCAGTAACTAGTTCACTCCAAGTCAAAACAGTTTTCATAACTGGCTTCCCAATGAGCCTTTTGTCGCAAAATCCGTTTTAACCCTCATGATATTATTGCTTGTCATATCTTGGTACGAACATTTTTTACAAGATTTCCAGCATGAATTTCACATATGCTCAGATTAATTATGAGTATGTCATTAAATGTGTGTTTATGTCAATACGCATCAAGCAAAATCTCTCCCTCCTCGCTCCGAGGGAAATTAATAATAGCGAAATAAATGAAGCAAAAGACAAATAAAATAACAAGTGATAGTTGGTAATGACAAACTAAAACAAATAATAATTTTATCTTTATTCTGTATCATAAATTGTTGCAAAAAGTGTATGCTATATTATTATTTACAATAATGATGATCACTTTAATGAATCTCTAATTTTTTAAATACAAAATTATTTTTATTCAATTATCCATGATTACACATTTATTTCATAATTGATTGTATAACTGATTTATCAATTTCTGATAAGTGGTATAAATGAGTGCCTGCATTACAGTTTCCTCATATTTAGTTTTTAAATAGAAATATGAGACTACAGAAATTATATCTGGGAAATTAGCTACATTTAAAACTGCTTTTATAGACTACGAATACAAGTAAAAGCATGTCTAGAAAATTGCTCAACAATAAGTAATAAGTAGTATATAAAATATATCTCCACATTAAGAAAGCTCAACTCTGACATCGGCCGTGACCTTCTCCCTGACCCTGCCCTAGACGGTTGGCATCTGCGAGACACAAAGAGATGTGACATTCTGAGGAAAGTGTGTTGACCTGAGGATTATGTCTGTGTCAAGTGGCTGTGTCCGTCTCTCAGACGCAGACCTTGGAATTGGCAGTAATCCTCCAGAGGGCAGCCTCATCATCCTAATCGTGATCCTCATCACCTCCATCATCTAAATATGTGCAAGCATATGAAAAGAGAACAAAGGGCTTCCAGCTGCTTTAGGATTCATTAAGGACAAACACATATCTAATATAAACTTATTTTATTTAACAGAAAGCTGCAGATGTGGATGCTGATTGGTAGATAGATCTCAAAATTCTCTACTTTTTCAGCAACCTTAGATGTATTTTAATTGATTCATTTCCTCCACAGCCTTTGAGCATAATCCTCGAATAAAGCCACGAAGTAAACCAACCAGATCAGACTCTGAACACAGTTAATTTGACAACGCAGTACGCACTCAAATATTTAGGCCTATATTTAAGATGTATGTGAATTGCATCAGTTTGGATTACAGTTTAGATAAATGAATGAAGTTAATGTGATGCACATCTGTCAGCCATACATACATAAAACTAAGATTTCTGCTCTGAAAAAAAATCATGGCATAGTTTTTTTTAAATTTGCATTTATTTAAATTATATTTTCAAAATGCATTTATTGAAATTGCTTAGAACCTGTCCTTCGTGAAAACAATTAAATTTATTCGGTAAAAAGTGAGAATATTGTTAAAATATGGCTAGAACAAGCAATATTCAATTAGTTAAAATGTATGATAAATATACATGTATATGTATTTAAGCAGTCAGTTTATTAGTACTATTACAGAAATCTTACCCATTTCATTCATGTACAGTACCAGTCAAAATGATTTTTATTTTGAATAAATGCTCTTCTTTTTAATTTTTTATGCATCAATGATTCCTGAAAAAAGTATCTCAGGTTCCAAAAAATATTAGTATTCATTTCAAAAATTCATAATAAATCAGCATAATTATGAGAATGATTTCTGAAGGATCATATGACACTGAAGACTATAGTAATGGCTGCTGAAAATTCAACTTTGCATCACAGAAATAAATAATTTTTTTAAGTATATTAAAATATAAAACCATTATTTTAATTTGTAATAATATTTCACAATATTATAGTTTTTTCTGTATTTTTTTGCAGGCTTGATAAATAGAAAAATAATTGCAACTTTAAAAATAGTAATGTTTCCAATACTTTTCTGACCAGTACTGTATGTTCTTTTATGCATCATATTAAGTTTATTAGTATGTTAAAACTGTGTAATCCAAATGGATGAAAATTGTATCTTACTTTCAGGCCTTTTTTGAGTGTGGTGTGGTCTCAACAGTGCTTAAAATGTTCTAAGTTTCTTAAAGAGTATCTCTCTTTTGCAGGACGGTTATATAGACTTCATGGAGTACGTGGCCGCTCTCAGTCTCGTAATGAGAGGCAAGATGGAGCACAAACTGCGCTGGTATTTCAGACTTTATGATGTTGACGGCAACGGCTGCATAGACAGACACGAGCTCCTGAATATCATAAAGGTAGGGACGATAATGTTTGCTAAACTGCACTGGATGGCTCTGAAAATAAATGATAGTACTCATAAACTCATCATATAAACGGCTTCTTTTTACGTTAGGCCATTCGCGCTATCAACGGAAGTGAGAATCAGGAAGTGAGCGCCGAGGACTTCACAAACCGAGTGTTTGATAGGATCGACATCAACGGAGATGGTGAGTGAAATAAGCTTCCAATATTAAGAGACAAATTCAGTCTTTAAAATGACTTATTTGCCTGTCCATTATCGCTAACTTTTCTCCATTCATCAGGGGAGCTTTCACTGGAGGAGTTTGTGGCGGGGGCACGCAGTGATGAAGACTTTATGGAGGTGATGATGAAGAGTTTAGACCTCTCGCACATAGTGGCCATGATCCATAACCGGAGACACAGCGTTTAAGAGACTGTAAACACTTATAGCCTCTTGATCAGAAAACAAGAGCAAACTTCACCTACACTGTCTAATTCTAAAAACACAAATCATATTAAAGAGACTGAGCCAAAGGGGCCAAGAGATTAAATTGGTGTGGGACGTCCCACATCTAATATACTGACTGTTTCCCAAAAACTCACTAAGCAGAAAGTGGCTTCATGGGAAAAGAGTCAGTATGAAGTGGATATCCATTTAGAGGGCTTTCTTATTACTTTATTATTAGCAAAAAAGAGAAAACAATATATTTATTGTATTAGATTACTCAGAGACATTTATAAATATTTGACTAAGAGGCAGTTGACATACATTCATTCAAAAGTTTGGGGTCGGTCAGATTTTGTGGGCCTAATGTTTTCTTTTGATCACCCTTTTTTCCACAAATTTTAATAAAGTTCAAAAGAAAAGCAATTATTAGCAACCAAGTTCTTTTGCAACGATGTCTTTGTTTACAAATTTTATCAATTAAAGTATACATTTCTTTAAAAAAAAATAATCTTACTGACCTCAATCTTTTGAACAACAGCATATGTCCTCTTTAAAGCTTAAATTAAATATTTATTATGAATGTTCAAGGGAAGATGTATATTTTTGGTACTGTAAAGAGTCACCGTTGTTTTTAATAAATGTATTTGCCATTTTTAAAGCATTTTAAATGTGATATACCCCCGGTTTCACAAACAAGGCTTAAGCTTAAACTAGTCCCAGATTAAAATATATGTTTGAGCCGTTCTAACAGAAAGCAACTTGCACTGACATATCTAAAAATATCAGTGCCATTGTTTCGTCTCAAGATGAACATCACTAATGTTTTTCTTCTAAAGTACATTTATAAAAACTACTTAAATGTCCAAATTGAACTAAAGTCTAATTCTGGCTTAATCTGAACCCTGTCTGTGAAACCAGGCCTAAATTTCAAGAACACATTTGTTAAAATAGATCTAGATGAATTATTTCTCTGTCATGTCAGGAATGTTTACTTTTTTTTTTTAAAGATATGTGCATACTACATTTAATACTTGCATATTATTTTAGTTTCTGCAGTGTATAAGAATGGACATGGCTTGTTCTGCATTGGTATAGACACATTATGAAGGTGCCTTCTGTTGTAGGACTACAGGACCTACCTTAAGCTTGTTAATGAACTGCTTGTGCTTCCATTTGTACATTAAAGACATAATAACTGACAGTGGTGTAAGTTCATGCATGAATTAATTAACTGCAGACACCAACATGACACTTTGCCCTTTGTGTCTCAAGCCCCCGTCTTCCATTCAGACTACGTCAGCTTATGAGAACACATGAGTCACATTTGGAGCCTTTTTAAATGTGGACCCTCAGTTTCTATGACAACCGCAATCTATTACCATGGAGACCTTGTGAGTCAGACGCAGCATCAGTTCCCTCTCAAAAGCCGAATTAACAGACAATACTAAAAACCTAAATTTCAATCAATCACTTACACTCCATTGCATCCACTGTTCCTTTCTCCCAGATCCTCATTTAGTCGTTGTTCTGGGTTGTTTGCCTACACCAGAGAGAGTAATTGGTATTCATGCCAGCTTTGCCATCCTGTTGCAAAAGGATACGGAGGTCAGTCCTCTGAGCTGAGCTACCCTTCTACAAAGGATCCAAATAACACAAAACATTTGAGATATAGATACATCCATCATTTAAATGTGGTTGAAGGGACGTGTGCAACTGTGGTAGTACCATGAATCTTGGGAGAGATGCCAGGCTCAATGCTGCAAAGACATCACATGAACATCAGCAGATGGGAATAAAGCCTGATAGATAGATGAATTATTATTTAGTCAATCAATTAATAGTATAGCTTGTGCTTGCCATTAGCTTTTAGTGTAATGTACTTTGAGTAGAGCGCACAAAAGGGCACTTCCTCTTTAAAGTACACATATTATGTACCAAACAACCATATCTTACAGTAAAATATACATATTAAATTGAATTAACGAATGATGGCTGCAGAAATTTCAGCTTTGCCGTCGCAAGAATTACATTTTAAAATATTACAATAGAAAACATCTCATTTTAATTGATAATATTTCACAATATTATTGGTTATACTGTATTTTTGTTCAAATAAATGCAGACTTGGTGAGTGAGTATAGCTTTGAAATGTAAAAAAATGTACCGACCTAAACTTATGAACAATAGTGTATGACAAGTAAATTGGACCCATCGTTATAACAAAATATAGTTTTTATTAGAACAATTTTATGTTGTGTCAGATTAACACACCAAACCATCCAATTTCTCCTTGTTTTAATTTAGTAACATCATTAATCCTGCAGTCCATTCAAGTAATTCCAAGTAATCAGATGCCCGCTTCATATCCACTGCGGCAGGCTCACAGGAAGTCATACAGATACCTCACCACATCGAAGCTTACAGTTCTAGGAAGAAGAAGACACAAATAGTCAACATGCTAACACAAAACCAAAGAATTAGATGTGCATCTAAAGGGTATTAAATCTAATCAAAGACCCTGTTCTTACCTGGAATTAACATCCAATTTAGGTAATAAAGTCACAAAGGGTCAGAAGAACCAAATATAAGTGCAGATTCAGCGAATAAGTCACAAAATAAGACATCCTCCACTCAAAATCATGCAGGACATGCTAGGTCTAAACAGGGATCAATCTTGCCTGACCGCTAGAGATCAGATCACTAAAGACGGATGTTACAAGCAGGTGCAAACAAGGCCAAAAAGTCTATCCAACTCACACACCTGGAAATTGCAAGAATGAAGTCCAGAGAAACGGCACATTTGTATTTGGGGGAGTCCAGCTGGTCGTCATGCCCCACCTGAGAGAGAAGCTGCAGAGTAACTAGAGACGAAATCTGTAAAACAGAAAGCAAACAACTGCATTTATGTATGGTATCATGACTTTATATATTATCTTTAAATTATAATATTTATTTAACAAAATGTCATAATATTTGACTGAAAGGGTTAGTTCACCCAAAAATGAAAATTCTGTCATTAATTACTCAAACTCATGTTGTTCCAAACCTGTAAGACTTTCGCTCATCTTCAAAACACAAATGAAGATATTTTTGATGAAATCAGATAGCTCTCTGTCCCTCCATATACAGCTACGCAACTGAAACTTTGATGCTTCAAAAAGTTCAAAGAGATTGTAAAACTAACCCATATGAATTGAACAGTTCAGTCCAAATTTTCTGAAGAGACGGGATCGCTTTATATGATGAACAGATTGAATTTAGGATTTTATTCACATATAAACATCCATCCACGCACACATTAGTTGTGGTAAACCGTCGGAAGCTCAGGCACGTTTGCTTGACGTGTGAGAACCAGTGAAGTTCATTCTCGTGTGTTATGCAGTAAGTTTGAGCTTCCGCAAGAGTTATGTTCTCACGGGTCAAGCCGGTCTGGTTGCGCTGATCAATGTTTAAATGTGAATTTAAGCCTAAATTCAATCTGTACAGTGTATAAAGCGGTCATGTCTCTTCAGAAAATTTGGACTGAACCAGTCAATTCATATGGATTAGTTTTACAATCTCTTCTTGAAGTGTCAAAGTGGTAGTTGTGTAGCTGTCAAAGGAGAGTAAAGAACTGGCTCAGATTTTATTACAAATATCGTCATTTGTGTTCCGAAGATGAACAAAGGTCTTACGGGTTTGGAACGACATAATGAAGACCAATTTCTGTCCCATAGGAAACTTTATTAGAATAATTATTAGAATGTAAATGAGTCACACAGGCACTTAACATGATTTAAACTACACAAGCACTTATAAAGAACAACATCTAACCTATGAAAGATTTGACAACACAAAAACAAATACAGAAAATTCTCAAGATTTTATTGACATATTTAAGGCCTTGAAATGGAATTTTAAACCTGATATTTTCTATGATTGTATGAGCCATGTACACAGCCAAGCTGTTCATCTATCAAAGCAAACTGATTAGTGTTTTGACAAAATAAATGATTTATGTAAATAAAGAAAGATGAAACACTGCCACCCAGTGTCCAACATGATTCCAAGACTTGCTTTTTCTGCCATACTGCACTTAACTGTCTTATTGTCTTGCCTGAGCGAATTAATATGAATGGCATATTATTATCTGAAACAAAATTATTTGCCAAACCTCATGATTTGCTCAATGAAATTACCTGTGAGAAGATACTGGCTGTAGGTGCAACTCTGCTATCAACCACACTGTAGAATATGGCCAACAGTCTGTCAAGAGGAAAAGGCTTCGGTCCCAACAGATGGTTACTAGTCTGCAGAAAAAAGACAAAATCAGAGAAAAAAAAAGACAGATGGCATTGATAAACCTGCAGGAAGAACAGTCATGATCATCAACACACAACAGAAGCAACTCCTCACCTTCTCATGTTTCTTCAAGAAATTAGACTTCCTTATTTTCCCGTGACTCTAAAGGAAGGAAAAAAGCTTTCGTTAGTGGTCGAATGATCCCTGAAGGATCTTTCTGACCTCTTATGGACTGAAAAGTCATGTTTAGATAATAAAGAGTGGATCAGAAAGCTCTAATAAACCTTGAGGAAGAAGCGTCGATCTGTGCGGGCAGGGTTAAAGGACGCCAGGTACGCAGCAATCAGCAGAAACTTGGAGTAATATGGCAGCTCTATGTGAGCATGTGCTGATAAACCTACAGGAGCAGAAATAGACTTCTCATTGGCTGATATCAGCAAAGGGAATGGATTTCCATTGGTAAAAAGGATACAGATTAATAAACCAAGAGCAGTCTAAAAAAAATTACTGACTCATTCATTCCATTTGCTATTAACAAAATTTGTTTACAAATTAAGAAATGAGAACTTATTATGGAAGTAATATACTTTGTGTATATACTGTGAATATACATGTACAAACTGAAAGTAAAGTTTTTGGACACTTAATTGCATGTTATTTACAACTGAACGAAAAGACATTTTATTAAATGCAATTAGCTGAACTTTAGAGCAAGACTTAAGTACATATTTATATGAAATTTCATAATTACTTCTATTGTCTTTGAAATATGGTTACATACCGACTAAAATCTACTTTAATGTCATTTCTATTGAAACTTAACTTTAAATATGAAAGAATAACGCTACAATTAAAATTAAAATGAAGTATTGCTTCAGTATGTTTTAGTCAACAGATTAAAATAAATGTAATTATTCAAGAATAATTATCAAATAGATTATCAAAACAATTATTTAAAATGTACTTTAAAACTTTTCATTTGATATTATTACACTTTTATCAATAGTCATAATAATAACAATACTGGCCTTAAAGACAACATGAAATCAAAATCTTATTTTTTTATGGAATATTGCAGTAAATATTATAAATGATTTATCCATGCACAACTTTTTTTTTTAAATTCATGTTCCCCTCGTAATCCTTAATCAAAATAACTTCCCCTCCCTCTTGTAGTGGCATCTTCTCTGATGACGTGTATACTGGCGCAAGGGAGGGAAACCTGTCACTCAAATAAAATCGACCAATAGCAAACCAAAACTATCCAATCAATTACCAAAGTCCCACCCCTACAATTTTCCTTGTTCGAGAAGCCGTTTTTCACTTGGATATGCTTCACAATTGGAAGGAAAAGACTATCGCAACTTCCATTTTATGCCAACTTTAACAAATACGTCAAATCATTTTGAAATGATTCATCAGGGCAGCCCATCAGCGAATGTGTGGTCAGAGGGTAGATACAAGTCGAAATCTTGGCAGTCAATCCTGAACCCAATGTTTTGCAGCCCTGTGCAATGCCAGCAGATGGTCTGTGAGGGCATGACTGAGGCCTCTGCTGTCCTGTCTGAACATGCAGAGTGTGTGTGTCTGTCTGTGTACCTCTGAGGGTCGTGGCCTCCTTCTCGTCCATCTGCTGCTGCTCCCACTGCACGCTGATTGCAGTAAACCCAAAGACACAAACAGTCAGTGACTGATGACACACAGCTCAAGCACAATCTCAACTGTGAGCACTCTTCAGAAATCACACTGCATTAACAGACCTGGACACCTCTCGGAGATAAACCGTCTGCATGGCTCTGTGCAGATGGGGCTCAATGTTTTTCCATAATTTGTGAATATCACTCTCTTTAGCTGAAGGAAACAAAAAAAAATATGATTTCAAACGCTGTATACTGACACAAAAAGACGTTTAATATATTTAAAGACACAGGTCACCCAAAAATTAATAGTCAATTTCAGTTAAGAACAACTTCACATTTGGTCCATCACAAATAATGGCATCAGAAGACAGATGGGACTACTTTAATGGAGCCTTTTGTCATTTGACAGACCGTCTGGGTCTTCCACTTTCATTGTATGGAAAAGAGCTTACATTCTGCTAGACAACTTTTATTAAATAGAAAAGGAAAAATACACATTTTGAGTACATGACAAATTTACATTTGTGGGTGAAATAAGTGTTTAAATGGAAAAATTAAGGTGAGTATAAATATTTTACCTTCTCCTTTCTCCAGGGGTTCACAAAACTTGGATAAATTCAGTAAAGCCTGTTTAAATTCAAATTTTAACATTGTATTTAGTGAATTTAGTACTACTTAGTTTATTGTGTCTTTGTGAAGTGAACGATAGGTGCAAAAACACTTTTTCTGATTTATGAGCACCTGCTACATCATAAAAACTGCTTCAAAATAACTGCTTCTTTTATAGACTCAGACAATTTAAAGGCATTACCAGATGCCTGAGCTCCCTTAGATCCCTGCAAACCGAGAAGAAGACCCCCAGCAGGATGTTTATGTAGGAAGCGTAGAGCTCAGGTGTGTAGGATGGGTGATGATCCTGAGACAGAATCTGTATGAGCTCCGCTGAGAGACCAGAAAATCAGGATTTTAGAAATGTTTCATCCATCCAAATAGTAACCATGTCATTGACCGGTTTGCACCAGGTATTAACACTCGTCTTTGGTGAAAGTCTCTGATTTTGTGATTGAGTTACGGTAGGTTGAGAAATCCCCCAAAAAAACCCAAAACATGCACTTCCAATTTTAATCTCATCACAAATATGATGTTTCAAGCGAAATAATCGTTGTTATAAAACCTGGGGCCATTGACAAATTTCATCTTCATTTATTTTTACAGGAATGCTCTAGTATGCTTGTGCAACATTTATATAATAAAGACAGCCTATACCCTCTTACCTTTACTGTAGTCTGGGAAATGAAAGAGCAAAGGTTCAAAGCAGCCAGTGTTGGGCCGAAACTTTTCCCACACAATTTCACTGAGCAAGATAACGGTCACATTATCATTTACCTACCACAAAGAGGAAAAAAAGGACGAATAACCAAAAGATATTCTATATTGCGCCAAAAAGACTGCACACAGAATTCAGATTAAGAAACATGACAAAAAAACAACTGTAATATAAATGCAAAACATATGCACTCCATTCTAAAGCCCGGGACACACCAAGTTGACGTCAAAGAACTGGCGGTGATGAAAGCCGACTGTGTTGTCGCCTCTCGTCGGCTGCGTCTTGACCAAAAAGCTGCGCTTGCACACACCAAAAGGCCTAATGGTGACTGTCAACTAGCATGTGCATTCTGCGCCTGCGTGTAAGTAAATATCTGTCTATATCAGCAGGCATCAATAGTCCATTTTCATCTTTCCAAAAGCGAAACCGAAGTTAAGACAGGAGATATACAAAACGTAAACAAAGTAGCACTTGCTTAAAGCTGAAATATCTAAAAACCACTAGGCCAGTGTTATATATTTTGTTCAGTTGAGTACTTACAATTACCCCATGTGTTTCCAACTATTTGCAAATCGTGAGAAAAATCGCAATTTTAACCAAGGATCCGGGACGTGTGAGGGAGTCGCCTGTCGATGGCGTCATATTCGTGTTACCCTCGGTTTCCGGTTTTATTTTGTAGAAACCATGGAAAGACACTTTAATATAAATTATTTGTTTTATTAGACAAGGGAACATCTGTTTTGACACATTTATAGACAGAAAACTAATCATTGTTATACAGCTCATCATGTTTAGTCTTATTGTTTAAATTTTTTCTTGATTTTTTGCAAGTACCATGCTTTATTGTGCCTCAGAGAAAAACACTTTTTTGTCAAGTAACGTTAGCTAACACAGCATAAACAGATGCAGCTTTATTTTTAGCAACAGTAATACAGAATTTTCTCCATCATAGAACACATTTAGATATTGTTTTAAGATAGAAGTGTTTTAATATTGTTGTGTGCACCTGCCCGGGGACTGCAGATGGAAACTAGCATTTGCTAACTCTGGTACAAAACATATTTTCGTAAGATTAATGTATTTTGTACATTGTCCCTGACAAATAAATAAATAAATAAAATTTTAAAATTAATTGCAGGCCATTTATCAACACAAGCCATCCAGCATTATTTAATATGATATTGTAAAATCGATCTATCTTACTGCAGTGAAACAAGCATCTCACGAGCGAATGCACAGAATAACATTATAACATCATTTTCAGCACACACAAATGTTTCTAATATGATAATCAGCGCTGTGTTACCTCATACTCTTGATCGGAAAAGAGGAAGCAGCGCCGGCGACTGTGGCATAATAAAAGTCCCACTGCTCTCGAGGCGTGTGTCGCGTTCGTCTCTCATCATCAATCGCTCTAACAGCCTCGTTCGGCTCCCACAGCACTCGGTCCTGCTCTGCTGCATACTAACGTTAATAATCGCATCCATGGACATGATTTCTGCCCGAGTCCCATCCCAATTCTTTTCCTCTGGTTGTGAGGTGAAGACCACATGTCCCAAGATTCCTCACTCAAACTTGGCATCATACAGCTACACCTTTATTTTGAATAGGCGACCTCTAGCGGACGAACAACTACATATTGCACCTTTAACTGATATTCATTCCATTCGGTTCTTGTTACTATGAAAATATTCATTATTCAAATGCTCTGGTAAGATGATGTAAAATTATAACAGCCTTCTGTCTGTACCGTCTTGACTTGTGTGCTCGCTTTCATTCTCTTGCACCGACTCGTTCACGAAGTTGAACAGCCAATTAGAGTTCTCTCTCTCATTGACAGCCAGACGCCGATTCAACATGCTGAATCGACCCAAAAAACTCAGACACCGTCTGAATAGAGCTGATAAAGCGGAGCACAACGAAAAAACTAAGTCGACTAACGCTCAAAAACGGTCCAATGGCTTGGTGTGTCCCGGCCTAAACAGAACTCATACCTCTTAAGACACATAAGCCTCTAATAAAGGCAGAGTTTGTAACTCAATTCTTACTAATGTAGCATAACATTAGTAAAATTGAATGCATACCAGTTCCTGTAGGCGCAGAAGAGCAGGAAGCAGGCTGAAATCCATATCTCTCATGCGTTCTGCTCTGTCCAAAATCTGCAAGGACATTGTGTAACCTTGAAGCATGACCTTATATCATGGCTACACATCAATGCACATTTTAAATAACTTCACCAACCTAAAAACACATAGTGTTTTTATAATATTTCATTTATGTGTTAACTCTAAACAGACAATGCTGACAAATCTGCAAACATAAAAGCAATGCATATTATGATGACAAATGAAATGATAACTCACTATATAGCGTGTCTGTGTAGCAGGTGTGCTGGAGCTCATCTGTTTGTACAGTCGCACAAAATCTGACAAAGACGGGCAACGTGGAAGCAATGCTGCAGCATCTGGCCCGAAAAAGGCAGACAACACCTGGTGAAACAGCAATCCACCGGACACACACTCGACACAGTCCACTGAAGCATGGGGGAGCTGTACAAAACATACACAATTACAAAACTACAGTCAATGTCCTTCACTGATTTCTCATTTAGTAAACACTTTTTCTCAACATGCAATACACTTAATAAAGAAATAATTCTTCTTCTGAACAAAGCTGAATTCAAACTGGAACCTTCAGTTCACAAACCCAGATTTTCAATCACTTTTAAGGCTGGAATCTACTATACAACTTTTAAAATCTGAATAGACCTTTCAAAATAATCTTACCTCCAGATCTTTCATGATACTAAGCACCACATGACTTTTTCCTGTTGCTCTGTGACCATAGATGAAGAATGAAGGATAACTGTATTGATCTGGCTGTTAAGGTAATTTAAAACATACAGGTAATTTAAAACGTACACAGACAATAAAGCCAAGTATAAACAGTTCCACACAAAATAATAATAATATAATATAGGTATTTAATTTTTAATTAAGAACAAAGACAGAAGTCAAAATACAGAAGAAATAAACGAGAGAAGACAAAAGGGTATACATCTAATCAGAATAGATCACATAAAGGAAAAGATTCAAATGATTTCATATTTCAGAAGTTTTTAAAGCCTTCTTGTTACATGAGTTAGAAATCATCCGAAAGTAATGCAAGCAAAACACACAAAAATGGTTTCTGACTTGAAAATTTACATTTGTGTTTACATTTTATTAAAATAAGACTAAGTATATTTTGATTTTCTGTAAAAATTGTCAATGTTCTCAATAACAAATAGGGTCTTTTTTATAATAATTTATAATATTGGCAAAGCCAAAATAAATACACTATAGTCTCTGAGTGCTGTTTACAAAAAGAACAGTTTATATCAATATCTCACATTCAGGTACTTAACTCTTTTTTTTTTTTTATTGAACAGAGAAACAAATTCCATACAGTTACAACAATACAGAAATTTCAAATGCTAGGGGGATATATATAAAAACAAATTATAGGAATACATTAAAAAGTGTACATGCTTGCAAAATTTTAATAGCTTTTTGTTTCTTCGAGGGCAATACAGATTCAATATAATATTTCACTTCATTTTTAAATTCTATAAAACATGTTTTTTTGCCTGAAAATGTACACTTATGGATATGAAATTTGGCCAGTGCAAGTCTGTTTATCTTTGGAGTTTACAATAATGCCTAAAAGAACATCTTTCCACTGTAAAATACAATTTCCATCAATATTTCCAACAATAAAGTCAAGGACATTTTGCCAAAAATAAAAGATACACAAGGGCAGTGCCAAAATAAATGAACAGCTGTCTTCGGCTTCTGCTTGCAAAAGCTACAACTTACATCTATATCTTTTTTAAAATTTAATTAAATAATGTTTAGCAGGGGATATTTTGTGGAGAAGCTTAAAAGACACTTATAGATACCGGTCAGGCAGAAGCCAGACTTTTTTCCAATCAACATCACTCACAAATTGATTCCAATATAGAATTACCTTTGGTTTTATTTAGGTATTTAACTCACCTGTCCCATGAGTGACAGCAGTGACGTCACCTGTGCCTCCCTGCAAGGCAGTCTGTCAGCCAGAGCGCGCAGTGTGTACTCAGGATAACCAGGTGGACACTGCAGCGTCACAGACATTCTCTGAATATAATACAACATCTGAATTAGTAATGTTAAAAGGATTCACATGCTGTAGTTTTCAGTGTTTTTGCGTCACATATGATAAGACACGATCCAAAAGAGAACTGAGCTCGCGTGCAAAAACAGTAACGAAAGGGCGCAGAACGCATGCGTCTGTAAACTTGATCTTAAAACGACGGAAAACACTAAAAAGAACTGCGACCCGACGCACACACGTTCATCTGATGCATAAACAAATTAAAAACTAAAACTACAAGAACGCATTATGTGTGACACGTGTTCGAAGTAGCAAAGCGTTAAATACGACACTTTCCACTAGTCAAAACAAGCAAACTAAATACCTATTACTGGAGCAGATGTTTTAAAGATAAATTATTGGTTTTATTCTTCAGTTTTTGAGACACAAAGATCCTTTCCTGCAGGATAAACTTCACATCAGTTTCCCCGCGCGGCTCACTGAAGACTGTGCGTCACTTCCGGAAAGGGTGTGGGATTTGTAGTTCTTAGCGTTTTAAATCCAAACGCTCTTGAATTTCATTTTTAAACGTTTAAAATCGAGAATCGGTACAATAATCAGCTTGAAAGTGAAAACACACACATATAAATGTAGACATAATTTTGGAGAATTTATTGCCAGCGTCATGCCAGCCTCTCTATCTGCTATGCGGACGGGAGTGACAGACGCAGACTGAATATTCGGGTGTGCCAGAAATCTGCGCTGTTCGCTCGAGCGCTCTCCATCCCCGCGAGCGCGTCTCATTGAGATCTACACGCGCGGCATGAATCTCATCTCACTCACACGACATCACTGTGGTCAGGTGTAATGTGTTTTATTGCTCCGAGATGTGCGCGCAGGATTAAATCGGATGGAGCAGTGGTACGCCGTTAAGCCAGTAACCGAGAGGAAAGCGATATTTGCGTATTCCAACTGTCAGTGCGTGTAAATCTGAGAAGAATGGACACGCAAAATATGATGCAGTGCAAGTGTCGTCATCTGAACGTCCGTTATTTCTCTTAAACGCAACAGCACAGCAAGATTTATCACGGAAATCCTTCATATCTTGTAATAGCCTCATGGAAACAACCATTTGGACTGTGCAAGGTAGATTATTGTTTGTATAAATACATATTTTAGTATATAAATGTCTTTGTGTTTGATTATTCGCAAAGCATCTAAGTATTATTAATTTATTCGGGTCATCATTAAGTATTCATACTGACATTTGCGTTGGGAATATTATCTCTGATGCACTGGAATGCGTCTTCTTCATATAAGCTGTGTCTTCATATGAGTTTAGTCATTATTTGTGCCGTCCCAAGTGTGATTATTCACCTTAATGAGATCGTTTGGCTGAATGATGCAGATGCATAGAGACTGAATGAGAGGAGAGCTGGAACAGAACATCATTGGAGTCACGGACAGACTGCCACATCCACGCTGAACGAATCACTGTGACATCTGGCACCAAAACTGCTTAGTCTGTCGCGACATCTGTGAGCTGTTCGGTCTGTACTTGAGTTTAGGTGGCACCCCGAGCAACATCTATAGAGGACTGACTCCGAATTCAATCCACAGAGACCCAAGTCTAAACTAAATGCGGAGAGAACTTTGACTAGACTAAATCCATAGATGACCTGAAACTGGATTCATTCCAGAATCCATGCGCAGGATCTGAACCCAGTCTCAATCCAGATAGAATCTGAATTCATAAGGGAACTAAATCTGAACTCAATCCAGATAGGAGCTGAATCCAGATTGAATGCGTAAAGGATCTGAGTGCAGTTCGAAACCTCAGTGGATCTAAGTCCAAATTGGATCCAGATAGAATCTGGACTGAATCCAGAGAGGGGTTGAACCCAGTCTCAAACCAGATACAATCTGACTTCACAAAGGAACTAAATCTGAACTCAATTCAGATAGGAGCTGAATCCAGACTGAATGCATCAAGGATCTGAGCGCAGTTCGACAACACAGTCCAAATTGGATCCGGATAGAACCTAAATCTGGACTGAATTCAGACAAGAATTGAACCCAGTCTCAATCCAGATAGGATCTGAATTCATAAAGGACCTAAATCTGGACTGAATGCAAACAGGACCTAATCAGACTCAATCCAGTCTAGGCTTAATCCAAATTGAATCCAGATAAAATCTAGATCGAAACAAAATTCAGGCTCAGAACTGAATCCAAACCAAATACAGGGTAAACCTAGTCCAGGTTGAATCCATAAAATACTGAATCCATCTATGATCCCTGGGACACCTGCAGCGATGCTCCCAGCCACGGAGGCAGCCAAGATCTACCAGACCAACTACGTCAGGAACTCTCGAGCCATCGGGGTCCTGTGGGCCATCTTCACCATCCTCTTCGCCATAGTCAACGTGGTATGTTTTGTTCAGCCCTACTGGATTGGGGATGGCATGGACACGCCACAGGCCGGCTACTTCGGCCTCTTTCACTACTGCATAGGAAGCGGAATCTCCCGGGACCTGACGTGCCAGGGGAGCTTCACAGAGTTTGGCTCCATCCCGTCTAGCGCCTTCAAAGCGGCGTCTTTCTTCATTGGGATGTCCATGGTGCTGGTCCTCTCCTGCATCGGCTGCTTCGCCCTCTTCTTCTTCTGCAGTACAGCCACTGTGTATAAGATCTGCGGGTGGATGCAGCTGGCAGCAGGTGAGTGAGTGACTGCGCATCAGTCGGAGTTAGTGGGTCAAAAGTCAAAAACACAATCTGTGAAATTGTACAAAACACATATTCAATTGGCTTATGTTCTGATATTTGCAGCTCACATTTTCTAATATGTTTAGAAAGTTTGTTGGCACCAAGACAAAAATACTTGGTCCCAACTTCAGACGCCGCACTGTACAAAAGTTTGGTAAGTTTGTACTTTTAATTAATACTTTTATTCAGCAAATATGCATTAAATGACCAAAAAAGACATTTATAATATTACAAAAGATTTCCATTTCAAATAAATGCTTTCTCTTCATCAAAGAATCCTGAAAAAAATGTTAAGCAGCACAATTGTTTATTGATAATAATTAATTTCTCGAGCATATGTGACACTGAAGACTGGAGTAATGATGCTGAAAATTCAGCTGAGCATCAATTACATTTTAAAATATATTACAGTAGAAAACAGGTATTTAAAATTGTAATAATATTTCACAATATTACTGCAGCCTTAATGAGCATAAAAGGCTTCTTTCAAAAACTTAAATCTATACTGACTCCAAACTTTTGAACAGTCATGTACATATATTTAAATTTTAAATGCAAGCATCGTCTCACACTGTAGTCTCAGACCTTTGTACCTTGCTTATAATCTTTTATATACACATAATATATAAACCCCTGATTTGTTCTCAGACGTTTGGGACTTAAGGTATATAGTTTAGATATACTTCATTTATCACCTTATTTTTTATTTGAGAGGTTTTATTCATGGATTTCAAGACAAACATACTTCCGACGTCATTCTGTGGATGTGCAGTTCCCCATCAAAGATTTCAACCATTGTTAATTAAAAATACTGTGTAATGAACCCTTAGTTTACACTGCCATCCATTTGATCACTACTGAGTAGTCTTTTTGGAGCTTGCAGAAAAGCTCTTCATAAATCGGACCCACTACCCATTCAATGAATCCACAGTGGAGGTTATATAAATAAATAAATCATGCGCAGCATACCACTTTGTTATCCTTAAATTAAACAGATGAGCATGATGAGAAAATGTGCTCAAGCACTGGATGTCTTTTTTTCATCTGTGAAGAGAAAAAAACAACTGCAGATAGGCTTAGTCAGTTTATTTTTCCCCAGCTGACCAATGCTAAATATCCTTAATATTTTTCATAGACGCTTCCAGCAAAAATGTAGTTTTGTGTTGTTTAATGGCCTTAGAGAGTTTGGTTTGGTTGTGTTGTGCTTTTGCTCTGAAAAATTCCATTAAATCGGGAGTAGAATTTAAGAAATGAGCAGATGAGAGAGCTCAAGTTGTGTGAACTGCATCTGCACACATTGCTTTCATCTGAGGCTTTGGCTTCAAAGGTTTGCATGAGAAGAGTCAGCAGTAAAAACATATATCGCTCTTTATGCTAATATACACTTAACTCTAACTCACTTCTTTTGGGTCTGTGTTTTTCACTGATCATTTGTATTCTTGACAGGCTCTCCTAGTATTTGGAAGTTTAAATGCCCCTGGGTTCCATTTATTTTGATGTGTTTTCAGGAGTGACTGACCACCCTCGCTGAATGAGTGTGTGTGTGTGTGTGTGCATGGCGGTCTATGCTCTCTGTCTATTATTTTTAGTCTGTTGGAAAGGAGGGATGCACCACTAGAGAAAATGTTCGAAACATATCCAGCAAAATTTCTCAAAATGTTGAGCTCTCTGTAAACATTTCATTCTTCACCAAAGGGAAAAAGACAGGGGTTGACTATTTTTGTGCCTGGCGTCAGGGACTTCAGGTGAGTTTTGAAACTAATTCACAGTTGTGGACAAATTGCTGTCATAGGTGGCCTGTGTGAAGCTGTCAGAGCAAAATGACACATGATGTTCTTGCTATCCTCCATATTTCTTCCTGTTGCTGTTTATATAGAACAATTTTGTCATCATTTACACACCCTTATGCCATTCCAGAACCATATGATTTTTTTTCCCTTCTGTGAAACACAGAAGGAGATATTTAACAGAATGTCCATGCTGCTCTTTTTCATATAATAAAAACTACAGTGTTTAAGGGCTATTGAATGCCAAAAAGCACTATTAAAGTACCATTAATTTTTTTTTTTCTGAAGTCATTGATCGATGTTCAATAAAGGCAAAAAAAATTATTAATTATAATTTATTTATTTATTTATATTATAATTTATTATTTTGAAAAAAAAAAACTTTCCCTTTACTATAGTTATCAAACCTAATATTGGGTCATATGTTCAAATATATAAAATAATATAAAAATAAAAACTATTATTATGATTAATAATAATAATAATAATAAAATATTTTTACATAATTTTTAATAATAAATTCAAAATATTTAAGCTATAAAAACTTTCTTATTAATAATATTTGTTTGATATTATATATTTGAAAAAAAATGTTTAAAAAAAAATCAATTACATAATGTGTTTATATATCATTAGAACTATAATGATATTTGAATGTATGTAACATCAGTATAACATCGTTGATACCAAAATGCTATTGGTTCCTTCATGTCCTCTAGGATTTTATCCTTATAAACTGACTCATCCCATATGGTGTGGTTCAGAGCATTATTTCTTGCTTTTAAAGTGCGAGTTGCAAGTTTAAGTCTTGCTCGACTGACAATTTTTTAATGAACCAATTAAAATGGCATTTGTCAGTAGATGTTTATTAGTAATGGTGGTGTATTTGGTTGCACATTCAGAGGGGAATAACCTCAAGTAACTTACTGCAGCCGACGTTTTCAGCAAATGTGAAAAAAAGATTACATAATCAGATTTTTTAAGCACGCCGGTGGGGGGCTGAAGCCTAAATAGGTCTAGAATCGCCTATGGTGGCAAGTTTGAATTTGAAAGGGCAAATAAGATTTAAGAAGGCAGATGAGAAGATTTAACAGGAATTTACATAAGTTTGGGTCTGTGTTTTGATTTGAGGGTTGGTAATTAAAATGAACTATTCCTCTAATTGCTGGTGAAGCTTCATTTCTTTACGGTTCACATTGGGTGAACAATGACTGTTTGCTCTTGATGCCTTAAGGATGAAAGAATTGATTGGTTGGTTGTCTGCTATGAAATGAGAAAATATGAAAGAGCTATGAAGCCATTTATTATATATTTTTTAAACCTTTTTGCTTTCGTATACAGGTGATATCTGTGTGGATGTTTCACAGGACTGTCTAAACATCCTTTATGAAATGGAAACTAGGATTAGCTGTTAGTGATAAAAAGCCCATTTGGATTTCTAATGGCTCATTGATCCAGTGAAACTCTCTTCAGAACAGCATGTATGTGGGTAATGAGAAACTAATGTTGTCACTGTTTACTTCTCACCGCCTTGAAGGAACACAGTCCTTCAGTCCTAGTGGGTCACACTAAACTGTAATCTGTTAAATTCATACAGCACTGCATTGACAATTAAGAAAAATAAAATCACAACTGTGAAGACCTGCAGTGTGAATGTCCCAGTACAAAGAAAAAAGGAGTGTTATTTGATTAGAATTTAATATTTAAATGATAAATACACTGCAAATGAAACTGTCACAAAAAAAAGAGTTTGAAAAAACTTTTCTGAATAGACAACTAAACAAAACGAGGATTTACTAGAGATTGACAAAATGTTAATTGTTGCAGTCTATTTAAAAATATGTAACTTTTATTTTATTTTAAATGATGTAATTTAATTTTAGTCAATTATTTTATGGAATGAATAGAATGAATGATTCAATGACTCACTCATAAAGACTTCACTTTTTTAATTACTGGATGAGTCAGCATTTTTGAACAAGTGATGAATGAATGATTCAATGACAAATACATTTTATAAGTCACTTGTCACCATCTACTGGTGTAAACATGTAAATTACGCAATCATTATTTGAAGGGTCAAGCTACATTCAAAAGGTGATTTCCTGTATTGATCGCTACCGTAGACATCAGTTTTTATATCTGAACTTTAAACTTTGATCCCAGTACTTCTGTGATTTTAAATTCTGTGAAATTCTGTTCATTTGAATAATTGGAGCACAGAAATAATGATACTGTATGGTTGAAAAGACTGTGAAGCTGTTTCATACCTATAGTATGCACATTTACACAATTTCATTTACAAAAAAAAAATGATGAAAATCATACTGCTATAGCGTAAATTTGTCTATTTATTTTGTGTTTTATAAGGCAATGCAATACATTACTGATTGGATTCCAACCAGCAAATTATGGTTGTTTCAGATTCAGTTATCATGAGCTGAGGTGAGGAATATGACACCATTCATACGATAATGTCTTTCATCTGTCTGTTTCTATGCTCTTGAATTTAAATGACATTTGATATTGTGTTTGGTATAAAAACTATTGAAAATTCAGTCTAAAAGGTCTTCATTATGTAATGTACCATGTGAAATAAGGATGATTAGACACCTAGTAAATGCATTTGGTAGAGTTGAACTCAAATGAAACACCTGGGCCATGAACTAGGCCTATTTTTAAGTGTATTGAAAAACGTGTTCTAAGACCCTTTTTGCTCTTTTTAAAGACCCCATGAAATGGTTTTATAAAGATAATTTCTTTCCTGGCTTGACATTTTGAAACAGGATTTCAAAGGGCTAATCCTTATTTTTAAATAGGCAATAGCTTTTATAGTCTTGTTATTGCAAAAAATATTTGTTACTTGCCAATGTTAGTTGGTGACAGTTAAATTAATTATTACTATTTCTAAATACATAGTATGGTTGTCACAGTACCAAAATTTCAGTAGCCAGTAGTAATGCTAGTCACATTTCCAATTTCTGTACCACAGCAAAAAATAATTGTAACTATTTGAAAATGAAAAACATCAAATAAATGAAATTAGTTCAATTTTAATGCTATTAATAATTCTAAGTATATAATTCATTAAAACGTTAACATGTAGCCTTCAAATATTCTGTTAAATAAACATAGCATTTAAAAAAATCAAAATCGTACGCGTTATCCAAGCATTCATGGCAAGGAAAGCCCCTTATACTCTGGAGCGGCCACGAATCTGGTGTTTCTCCCTGCTATCTGCTTCAAGGTCTTGATTCTTTGTTGTTTAGAAACCAGTAGTTCCGTTATACTTTTGTCTTTTATGAGTTTAATGAACTCATCTTCCGTCCAAACATACCATGCCCTAGAATGATTGTTACATACGGCAGGTGACCTGTAAAAGCAAAAAATTGTTTCCATTGTAGTATTGCGAAATATTCCTTTTTCGAATTTCTTGAAAAAAAAAAAATCACATCATGCGAGTGTAAAAACATTTTTGCGGTATATGGAAGTTTTGGCAAAATTGCCGTATTTCCATTTAGCGTATTTTCAATTCGCAATTTCAATTTGCGCAATTTAAAGGGTAATGGAAACACGGCTAGTGAAACTTTCTTTTAATTTATGAATGAGTTATAAACAGAAAGCAAGGAAAGAGCGCTGCCTTTATAATCAGTGAAGCTGATATCACTCCAGTCCGGCCACAGCACAAGCTCACTGAATGAGGGAAAACTCCCGTTATAACAAAAAAGATCTGTCTATACTGCACAATGAATCTCATATTTACATCACCTTTATAATGAAATTATTCAAGAGTGTGCAGAGCTGAACAAACACTGGCGTACTCAACTTAAACGCCTCTGATTGGTCATTGCGTTTACTTGCTCTACAAACATGTCTGTGATTGGCTACCATGCTCAATGCTGTTAACACATTGTAAATAGAAACCTTTGACGCTCTTCACAGAGCGCTTACACAAATATGCATGGGAGTATTTGAAAGAAGTTTTTATCAGCTGATATACCGGATTGACCTGGTACTCAATACTGCTGATACTGCAGAAATAATTTTTTTTTTTTTTAAATAATTAGTATTCTAAAAAATAATAATAATAATAAATATTTGTTAACAAGTGTGATTAGATTAGCTTCAAAGCTAACAGACAAGGAATAAAAGCCTCTAGTATTGATTTCATAGGATATTTATTTCAATGAAACGGAAGTAGCAACATATCTTTTTTTTTCCATATTATTACATACATCTTTAAGGGGCAGTTGTGGCCTAATGGTTGGAGATTCTGAAGGATGCGGGTTTGAGTCTCAGTACTCAGTCATGATTGAAGAAGTCCTGCATACGTCACCAGAGAGAAGTCTTTTGTTTTTCACCAGAACGTCCAGTTATGACATTTAGACATCTAAGATTGACAGTCAAACATATCAAGCATCCATCTAAAACTGCAGGCTATTCTTTCTTCTCTCTCTTTCGGCCTTCTGCCTGTGAGCAATCCAGTCCATCATAGATGTCAGTCGCAGACCGCGTCTTGTGGTTTAGATCAAACAGATGTTCCCTGTCCTCAGTCAAGTCAGCTGCTCTAAAGAGGCACTTTTAATTATAGCACCCTCTCAATTATAGCTGTCAATCATGTTCTGCATGCATGTTAGAAGATGAGGATTACAAACATAAATTATTGCATAGTAATGCCCCAAGATTCCAGCAAAAAGAACAAGTATTTTCTGGCTTAATTTTGAATAATGATATACACGAAAACAAAAAACAAAACAACCAAGGGAACAATGTACACCTTACACTTAAAATATGAACTACTAACATGTTAAGTGTTGTTTTCTATGATCATGCTTTATTTAGGGAAACAAGCGAGTAAAGACTGTGACTGGTGCCCCTCCAAAAACAAAACAGGTGTATGACACCCCTATTTATTTCTCTTTAACCTGTTCATGGTGATTTTTAGATTGAGTGGGTGAGTGCTGTGTTTTATATAGTGTGTCCAATTTTAGGATTTTAATACAGTCGCATATCTGCTGATGTCTTTCAGCATAACAAATATGAGGAAAAAAGTACCTTCACTTTCTTATCACTCCCACTAGTGTGAGATTTGTCTGCTCTCAGATATGATTCACATACATGCTAAATAAAGATAACATTTTCCAGCAAATATGAAATTAGACTACTTTAACTACTAAGTAGCCTTAACAACCTTATTAACTATTAATAAGCAGTAATTAGTTTGAGGCAAAATTCATAGTTAATAATTAGTTAATAATGAGAATTGACCAAACAGTTTGATTGACAGGCGATCTGACCAATCATAACCCTGAATCTGACATTTTGTCAGACAAAGCAGTCAGGGGAGTTAGTAGATTAACATTGGTGAACTTGAACCTGAAAAATTGTGTGTACTTGCATCTTTCCACGCTTGAAACAACATTCCTTCTGATGTTCATCATGTTTATTTGATGCTATAAATGAACTAGTATGAAGAGATGTTGGTTCACGAGCCGCAGCGATCTGTCACGACACATTAAAGAGACACTATACGCTATTTATTGTTTAAACTTCCTTAAAAAATTACTACATATTAAATATGAAACTGTTTCATACGTTGTCAGTGTCCTCTTTGCTCCGCGATGTTTTTTTCACTGTGTGAGAACATGATGTGTGGCGTGAGAGCGCATGGCTTGTCGGACATAGCAACGGTAACTAAAGGAGGCGGGGGGTTTGCGAAGGTCAATTGGACCCTCTTTTATTTTAGCCATCTTTTTTCTTTCATGTAAGAATTTCAATTTGAAATGTCTCATGATATGATGGTGCCAATACCATGGGTTCTTTGACATATACCATGGTACTCAGAGATTGCCACATTGGTACTCGGAGATTACCATATTGGTACAGAGAGATTGCCATATTGGTACCATGGTATTTACATGGGACCCCAAACTCCATTAAACCATAAGTGAATGTGGAGAAAAGTAAAGGATCAGTTGCACTACGACATAGCAGATAACTGAATGTATGGAGCGAGAGAGACAGATAGAGGAGTGGGTGTTTTATTGGAGGCCGAGAGTGAACTGAATGAGTCAGTCATTGAGTATGAAGCATGAAGTCAGTTATCAGCTCTCCATTCACAAGCTGCCCTGTCCTGCCCTGTTTCCATTAGTGTCCCTGCGGAGCTCATAACTCTCAGCCATTAACATTCACTATCTATGCATATGTCGATATGTTATGCAATTTCATAATTGCTCTCAGGATTGACATATCTTTCATTATATCTCCAAATAGACTGATTTTAGGCTATTCCTGTGGAACATGTGAAAATGGGCATTGAATTCTGTAGTGTTGAACCATCGGTACGAGTGTGTTGAAGTTTATCTTAAAGACCCAGCGCTCAGAAACCAACTTCTGAGCCTACAGGGAGCAGATGTTATTGCATTTGGACAGTAGGGCGCTTACCTGGAAAACCAATGAAGAGATACAGAGAAACCAGAGACAGTAATGATGAGACCCTTTGGGACCCAGATATGCGCCTGTTTCACTAACTATGTTTAACTATCGTGTGCTGTGGGGAAAGTGAGTGAGAACAGGAACAGTAAATAGAGAAAGACGTAGGTGTGTGTTCATACAGACACAAACTGAAAAATTAAATGAGCTCCAGGAAAAGTGTGTCACCTTTGTTCACGGTGTGCGATTGCGTGCGTGCATGACGCACAGAACGACATTATTTGGCAAATTACACTGGAATTTCAGTAGCAGCAAAAGTAAACAGGATACTGTTTACTTTTAGTTTTGCATACTAAATGTTCTGGCCATAATACGAAAAACTTCATTCAATAATATGGGTGAAAAATAAACACTCATTAAGTCACACATGTATATGAATTAATCATGAGATTAAGAAATATAATCATAAAATGTGTCAATAAATAAATCATGAAATGTCAAAAAAAAATAATAACATGGAAATATTTCTTTCCATTAGATATTGATTAATTTTTGAAATATATATTATTTATTGACAAATTTCATTATTTAAAAAAAAAACTGACACTACCATTCAAAAGTTTGGGGTCACTAAGATTTTTTTTTTAAATTAATCAAAAGTGACAGTGAAGACATGTTACAAAAAATCTATTTCAAACAAATGCTGTTTTTAAACTTTCTATTTAAACATTAAAGTTTCCACAAAAATATTAAGTAGCACCATTGTTTTCAACATTAATAATAAGAAGAAATGTTAACTGTGGATCAAATCAGCATATTATGATGATTTCTCAAGGAAGTAATGAAGCTGAAAATGCAGGTTTGCCTAACAGAAATGAATTACATTTGAAAACATATTACAGTAAAAAACAGGTATTTAAAATTAAATAATATTTCACAATATTACTGCGTTACTCTAATTCTAAACAAATAAAGACCGCCTTGGTGAGCATAAGAGACCTTTCAAAAAGATTTACTGATGCTTATGCTGATATTCATATATTACACATTGATGTTTTTAATATGGCATTCACAATCATCTATAACAGCACAAACAATGTGGGAGGTACCAAATTTTAATGGGACAGTTCTTCAGAAAATTCAAATTCTGTAATTATTATTTACTCAAACTTATGTCTTTCCTTATCTTTCCGACTTTAATTGTCTTGATAACTAATCGCTTTAAGGTTATAGCTTTGTTTGAATCACTAATCCTAACTATAAGCAATAATGCTGCTTAACTTTCCTTTGCTAGCACGGTTACAAACACTGCACTTGAAACTAGTGCACTAGTGTACTGTGTGTGAACCGTCCTTCACACGTACACTAGTATTATGAGTTACAAAGTTCTAAAATCGCATTCAAGCTTTCTTTAGCTAGACATAATAGCCTTGAACTCAAAGATGCAGCATAAATCAGTTCTCGGCTAGTCACGTATCAGAAATCCAGCATTAGAGATTAGCACTTTGTGGTTAAAAATACCCGTGCTCCATTAACGCGCAAGTTTTAATCCTCTCCAACTTGATCTCCACAGCGTGCTGATGAGCACATCGGGCCTGCTAATTTCAACTCAAAGTCACTTTCAAAACGTATGTCTCAAACTAATTATGATATTTAAAAAATGCATCAGCACACACCAGGTGGAGTTTGTCGTCTGTTAATTGTGGTTGATGGCTTGGCCAAAGTCTTTAGTGGATTGATTAGCTTGTGTATGTGGAGTTAATGTCATTAGCGCAACCGTAGGAAAACTGGCTCTCGCTTGCCGCTTTGCTTACCGACTATTAGCTAATCTTGGCTAAGACCGAGGACACATGCTGACCGCATTTCTCATTCTAAATGGATGATTGAAAGCCCATGTTGCTACCGGTAACATGGCTCTTTGGTAACATCAGTTCTGTGAAGATCTACAGTGCTTTTAAGCTTTGACTAAACTGCTCTAGTGAAGGGTTGGCAAGGCATTCCTGTTGTTTATCTGTTGCTAGTGTATCATGATAACAGATTAGCCTTCTGTAGTTTCAATGTCAAGAGTCAGTCCTTATTCTGCTTTTTTAATATGTTGTAAACCATATTAATAAGAAACATTAGCTATGATATCTTAAAGCCTTGCGCTCTATATTGTGTGTTATACTGGTGACAGCAAAAGTATGCTGTACTAAGGTACAATTTCTAAATTTTTGTAAACTTTGCTACCTGACCCAGATGAAAATATTCTGCTTTTCAGCAGAGATCAGGACGATATGACGTGAAGCATAAAAGAGAAAAAAGTAAGATTAATTAATACCTATTTAAACACTTCTACCAAATCTATCCACCCATCCAGTCAATCCAGACCTTCCAACTATTTACTATCAATCAATCCTTCCTTCCATCCATCCATCCTTGCACCCACCCACCCTCCATCCAGACCCTCCAACTATTTATTATAAATCCAGCCTTCCATCCATTAATACATCCATACATCTACCCATCCATCCATCCATCCATTCACCCACCCACATCCATTCACCCACCCACCCATCCATCTATCCATCTATCCATCTATCCAGCCACCCACCCATCCATCCATCCAGACCCTCCAACTATTTATTATAAATCCAGCCTTCCATCCATTAATACATCCATACATCTACCCATCCATCCATCCATCCATTCACCCACCCACATCCATTCACCCACCCACCCATCCATCTATCCATCTATCCAGCCACCCACCCATCCATCCATCCATCCAGACCTTTCAGGTGTTCACTGCCAATCCATTCACCCACCCATCTATCCATCTATCCATCCACCATTCACTCATCCATCCATCATTCACCCACCGATCCATCCATCATTCATTCACCCACCCATTCATCCATCCATCCATCATTCACCCACCCATCCATCCATCCATCCATCCATCATTCACCCATCCATCCATCCATCATTCACCCATCCATCCATCCATCATTCACCCACCCATCCATCATTCATTCACCCACCCATTCATCCATCCATCATTCACCCATTCATCCATCCATCATTCACCCACCCATCCATCCATCATTCACCCACCCATCCATCCATCATTCACCCATCCATCCATCCATCATTCACCCATCCATCCATCCATCATTCACCCATCCATCCATCCATCATTCACCCATCCATCCATCCTTCATTCACCCACCCATTCATCCATCCATCATTCACCCATCCATCCATCCATCATTCACCCACCCATCCATCCATCCATCCATCCATCCATCCATCATTCACCCACCCATCCATCCATCCATCCATCATTCACCCACCCATCCATCCATCCATCATTCATCCATCCATCATTCACCCATCCATCCATCCATCCATCATTCACCCATCCATCCATCCATCCATCATTCACCCATCCATCCATCCATCCATCCCATCCAAATATATACATTTCGCAGACAAGGCTTTATCAAGACATGAAGTGATGTTTGTCTTTCAGTCTAGTTATCTTTGAAATGTAACAGGTATGAAACATCACTTTATAATTTTGTAAAAAAATTTTAATGAGAAGATTTAATACGTGTCAACCAAATAAACTGCCAAAAAAATGTAGTTTTTTTAGCTTAACAAACAAAAGAATGTTTTAACTATAAAATGTGATTAATGAGTGAATTATTTACAGAACTAGTATGGTAAATCTTGTATGAATCTAGCCCAAGGATACACTATAAGCCAGCAGCTGCTATAAGCTATGGTATATAACTAGTCTGCCAAAAAAGTCACAAATGCTACAATAAATGTTAAAACTTGTTTGAAATCTGACCATCTGACCAGTCACCAAGTGTGTGCACTGTCTAAAGAGAAGAGCAACGAGAGCAATGAGCAACAGCCACTGCAACTGTGAGACTAAACAGTCCAAATGGAGGGTGAAGCAGTGGGAAGTGAAGTCAATTAGGAAAAAATACCCAACAAACCATCAAAGTGTCAGCTCACTGCTGCCCACATCTCTCTACACGGTTTTTCAGCTTTTTTCCCCGCAAATCAGTGCAAACAGGCACATCCTCCGTGTTGTGTGTTGACATGTTGTCAAGAATTAACTCTAGTGTAGCTGGGCTGAGTTTAGCCCGATTTGGACGGTAATTGTTTCTCATGGGGTTGTAAGGCATTTCCAACATTTACAAGGGCTAGTCAATGATTTTATTGCCATCCGAATTCACATCTCTGGGTTCACAAGAATTATTTACTTATTTCAGCCAATTGCCACATTTTTGTGACAAAAATGGCATATATCATTTTAAGATAAAATTTGAATTTCAACTATCTTCCAATTTTTAAACCGATTTAAAAAATCTTATTTTATATTAATACATTAAACATGCATTTATTCTTATTATTCATGCGACTGGCCAGCATGTTCCCAGGTTTGTAGGATCACAAACTCGCTCCTACGCAGTGAATAAATGCATGAGTTTTATAACTTGACAGGATGACCGGAAATTAATTATTTTAAATGTGCATAGGTGGATTCATTTGTAATGTTTGCTTGGCCTATATCACGATATGGCCAGCTCAATTGTCATGAGGTGAAAAAAAATAGATTTTTGTATTTAAAAATACTCCATCCCTCTCATAATTAGTAAAAAACAATAACACATCCAGCCTTAACAAGCAATAGCCAAATTTCCTTTGAATCCAGAAGTGTAAAAATACCAGAAACAGCTGCCAGAAATCTCAGAGGATGTGTCCTCAAACCGGCACGGAAACTTGGACATCAGCTATGTGAATAAATATCTAAAAGTGATGCATTATGCAGTCTGTCATTATCTAGGGTTATCACAGTTAAGTGGAGGCTAGGATGAAATTAATTTGAGCTTCCTGTTAATTCTGCATTCCTAAGCACTGCAGCTTCATTTAGTTTATTATCAGCATCTCTTTATTGCTTCGCATTTCCATGGTTCTTTCTTCAAACATGAGCTTGTTTAATTAAGTATGATGTAAAGAGACTTTAGAGATGCTAAAGAACAAAGGTGAAAAGATTGACGGCAAAATCCGGCTGAACACTTAAAATGTGCAAACCTACCAACACACTCATGGCACCTGTAGCAGCAGAGCTCCAATACCAGAACAGAACCATCTCTGACTGCGCTGTTCTTTCTGAAAGCATCGTTTTCTTTTGAAAACACCTCTGAGAACATGTGCATGGCAACAGAAGATTACAGTCCAAAGCAAGTGGCTGTCTAAAATTATATTGTATTATTATTATATTATTTTTACTGTAATGTAATTTTGTTTTTTAAACTTGAAGGACAAATTATTTTCTGGGGTTCTACCTCAATTGACCCTTCGCAAACATTTTGATTGACAGGCGATCTGACCAATCATAACCCTGAATCTGCCATTTTGTTTGACAAAGCAGTCAGGGGAGTTAGTAGATAAACATTGGTGAACTTGAACTTCAAAAATTGTGTGTAAAGCAACAATAACTAAAGGGGGCGGGTCTTTGCAAAGGGTCAATTGCTGTCGATAGAGCTTTTCTATTGAACTTTTCTGTTGAAGGACAAATATGAATGAAAATGATTGTCAGTGCATGAGCCAAACTCATTGAGAACAGCTCATTTTTACACATTTTGTATTATATTTCTGTTTGCGGCCAAGGGCAAATCACATAAAAGAGCTTCAGTGTCTTCATGCCCACTTGTAGTCTTTGAATCTCATCACTGCTCAAAATTAGCATAAAGGAGTGTTTCTTTGCATGTGCCAAAGCTGTTGGAAAACAGTTGCGACATGCTTTGATCTCGCCGCCATGCATGCAGTCATGTGATTCATGAAGCTCTCAATAGTTCCAAACATCAGAAGGAATGTTGTTTCAGGCGCAGAAAGACGTGAGTACACACAATTTTTCAAGTTCAAGTTCACCAACGTTAATCTACTAACTCCCCTGACTGCTTTGTCAGACAAAATGGCGGATTCGGGGTTATGATTGGTCAGATCGCCTGTCAATCAAACTGTTTGCGAAGGGGCAATTGCATTCAACGAAACTGTTTATTATATAATATATTCAGTGAGAGGCTGAATGGGCAGTCTTCATAGAAACGTATACAGAAAGATTGCAGAAAACAAAAAACAACTAGCATTTGGTTATGTTAGCTAATAAAGTGTTGCTTATGCTATCTAACTGCATTTAGAGTCTAACTATAAATGTGCTACATAAACTATAACTACTGGCTAGATTCTTGAGAGGTCAACTAATGTCAAAACATGCAGTAATTTCTTCGACTTATTAGTGAGTGTGCTTGATAAACACTGAAATGAAAGGGGTTCAATGCTAGAACTATCCAGTGTCTAGCCCCATGACACACTTTACTTCAGCATTCCTCAATTCATTTGGAAGACTGTAAGTGTCACAACTCTGTTTTTCAGTTTCTCTGGTATGTGCGAAAGTCACTTTTGTGTTAATACTATTATGTATCTAAAGTATCGATATTTCAAGATTGATCTAAGAAAGAAGGACTCTCCCAGTCACGAAGAATCACGCCCAAGGACATGTTAATTGTGTTAAAAATAATTACCTTGAGAGATCGTGAAGCAATTCGATATGTGTGGGCATTTTATATTTACCTAGGCAACATGTTAATACTTGAAAGCCAATCTGAGCCTCAGATTTGTGTTGCAGCAGCACCAGGTCCAGTGGGAGACTGAAACTATTCAGAGACAGCCCGAGAGAATCGCACATCTTCAGACAGTTTCATGCTTTCTCTCCCAGACCCTTTGATATTACGTATATATATCCCAGTGATGGTCATTCCTAGTTTGTTTGATCTGTAGAACTCTGGCCCCACGATCTATCCACCCTTTCACAGATAAAACGTGCTTCTGAAGCCACAGCCGTGATCAAAGTGCCGTCTGCCCTTGCGTGTCCTATCCGCCCCTCGTCCCATCTCATTCGTCAGAACTCACAAATTCCAGGAGATTCTAGGAAGATATACTGAACTTCTACATTATATCTACGGTAACACTTTACAATAGTAAAGTGTACAATGTGTTAACTAACATGGACTAACCATGAGCAATACATTTCTTACTGTATTCACTAATCTTCATTTAAAACACAGTTGTTCATTGTTTGTTCATGTTAGTTCACAGAGCATTAACTAATGTTAACACGATTTTAATAATGTATTAGTAAATGTTGAAATGAACATAGATTAATAAATGCTGTATATCCACAGTTCATGTTAACTAATGAACTTTATTGTAAAGTGTTACCATATCTACGTATGTTATAAGCATAAGTTAACATCTGAAACCAGATTCAGGTAGCTAACCATGAACATGTCAACTTTTAACTAACTTTAACTAACTCACCCAGCAAGATTATCTTCAAACTGTTATGATCAAATTAGGAAAGTTTTTGCAGGCAAAAATAATTCAGTTGTTTCAGTTGTTCAATAGTGTAGTGATGTATGAAGCACAGCTCACATAGAAGTCACTTTCAAGCCAAGCAGCTTTCTGTTAAATGCAATCCGAGAATGAACTTGTAGCAAAATCTGCGTGAGGAAATCCTCACGTGAAACCGTGTGGATTCCTAGTGAAATGTGATTTTGACAGTGAAACTACGGTAAATGTGACTGCAATGCAACAGACGAGACCATATACTCCCCTTGTGGCAATGATGAGAATGCAACACATACATGCATAATGCAATGTTTTGAGCCTAAGAGGTAAGACTTTCCAAACCCACACAATGCCCTTCTTTTCAGTGCCCTTGTCAATCAATACACAGTAATGGATTGAGTTTGTCTGAGCCAGACCAGAGGCCATTAGCAGGCGTATCAGTGTGCTGTCAGAATAAATTAGTAGGCCGATGCTTTGCGTAGCAGCGAAATCTCTCGCCTGCTGGAGGCCGAAGAGCTGCTGTGGCACGGATGAGAAGGATAACTTGACCTCTATGGTTAACACATTAAATCAAGCAAGCGGGGCTAGGCATTAAAGATAACTTTAGAAATGACCACCTAAAAGTAAACGGTACTGGATTTCGTCACATACATTTTTGAAGAGTACAGAAAGTAGTTTACTGTTACAAAAAATAGCACAATGACACCTTTAATTACAGCATATTCAATGGTCTTCTATCCACATGGCATTATTGTTTTGCCCCCTTACATCGAAGTCACCATTTTGCACCACCACTTTTCGACAGTAGCCCTAAACGGACAAACTCCTCTAGAGAGTGCGTTTGCATGACTGCGTACTCTCTGCTGTCTCGGACGACTATATCTTTGTCCTGTGTCGGCCACCGTAGCTTCTCTATATGCTTTGAAAGGGAGGGGTGTGAGCAGTGGTTGCAATTTGCAACTTCACCGCTAGAAGAAAATTTAATCACTGAACTTTTAAGATACATTTTGAATTTCCATTTCATGTCAAATTTAAATATGGCATCTAGTCACACTAAAGTCAATAGAGCTCAATGGCCACAGTCCTGCAGAGTTTAGTCCCAACCCTGCTCAAATAGTTGTTTATCTTGAATAGCTTGATCAGGTTAGTTTAATTAGGGTTGAAGATAAATTTTTGAAGATGGATTTTTTTAAGGGAATTAACTACTCACCCCATGAAGCCTTGCAGTCAGCAACGACAGCAAATATAAATGATAAAACAAGTATGAAATATATATTTTTGAAATTTTCAATGCGGAATGCTGTTTTCATAGTAACTTTTATGGATCGCTCTTCAAGATTATGGGTAGTTTTTCCACAGAGAAATGTGTAATTATTATTGTTGTTTTTATTTTATTATTGAATAATTATTTTTTGTAGTAGTTTTTGGAAGTATTAATCATGATACGGACTTAAAGCAACAGTTCACCCAAAATGAAAATTATCCCATAATTTACACACTGTCAAGCCATCCTAGGTGAACAAGACTTCCTTGGAAGTTTTTGAAGCTCCAAAAAGTGCATCCATCCATCTTAAAAGTAATCCACACGACTCCAGTGGGTTAATAAATGCCTTCTGAAGTGAAGAGATGGGTTTTTGTATTAAAAAAAAAAAATTATCCATATTTAAAACTTATTAAACTATAAATCACTGGCTGGCACAGCCCTTGCCGGAAGCCAATGATTATAGTTTATAAAGTTTTAAATATAGATTTTTTCTTACAAAAACCCATTTGATCACTTCAGAAGGCATTTATTAACCCACTGGAGTTTTATGGATTACTTTTATGATGGATGGATGCACTTTTTGGAGCTTCAAGAACTTCAAGAAGAGCCAGGATATTATTTAATATTAACTCTGATTGTGTTCAGCTGAAAAGTCATATTCTCCAAGGATGGCTTAAGGGTGAGTAAATTATGGGAGAAATGTAGGGTGAACTATAACCTCAAACTCATGGTAGGTCTGTCTAGAAAGGTTTATAATGTTATCACTGAAAAACTGTTTCTCTATGGAGAAAATCAGTGGGATTTTTACTTTACTCTTGCTCGAATTACATTGATTTCTATGTACAAATTTTCATGTTTCAGAGAAAACATATTTTTGATGACAACTTCTAAACTTTGCTTAAAAGGCCAACAGGACGTTGAGAGCACACAGAATAATTATATAAGCAGAACTGAATGGGCATCAGCAGTTAGTGAAAGGCGAAGCAAAGTGTGTGTGAGGCCAGTTTTGGAAAGTAATGTCCCCGTGTGTATAGGTGTCTGGGGAGATACGCGTTTCTGTGGGAAGAGAAAATAACACTTCTTGTTCTGAGCCCACTACAATCAGCACTTTCTTCTTTCATCCCTCAAATACATGAAATAATTTTTTACTGTATGTGAATCAGTTTTTTTTTTCCAGCTGCAGTAAAATGAAATAACATTCAAGTGTATATACTGAATTGATGACTAAATTGAGAAAAAAAAAAGTTAAAGTGGACTTAATTAGCACCTGAGTTATTATTTATTTGCTACCCTCACCTGATTGAGTCTTTTCATTTTCATAGAATATAAACCATGACAAATATGTATGACTGTGTCGCTTACGGGCTTAACCTAATTAAAATTGATGCTTGGAATGAATAATTTAAAGCCTCATAGATTATAGAAGATAATATGCATAATTAGGTGCACGGTGGTATAGTGTGTGGTGGATTTCAACCTAGAGATTTTGAATTTTTCATGATTTACTTTGAAGGTTTAGAAATTATTCATTATATACAGGTAAGAACAGAAAATGGTAATCTTCATACTGCAAATATAATTATTATTAACTCTTTCCCCACCATTGACGGCAATCCATGTTTTCACTGTTATACAGTAGGGGGCGCCATCTTCTGAAAGAGTACTGAATCTCTGGATCAAAACAAGAGGCAGAAACAAGCAATAGAGCTGCATTTAAGTCCAATTTTTTATGCCCTTCCCTCACTAACTTCCCTCCGTCTCGTTTACTTGGATGTATGTCATTGCTTACGTTGCAAGACTGCCCATGTGTGGAACATCCTTAATCGCTTGGAATCCACTATATAGCTGATTTATCAATTAAATGCTTTAGATTCTAGAAGGCATTTGATTGGACAGAAAAAGAAGTGCTGAGTGATGTCATTAAAAATCACTCATTAAAAAGTTAAATTAAAAAGTTTTGAATGCTTATATCTTCATTGTTTTGAGCACACAAGCTTATACATAACAGTAAGAATAACATATACTAAAAGCTAAAACACTTAAATTTTGATTTCATGGGGACTTTAAAAGCAGACGCTCTTTTTTTCTTTCTTTTAAAATACGTATGTTCATATATTCATACACCAAAATAATCTGGGGCCATGAAAGCTTTGTGAAAATGACCAAAAATGCTGGCGCTGAAAAAAATCACTGACTGGGAAAGAGTTAATAAAGCAATGCATTTTGTATTTTTAAAGCAATATTGCAATAACTATATTGTTTTATAGCAAATAATGTTTGGTTTATTTTAAATGTAAAACCAAATATTTAAAATATAATATTTATAATTAAACATTAAATAATAAAAAAACATTTTTTCATTTAAAATATTTAAAATTCTAGAAGTCATTGTTTTTGTGTTTTTACTGTAGCATATATAGTATGTTGCCATTTCACCAGAAGCAATAGTGCTTAGAGATTTTTGGCTTTTTTTGACTGTTATATTGTGCATAACGTACAATAATACTTCTTGTACCCGATGAATATTTTTTAAACCTCTTATGACTATGCATTAGCACATGCAAATTAACAATGACACCCAAAGTTGTAATTGTGAAATGTAGCTGATGAGTTCTAATAATGGAAAAACCGACTATGGTTATTACTTGCTGGATTAGCCACAGGTTTGTGACTTGGCAATTGCAGAGGGAAACATTAGAAGGCTCCAGTTAATATCAGCAATAACTTTATTTATGACTGGCAGAGCATAGAGAGATGTATTGAAGATTAAATTCTGGAGACTTGAGATTTGTACCTTAGACTACTTTCCATTTCAAGTTTTTCCACTTAACAACAATTACGTCCATTGCCATGTCCATTGGCAATTCATATATGAAATTTTATATATGAGCTATACCCCTTTTTTGAAAACCCTAGATAAATTCACTAACATCTCACAGAATTTGAGTTTTTAGTGGGAACTTTGGTCCTGACATCACCTATTCAAACACGTATTGATTTCCAACAAGGAGGCAAACAGTTTTCACGATGAGCTGAAAGTTTTATGCCCACTGCACCAAAAGTCGTCAACAGATACTTTGTTGGGTTTTGCCGAATCATTGTGTTACCCCTGTTGGAATCTGTCCGAGCTTGTTTTCGCCGACTGAACGTGTTGAATCAGCACTCTTGTCAGCTCGTAGAATGTCTGAGAAGTGACGTACTACAATCTGGCATTGGCCTTTAAAACACGTTGGACCTCAGAACCTGCCGTTGACATACAGAACCCATTAAAATGAACACTATCTTAAAAATCTCAGAATACAAAAAATAAAAATAATAGAAGGTAGGCATAAATAAACAGATTTTCATTAAAAATAGAAGATAATTATGTACATTTTCCATTGATCATGTCAGTAATAATACATCAAATGATGATCAAATGATTGTTTTATAATCAGTGTTGGGGAAAGTTACTTTTAAAAGTAATGCATTACACTATTGCATTACTCCCTAAAAATAACTAATTTTGGAACTTTTTTATGGAAAGTAATGCATTACACTATTGCATTACTCCCTAAAAATATCTAATTTTGGAACTTTTTATGGAAAGTAATGCATTACACTATTGCATTACTCCCTAAAAATAACTAATTTTGGAACTTTTTATGGAAAGTAATGCATTACACTATTGCATTACTCCCTAAAAATAACTAATTTTGGAACTTTTTTATGGAAAGTAATGCATTACACTATTGCATTACTCCCTAAAAATATCTAATTTTTGAACTTTTTATGGAAAGTAATGCATTACACTATTGCATTACTCCCTAAAAATAACTAATTTTGGAACTTTTTATGGAAAGTAATGCATTACACTATTGCATTACTCCCTAAAAATATCTAATTTTTGAACTTTTTATGGAAAGTAATGCATTACTCCCTAAAAATATCTAATTTTGGAACTTTTTATGGAAAGTAATGCGTTACATTACTTTTGCATTACTTTTTCTCACATGGGCTTGCTTGTTTGATTTTTAATAACAATGAAAAAGTTCTATTTATGGCAAATGTAAAGGGCCTTTCACACTAAAAGTGAAATCATCAAGCCTCAGGCAGACCACAAATGTGATTTTATCTTAAGCAATTTTTTCTTATTAGTATTGGATCATCAAAGTTCAGCAGCAAACACATTGGTTAATAAAGTGAGATTAAATGCATAAAGTATAATTGTTTAATATATTTAATTATTGCATGTTTTTGCAATATTTTGAGATTGCATTACTCTGTTTTATTCAATTTGAGGTATACTGACTGTTTTTGTGCAAGTGAGATGAGTAAATGCTCACATTTAATCTAGAACAACAATAACCGTCATGTTTGCACACAATGCCACTGCACTTACTTATGATTTCTCTCAAAATGGAGACAGGAGAGCTGTCAGTCAATACATGGGAATACTTGCATCATTTATTTAAAAAAGTAACTTTGTTATAAATTTAGAAGTAATGCATTACTTTACTAGTTACTTGGAAAAAGTAATCGGATTACATAACTCAAGTTACTTGTAATGCATTACCCCCAACACTGGTTGTAACTGGGGATATAACCAGACATGTGGTGTAGTCAAGCACAACATGAGCCAAAAAGTTGCTGTATTGCAGTGGTGGAGTGATGCTGTACAGCCCCAGTAAAGTATGCCAGAACTGCTGCGTCCTCCACAATCTAGCACTCAGAACCAATATGCGAAACTGCGGGGTACGAATTGCGCTCAGCATAGATATTGTGGGTGCGTTTGTCCGTTAGCCGATTTGCATAATTCCTACAGTGAATCGGATACTAAAACTACGCAGACAAGTACATGCAAATAAACAACGTTATCAGTGGGTGCGATTCATTCTTGGTGAATTCCCCCCTCGGTTATCTCTCAGCCCAGCATGGCAGGACGCCAGAGAGGCAGGGATAGTGCTCAAGAGAGCTTTAGTGAGTATTCTCAGCCCTAGAACAGCCATGAGCATTTGCAGGAGAAAATGAACAGATAGAAAAGGACTTTAGAGAGAGAGTAATGAGGACAGAATGAGCCGATAATACGAAGACCAATGATCTAGCAACTGCGAAAAGAACAGTTAAAGTGGGAGAGAATAGACAGAGGTGGTCAAAGGAGCAGAGAAGAGATGAAAATAGACCACTTAAAGCTTTATCTCATGAGTACCAGTGAAGTGATAAACCAGTCCAGTGGAAGTAGCTGTCTGATCCCAAGAGTGGATGAAGATTATACAGGTCATGTTAATGAAACATGTTAGGCTAAATTTTGTGTGCAAAATGAGGGCAATTGTCTGTTGTCAACAGTGTAGCATGTATGAAACAGCTCACTCAGAAGTCACTTTCAAACAAAGTAGCTTTCGGGATCAACCCACTGCAAATTATGCATGGGGAAATCTTTCACCCCCACGTGAAATTCCCAATCACGTGGATTCCTTTTGAAATGACTGGATTTCACCTGCAAAATCTGTTAACAACAGTAAATGTGACCAGGCATATCAAAAACAAAAAAATCTGAAGATATTTTGAAAAATATTGAAACCGTTTTTGTCCAAATAATGAGCAATATTGGACCCCATTGACTGTCATTATATGGACAAAAGAATTTAGTGAGTAAATAGTTTTCATTTCTGGACAAACTATTCCTTTAAGTACTGTGACTGAAGATGCATTATTCAGAAAATTCTTGCTTTTGCTGTCAAGGTCAAGAACACTTTCTGACATCATTTATGTTAAAGGTCATTCATAGTAGCTTGTTTATTTGCCTTTCGATTTGAAGAGCACACACTGTCACTGACATACACGATGACAGCTGACCTCCTCGAACGCGCAAAGCTTAGTTTCGCATGCAGTCTGATATTTGAAAACCACCTCTCTGGTAGTTGTCATGGAAACCGCACACTTCTCTGCCCTCCCCTTTTCTGTGTGCAGATGCAGTGTTGCACAATTAGTCTCGGTCGGATACGTACACGTGCCAAGCGGTGGGGGTCGAGTGGATTGGGGGGTGGGTTGTACATGTGAATGCACACTCTCAGAGGGTCACGACAGAGGTGCCTCTTCTAGAATTACTTCAGTACACCACTCAGCAGGTGGTCTCTGATACTAATCAGGTTTCCTGGAGCTATAACTCCAATTAGAGCAAAGGATAACAGTGTTGCAGTCCTAACAAGAGCCGCGGTGCCATTCTATTTATCCTTTTTCACTCTATAATTTAGGAAACGTTAGATGAAGTACTCATTACTGTTATTAAACCCCCAAACATCTGGAGGTGGTGTGATGTAACGATTAAGCCACGGGGCTGGTTTGATTCCCGCAAGAAACACCATTGTGCCCTCAAGCAAAGCACCTAGCCCTGGGAAATGATGCCTGTAACCAGTTCATGACTGCATTCTGTGGAAACAATGAAAGTCACAGAAACTGTTTTCATTGGCCCTAGTTGTGTTCTTAAAGTCACTATGAAATCCAAACCTGCAGTTCTTATTTTTTATGGGATATTGCAGAATTTATTATAAATGATTTATCCAGCTTTTATTATGTGCCCTCATAATCTGTAATCAAAATAAGTTCCCCTCCCTCTTGCAGTGACATCTCTGTTTCCTGGCATGAGGGCGGGACAACCTGTCACTCACATGACATCACAGCAAACACAAAGATCGAATCAATTCCCCATTGACAAAATCAAGTCCTGCTCAATGCGTTTTTTTCTTGTTGGAGAAGCCGTATCACTTGGATATTCAGTAGTATAGGAATTTCAGGAATTCAGGAAAATAGGCATATTCTCCTTTTATTCAAATATTATAAAAAATTTGTTAAAGATTTTATTGTGTATATTGTGCGTGGAGTCAACTGTTTTTATACGCACATATACATATATACCCGTGTCTGTGTGTGTAATAATAAATATATATATATATATATATATTTAAAAAAAAAAAAAAAAAAATATATATATATATATATATATATATATATAATATATATATATATATATATATATATATATATATATATATATATATATATATATATATATATATATGTATACACACACACACACACACACATACATACACATGTATGTCAATATATATATACATATACACATATATACACACACAGTACTGTGCAAATCTATATATTTATTTTTCAGTCTCTTTATTAAGATACAAACAAAAATCAGTATCTAGTGTGACCTCCTATCACATGTCTTATGGACTTCCATTTGATCAAAGAAACAAACTTTTTAAAGTTTTATTGCCCTTCCAGTCCTTTTCCATTCCATTTAGGTTTAAGAGAGTTTGCCACTTTAGCCAATAAACGCTGCTTTTTATTTTATTTTAAAGATAATTTAGTAAAATCCAAATAAAGCTTTACAGACCATTATTGGAAAGTGTTTAAACAAAGTCTTTCATGCTTGTTCAATGAACCATAAACAGTTATTGCACATGAACCTGTGGAACAGTCCTTAAACACAGTTTACAGTCACCGTTCCAATAACTTGGGACACTAACTTGTCTCAATTGTTAATCATTTTATGTTAATATAAATAATCACATATTTTACACATTTGCTGGGGAAAAAGCAGAAGGTGGGAATTAATTTCTTCATATTACACACACACACACGTTGTGTTTTCATTTTTTATGGGGACATTCTATAGGCGTAATGGTTTTTATACTGTACAAACTGTATATTCTGTCCCCCTACACTACCCCTACCCCTAAACCTGCCCATCACAGAAAATGTTCTGCTATTTTAGATTTTCAAAAAAGATAATTCTGTATGATTTATAAGCTTGTTTCCTCATGGGGACCAAAAAATGTCCCCACAAGATCAAAATTTACTAGTATTACTGCACTTGTGGGGACATTTGGTCCCCATAACGTAGGGAATACCCACACACACACACACACACACACACACACAGATGGCCCGCATTGATCGGCCCTCTCTGCTCCCATAGTAGAGCATTTAATCTGGGAGACAGAGCCAGCGCACACCGATCGCAGCACAGCGCAACGAGGATAAAACGATCTTAGGCTCTGCGCCACATCTGAGGAATATTAAAACAATCCCATCATCAGCCAACTTCAAACGCTCCGCTCACACGGAGAAAGAAAAGAGGACATCTGTAGAATATTCAAAGAAACGCTCCCTCCTCTGAGTGCTGTCACACAGACTGGGAAACCTGAGAGAAAGAGATTATCTCTGAATTTAGATGGGCTGTTTTAATACAACAGAATGCAGAGAGGGAAGCAGAGCTAGTGTCTGTCAAGCAGTGAAGATGAGGACTGCATTTGGCATGACACACCAAGCATCACACGGACACTTCAATGAGAGCTTGGCAGGGCTAAATAAACTCCCATCTTTGGGGCGCTGATTCAAAACTTATTGGTTTCCAACTGGGAAGACGAAACAGCTATTACATAGTATTGATTTCTGCCAAATACACACACAACACGCTGGTCTCTATCCAAATAGGCTTGCTATGCCAATCCGGCTTGTGTGGTTGAAATAAGTGCATCAGAACGATAAAAGAGGATTTTTCTCTTAATCTGTTTGCTTTTTCTTACTGTCTATTAAAGGCTTGATGCGTGTCTTGTAGAGCTCACAGTGTTTGCGTCTCTCTCTCCTCTGGTTAAATCTGTATTTTGGCACGCTCATTTAGTTTCCGCCCACACTTGGCGGGTATGCTCGTGCTCGCTAGTAATTAATTGGACCACCTGTTCCCAATCACCTTTACTGTTCCATCACCCCCATAGAATTATGGGACATGTAGTCTTCTGCGCCAGGGTAGGGAGGTTATATGTGAACACGTTAAACAGGTTAACACGGCATAGTTTCAAGATGTTAAGCATAATGCACCATATTTTTGGACATATGGGTAGATTTGTCCTATTGTATACATAAACTGCAATAATGCATAGAGAAGACAAAGAGAAAGATGCTGCTTTTAGGAATGGAATATTAGCTTACTGAATATTGCATAGTATAGTGTATACTGATATTTTAGAAATAGCATGTGGATGAGTAAGCATTAAACAGTAGTGTGCTACAATATTGTCACATGACCTCACTGCACTGCATTTTAGTTTAATTTGGTGCAAAAAAATTTGCAATACAATCAAAATTCATAAAACGTTTTTCGGATACTATAAATACTAGTTTAGTTTTTAGTTAGTTTAGTTTTTTTTTTTTTTTTTAAATCTGTATTTAATGAAATATGAAATATAATGCATATTGGGAATAGTTTAATTTGGTGTAAAAATCTTTTGCAATCCAATCAAAATTCATAAAAAGTTTTTCAGATACTATAAATACTAGTTTACTTTTTAGTTAGTTTAGTTTTTTTTTTTTAAATCTGTATTTAATGAAATATGAAATATAATGCATATTGGGAATAGTTTAATTTGATGTAAAAAAAATTTGCAATCCAATCAAAATTCATAAAAAGTATTTCGGATACTATAAATACTAGTTTAGTTTTTAGTTAGTTTAGTTTTTTTTTTTTTTTATCTGTATTTAATGAAATATGAAATATAATGCATATTGGGAAAAGTTTAATTTGGTGTAAAAAAAAATTTTGCAATCCAATCAAAATTCATAAAAAGTTTTTCAGATACTATAAATACTAGCTTTCATTTTTTTTTTATTTCTTGACTAATTTTTCAATACCAAAATGTAAGATTTTACATTTCATAATTTTGTACCCAAAATTGGATTAAAAATGTAAAAGAACAAAAAGTGATAAATGGACACATAATTGAGTCATGTAACAGCAATGTTTACTTAAAAACATTAATGGTTGTATAACTCATTTCGTTTTTTAAAGGAATATTTAACAATATTCAGTAGTAAATAGTAAGCAATCCAATATTCTAATAAGCATTACATAAATCTAGCTAATCCAATAATGTGTAACATAGTCATTTTTAGTTAGTTTAGTTTTTTTTTTTTAAATCTGTATTTAATGAAATATGAAATATATATTGTATATTGGGAATGTCTCATCTGCAAATGATACGAGCCAAATACTGCTATCATCCTGTGGTAAACGCAGATGGCATCTGAGTGTTTCATACATAGAGAAAATTAGCATACTATCCACAGTACACATACTTTATAATGCAGAAAAAGTAAGTATGGTGGTTTGCTTTCCGAAAATAGCCAAAGAGACAGCAGGTAGGATAAAAGAGCTTTCTGTGACATTTCTGCGATAGTGCCAGGCCTGGCTTGCCTGTGAGGGCGGAGCTAAGGAGCGCTGCAGTCAAAAACACACCCATCTCTAATCAAACACCTCACAAGACTGAAATACCAGAGAGCATCTCCATGACAACACAACTCACTCCACAGAGCTGGCACGCGTTCAGAGCCAACTCTCACGTTGCGGGCGTGAATAATAACTGCATCTCTTAGACTTTCCTTTATTTTTATGCAGTGTTAATTCGGAGGCTGCATTCTAACACATCGTCTTGTTTCTTTTCATCTTTTAAAAGGGGTTTATTTTTTTAATAGAATTGTAATTAAAGTTAAAAATTCAGAGCGCCACCTGTTTTATGTGATATGCTTCAGTTCTACTCTTGCACTGTTTCTGCAGTACACAGTATGCATACTGTTTGGTAATTTGCTGCATACTAGGCTACATTATACAATGCAATGAGCTCGACTTGAGCTCGATACCCAGTATAATGATGCTTTTCAGCCACGATTTTTAACGTTTCATACTTTTACAATATTTTAAACAAACTAGAACTACTACTCGATTATATCCACCCACTGAATTTAATCTGAATTTTATAAGTCAGGTCATGCGGCAATATTGTGGCAAACTTTGAAATGTAATGCAGCATGTTATTTAAAAATATGAAAAATAGCCCCTATCCCATTTTAATCATTTCATTTGTCTGCAGTATTATGTCTTGTGTTTATCCACTGCAGACTCAAAACTCTTAGCGAAACCTACTTTTGAAATAATCCACAGTGGGAGCCGCTGTCTGAGGTCGAAAATGCAAGCCTGTGATATGTAACATATGCCACTGTCAAAGTAGAGAGGCACATCATTTGGATTCTAGGCTTTAATTCACACAGTCACAGACAGATGTTTGTCTGAAGCAGGCTGAACCCAAATTTGTCTTACGTCAGTTACGCGTGAAAGCACAGCTTGCATCTACATAGTCGCGTACATGATGAGGTGAACAAATAGGGTGATAGACATAAATAGACCGGCAAAGGTTTAGATAGACAAACAGACCGACATCTTAAAATAATCAGTGAGGTATGCGTTTGAGGTGGATGTGGAAACCCAAGGTAATCATTGTGTATTTAGCCAGTGTTGATGATTTCATATCTCAGAGATGCCTACATAAGCTCCCGCTGCTAAAAACCAACCATCCCAGGGAGACACGGTCCTGTAAATTTAATCTTCAATCATTTTTACTACTTACCTTGTCGCCCAAGGGAGCGTCTACAAATCTCCCACAATGTCCGTAACAGAGAGGCATTGATTCTGCAGCACTCCCACTGATACATTTCCATCAATGTGATGAGACACATTCAGTGCCAAGCTGTAAAAATGGATTGAAATGAATCAATTCAGAGTTCTTGGATGTGTGTAAATGTTGGACATATACTAAGGTAGTTTGCGGTATGCAAACTTTTACCACCCAATATTGTGTTTGTGTGAATTTAACGGTGCTTTGATTTCTTGTTCCAAACCCGAGTTCAGAACAACTTGGGTTGTGGATCGTGTTCACTCGTTTTATTATCAAAGCGGCAGCCGTTTACCCGTGTTGCTATGTAACGACGATGCAGGAGTGCTCACCTCGCTGTTATACTTTGATATCGTTTCCAAATCGCTTACACATAATGGCACTTGCATCTAATATTTCGCCTATATATTGCCAATGTTTTAAAGAATGCAATCAGAAATGAGATATATCTATACATTCTCTCTGCTTGTCAAGAAATTGAGTAAAAACAGTTTAACCAAATCATACATCATCACTTATATGATTGATTACAATTCATATCAGCAGCCGTAGCCTACCGGCGTTCACATGAACCGTAACGCAGACCCGCTATTTGGGTATGGTTTGTGCAACAGAGTTCGTTAAAAAGCGTTCACATCATCCAAACAACCAAAATCTGACATCAGACAAGTGATCGTGTGAAATGTGTGTTTTTAGCTCGGTTCAAAAACCTACTTTGCTATCTACTATTAGTCAGCTTCCTAACTGAAATGTAACCTCGTAAGTGACAGATTTGAAATGTTCTACACAGACAGCAACTTACTATTAATTCCAGTACAGTTTGATGTATCATGTTGCTAAGCTAACATTGCAATGCTCTAATAGAGGTTTTCAATCCTGCTCATGGATACCCACTGCTCTGCACATTTTCTATGGCTGCATCCGAAAACTTAGGCAGCTGACTCATCAGGCAATGACTTAGCAGGCAGCACACGAAGGCACTTCCCAAAACAGACTTCTGAGGCAGCATAACTGTTTAATGATCTACAAAAAAAAAAATAGCGCAAGCTTTGGTGATAACTAAAAGATTATTTAACTACTACAATAGTAATTTCTTGCTAGAAATGACATCAGAAGTGGAAAACAATGGTCAAAAACGTACATTTACACACAAACTCACCACCAATCGCATATTTCTGACACCATATTTATTTTTTAGCTCACAGGATTGTGGGATATACATCTATGCTGCCTTCAAAAATGGATCAGATGAAGGCATCTCATGAGACAGGAAGTGAAACTAACTTTACATGCATTTATGTCTTCCTACCTTGGAATGCGTCCGCTGAAGGCAGCATTTTTCAGTTTTGGGATGCAGCCTATGTCTCTCTCTTCAGTTTCTCCTAACGAGCTGAAGCTCTGAATCAGGTGTGAAGGGTTGGATTCTGGAGTCCACTGCTGCTTCAATATATCTCTTTTGAGTGATTTATAAATCAAGTTATTAATCAACATTTATCATTCTAAACATTAAATTATTTAAATGACTTCTTTAACTTATGTTAAAGCATTTTTCATTTTCAAACACTAGAAAATAATGATGAATATTATCTGCACCTCTCACTGAGAGAAAAGTACAACTTATCAGTATGTTTTGGGAATATTTCCTGTTCAGAACAGAGCTCAGATCAACCTCAGCCTTGGAGAAGCTGTGAATCCTGTTAATCTGTATGTGCGCTGTCAGCATCGTAATGGATGGAGATATGCTTCTGACTATCTTTCCATGTATGGAAGATTATTAATTTTGTCTATATTTCTTAGCCAATCAGAATCATTCAACTGAAGTTATGAAGTAGTTAGTGGACTCCAGTAGAATTGTTGTGAAAATGTGAGTTTTACAGAGTTTTACATTACCATGGATGCACTGAGGTGTTTTTCCTCTCTCTGTATCTCTCTTTTACTTCTATTCTTTCCCACCATTCATCCCTCACTGCAAAGAAAAACAACAAGCCGCCATTCTCAGGATGAAACACAAACCCTGAGGCTCTATTCTATTCCTGCCTTGACAATACATTAAGCAGCAAACAACGGCAGCTTAGCGAGAAAGAGGCGAGGAGAGACATGAAGTCTTTCAACCTTGCATTATCTTCCCCTCTCTCCATCCATCTTATCTCCTTCCCAAATCCCCCTTGGTGCTTCTTTCTTTGCCTCCCATTTGCTGGGATGTAAAAACATTTTCAAACAAATGCCAAGTCAAGCGATGTTAGGGGAAGATGAATTTGAGGATGCACCTTTCTTCTATCCTCCACTACTAACTTGCATTCAAATGCAAGATTGAGTACTTCAAGAAATACTTCACCCAATAATGACAATTCTGTCATCATATACACACCCTCATGTCATTCCAAATGCAGCCCATGCAACAAAAAAGATATTTTAATGAATGTTCATATTTATAGTGTCCAATCTTCTTTTTTCATCTAATGAAATTGAATGGAGACTGGGTATATCAAGCTCCAAAAACGACAGAAAACAACATAAATGTATCTTAAAAGTAGACCAAATGCTTCACTGTACGATTCACCACTGTCAAGCCCTGGCCAACAAACATCTCTGTAATGAGCTGAATGAAACACTCAAGACAGTTGTAAAAATCGTCAGCTTTATTAAAGCCTGTCCGGTGAACAAACAAATCTTTGCGGAGCTGACGTGAAGATGAGGCGCACCAGACGCTCCTTCATACCGAAGTCCGCTGGCTATCAAGGGGCCAAGTGTTTTATTTTTTCTTTCAGTTCAATAAAACAATCTAAGAGTTCCTGAGACTGAACAACCAGAAAATGCTTGACGGAATGACCAATGAATTTGTTTTTAGAACATCATTCCTGGCTGATGTTTTCAGTCTTTAAGAAACAAACAAGTGCATGCAAAGCATGGATGCACACAAACTGGAATGCAAGGAAATCATTGCGTAAAGTGGAAATCATAAAGAATAAAATGTTGATTTTAAACACTTTCTATCACTTCTCAAACAGGCTGAGGGGAATTTACCTGAATCCTTAAGCAAAGAGTTTGTCACATGGATCTGTTACAGGAAGAGATGAAGTTGTGATTCTCAGATGTTGATGAACATGTTGCCAAATGTGCATGGGTTATGGATCCAGTCACCGCAAAGGAGGATGACATGGAATATTTAGAAGCAGAGAACAGGCTCTTGGATGTTAAAGGGTTAGTTCACCCAAAAACAGGGTTGGGGAGTAATGAAATACAAGTAACTTAGTTACACATTTAAAATACAAAATTTGAGTAACTGTATTTCATTACAGTTACATTTTAAATGGGTGGTAATCAGATTACAGTTACATCTGAAAAGTATTTTAGATTACCAAAGTGATTACTTTGAATTTTAATGTCATTTAAACAGCAATCTGTGATTCTCTGACTCTGACTGTCTGAAAAAGCGGAGTTAAGTTTCATCAAAATTTTAATACTTTTAAGAGGGATCATAAAAATTTTGTTATTTTTATTTAGTACTGTCCTGAACAAGACAAAATGACTGAATTTATAAAAAAAAAAAACTGTCATGACCTGATGATCCACAACTGTTTTCATGTTTTGTGATGGTTGTTTGTGAGTCATTTTATAATTCACTCGTCACTGCAACTTTTACAATTAGTAAAACAATTAACTAAGTAAACAATTAGTTTTTTTCCCTCACAATTGTGAGTTTGCATTTCACAATTCTGACTTCTTTTTCTAAGAATTACGAGATTTAAACTCACAATCGCAAGTTATAAAGTCAGAATTGGGAGATATAAACTTGCAATACTGACTTTTTTTCTTACAATTGCAATTTTTCTTGCATAGAAATGTCAAAATGTTATATCTCATAATTCTGACTTTTCTCAATATTTTCAGTTTAGATCTCATAATTCTGACTTTTCTCAATATTGTGAGTTTATATCTCATAATTCTGACTTTTCTCAACATTGTGAGTTTATATCTCATAATTCTGACTTTATAACTCACAATTGCAACTTTATATCACACAATTCTGAGGGAAAAAGTCAGAATTGTGTGATAACTTGCAATTACCTTTTTGTGTTTGTTCCACACTTATTAGTATTCCAAAGCATTCTAAAGTGTTTAGATTAAGTTACTAAACTTGAGTAATGTAACGAAATACGTTACAAATGACTTTTTAAAGCATGTATTTTGTAATCTGTAGTGAAATACATTTTAAAAGTAACCTACCCAGCCCCGCCCAAAAATAAAAACTCTGTCATGAATTACTCTCTCTCATGTCGTTCTACACCCGTAAGACTTTCGTTCATCTTTGGAACACAAATTAAGATGTTTTTGATGAAATCCGATGGCTCAGTGAGGCCTGCATTGACAGCAAGACGATTAACACTTTCAGATGCCCAGAGAGATACTAAAGACATATTTAAAACAGTTTGTTTTGTGACTACAGTGGTTCAACCTTAATATTATAAAGCGAAGAGAATACTTTGTGCTCGAAAAAAAACAAAATAACGACTTTTTAACAATATCTAGTGATGGCCGTTGGTAAACGGCCAAAGTCATGTGAACTATTGAAATTTCGAATTACTACAAAGCCTCGTTTACTGAAATCATGTGACTTTGGTGCTCCGAACCACTGATTCGAAACAAAAGATTCATAAAGCTTCAAAGCAATGTTTTGAAATCGGCCATCACTAGATATTGTTGAAAAGTTATTGTGTTTTTTTGGGTGCACAAAGTATTCTCGTTCCTTTATAACATTAAAATTGAACCACTGTACTCACATGAACCATTTTAAACATGTCTTTAGTATCTCTCTGGGCATCTGAAAGTGTTAATTGTCTTGCTGTCAATACTGGCCTCACAGAGCCAACGGATTTCATCAAAAATATCTTAATTTGTGTTCTGAAGACGAATGTCTTACGGGTGTAGAACGACACGAGGATGAGTAATTAATGACATAATTTTCATTTTTGGGTGAACTAACCTTTTAAGACCAATTCTATTCTGAAGAGATTCTACACCAGGGATGGCTAACATCGGTCCTGGAGTGCCACAGTCCTGCAGAGTTCAGCTCCAACCCTAAACACACCTGAACAAGCTAATCAAGATCAGAAGGATTGCTAAAAAGCTATAGGCAGGTGAGCTTTTATCAGGGTTGGAGCTAAACTCTGCAGGACTGAGGCTCTCTAGGACTGATGTTCGCCACCTATACACGAATTTTGAAGAATTTTAAATGTTAAAATAGGGGTCGCCTAGAAAATAGGCTGGGAACCACTGATAAAGACTGCTTTTATGGTATGTTTATGATGTTTTTTGTTTTTGTTTTGTTTTTTGGAGCCCATTGCATGGAAAAGAGCAGCGTGAACATTCTTCAAAACATCTCCTTTCGTGTTTTTTCCACCCCAAAAATGAATGTCATAGGAGTTTGGAAACACATGAAGGCATGTAAATGATGATAGAATGTAAATGTCTGGGTTAAACACTCTTGAAAAGGGACAGCCTGTATATTTTAGCACCCTGTGTTCTGGACACCTCTTAATCCCCCTGCAAGAGGCGTCATCGATAAATCGTAGGCTAAGATTACAGGATAGCATGAAAAACAGACATGCAGAGAAGAGTAAAGACTAAGGGCGCAGAGAAGGGTATCACAAGTGTATCTTTCCTTACGGAAGCATGTTCTCTCACATGCAGAATCCTCCTCTTTAACTGTGTTTATTTATAGCCTCTATCTACAAACGCATCTTGGATGTGACACTCTCAGCATCTGCATTCAGAGCACTCTCACTGACCCAGATGCAGCATGAGTGCTCGCTGCCAGCAAAATCAAAGCCCTCACAATACAACCGCAGTCTAATCTATTAGAAAAGAGCTAGCGATAGTACACAACCACGAGGTTCCCTTTCCATAATCTATTCTGCTGCGTCTATTACATGAAAATAAGAGAAAATGGGATGAAAAAGACAACATGTCTTTCGCAAGATGGTTGAGATAAGGACGGCTCATTATCAGAGCTCAGCTCTGTGTGTCTCTTCAATAACATTGAAAGGTTTAGCTGAAGAGCTCCTCTTCATTAGTATATGTGTGTGGTGCAGTGCTGCAAGCTCTGGAGAGGATGTGTAATGAGAGAAAATGCTGAAGTTTTCAATTATTTATAAGCATTTCCACACATAATGTGCGCCTGGGTCCATGAATATGGTCAGTTTTTAAGCAATACACTCAGCAAACTTCCCTCCAGTGATGTCAAATATGATATTCTGTGCTGCCACCAAGCAGTTTCGCAAAAAAAAAAACCAACTACTGTTTCTAAACAAGCTTTCCAAGCACTTTATCTGTGGTCAAAAAACTGGAGCCCTGCCCAAACTTGCACCATTGATTGAACCAGAAGTTGACAACCATTTGGTTTCTTTTTCTATTTCCTCAGCCAGTGTAGTCCAGCTCACACTGAAATCTCATTGGTCCAAAATCTTGCTCCACATAAAGGTAGATTAAACATCTAATACGTTCTGATTGGTTGTGAAAGTGTTGCCTCGTGCAGCATTTTCAATTTCATTGTGCAAATTACTTGAAAACTTGCCACGCCGCACCTGAATAGGACACTGTTTAACAACCAAAAGAACTTAGACGATCACAAATGCAGGAAGGCCAGTTGCATGAGTGATAGTCCAGGCCCGAGGAGAAACCTGTGAAGAATGACTGCAGTGAAAATAAGCTGGGGGATGCGGGTGATTGGCTCTCAGATTTAATGTGATTACTATTAGTCTGCTGATGGCTATTAGTATAATGATGATGAATGTCTTTTGAAGTTTCTCTTATTAGACGCATGAGTCAGGAGATTAAAGCGAGAGATATAGGATGCAGGAAAAGGCTTTTAGTGACTCTAGCTATTTTGTGAAACAGCAAATTGTGTGACAAAGAAAAGTAGGAGATGTGTTGATTCAAGACTGATTCATTTGGCAGCATCCGTATGTAAGCTTTTCTAACTCTGGTAATGCCACTTTCCGTCCTATTCGCACCTTACGTTTCTTTTTTCCTCCTTTTATTCTGACTGTGCTGAAACATTTGGTTTGATTGCTTCTACGCTCAATTGTAAGTCGCTTTGGATAAAGTTTAGTTCCTACTTGTGAGTTTGGATGTTATAACTACTCCGTGATATTTTCCCTTTCCACTTTCTTGCAATAGCTGGAAGTTTTTTGTCACTAAAGCCACAAAATGAGTAAAACACAAAAGATGTAACCTATGCTTTGTGTATTTACCATTTTCTCAATGCCACAGGAAATGATGGGAATAGTAGTTTGGTCGAGGGATCCTGTCGCCTCAAACTAGCTAAATGAGTCCAACTCCCAGGCATGTGTGTTGGAGCTAATCTCTGCAGGACGGTGGCGCTCTAAGAGCAGGATTGGAGACCTTGGGACAAACTCCGAGACTCGAACAAGGGACATTCTTGATGTGACAGTAGCTGGGTATCCATCCAGATGTGAAGCGAATCTTTTCTAAGGTCGCAAAAAAACAGCAATATATTACTGTATACATTACCAGCCGTTTCGATGGGCTGCTATACGTAACCCGTCCGCCATATTGGAGCGATCCGTGAACTATCGAGAGCGAGTTAGTTAGATACATGTATGAATCTATATACGAGCCTAAGAGAGCCCACGTCACGCCCCTCTTCATCTCTTTGCACTGGCTACCCCTTGCTGCTCGCATCAAGTTCAAGGCGCTGATGCTTGCTTACAGATCCACCACAGGCTCTGCACCATCCTACCTCCACACACTGCTACAACGCTACGTCCCCACCAGAAGCCTGCGATCGCTAAAGGAACGAAGGCTTGTGGTACCGTCACAGAGAGGCACAAAATCACTCTCCAGAACATTCTCCTTCACTGCTCCCTGCTGGTGGAATGATCTCCCAACTTTCATCAGGAACGCAGATTCCCTGGCAATATTCAAGAGACAGCTGAAAACTCATCTCTTCCGTGAACACTTAATCCCCTCATCATAAAAAAAACAAAACAAAAAAAAACCCTATCCTTCCCCTTTTCCCTTCCTACTCTAGGTTATGGTACTGAGCAATGTATGAAACTTGTATTGTGAGCACTTCCTGTGTTATTTGCCAATTCATGTAGAATCGCTTGTTTGTTTTCCTCACTTGTAAGTCGCTTTGGATAAAAGCGTCTGCTAAATGACTAAATGTAAATGTATATATGAAAAAGTAAATGAGTTCGCTATACTAAACCAGTGGTTCCCAAAGTGGGGGTCGCGAGATGATTTCTATTTTTTTTTTTAAAGTGGAAAAAATATATAGGCCCTATATATTTTTGTTGCAATTAATTTAATTCAATACTTATTAAATGGTGTTTGCAGAAAAGTCTGATTAAAAAAAATATATAATGTATATTTTTTAATTAAATTTGTAATTTTGTCCCAGACATTATACGAGATTACGTCAGCGTCAATCACAATCAAGTTGCGTACATCACGCGCTGTTGTTTGCTAAAGCTAAAGGTGTTTGGAGGCTACAAACAAATAATACCTGCTTTAAAATGAAACGGTACTTAGTGTTTCGGACACGTTGACCGTCGGATTAGCATGAGCGCGCGGGCGCGCGCGTGTGTGCGCCGCTCAGACCTGCTCGACTGGTTCCTGATGGCAGAACAATGTTCAACCCAACATAGTTGCACAGTTACTTTCCGAGAGAGAACAGGTGGATATCGAGCGGCTCATGCAGAATTGTAACACTGATTTTTCACGAAGAACAATAAAATATAACTTTGTGTGCTTTGAGACTGGGCATAAAATCGATTTGCTGTACATTTCACGCGACGGGAGGGGTTGTTGAGGTGGGGGAGGTGCGGGGTCGCGGAGCAGCAGCGCATTTATCATGGGGGTCGCGGGCTAAAAAGTTTGGGAACCCCTGTACTAAACAATACAAGACGAAGGTGTCAGCAGACATGACATTAAAAGGTTACCATAGTAAAAGAAAAAATATTAAAATGTAATATTGAGTTAATACATATGAAACACATTCTCACCTGTAAAAGGGAATTTAAAACTTTGGGGAATTTAAATCTCAGCGGTTTCACAACCAGAAGCTGCACAATGTTGCTCAATTATTGCAGTGACGACACCTTGACCGATGCAAGATGGCAGGTACGCCAACGTGTCTGCAGCAGTGGAATGAGGCATCTATGTATACATATCTATAGGTTTTGTTCGCTACATCAGAATTTATGCAGCACAAGACAAAAACCACCTCAAGCGAGCGTAAACCTTTTTGCAAATTAAGGCTTTTTTGGCATTTCCATCTCGTTTCTGATGCGTACTTTAAAATGCGTATGAAAACAGGGTGATGGAAAATAAATGCTAAGTTCACGCCGTGTCATAATTACCATAAATAAAGCTTTGTATGCTTTCAAATCGCTCTCGTGGTACTTTGATATACACCGATCGGCCTGTACAGTGCCGCTTCAGTTCGAACACATCTTAAATCAGCAGTGGTCAGGTGCTCTGAGTTTACACTTTGTATTTACAAGTTCTACAAGCAAATGAAGGATTTTTCAAGTTAAAAATCATTGCGGTAATTCCGACATGGCATGAACGCACCTAAAGCCTTTTGTCGTGTAACTCAAGATAAGCCCTGATGACATTATAAAAGATTCCTCGTGTGTAACTGATTGAGCTTGCGGAACACTATCAATACATCAAAACTGGCACATGCAGTATTCATCCATCTCAGCACAATGTCTTCCAGGATTTACCTTGACTATGCCCTGTCTGATACTCCTGAAAGATGCGTTTTTCTATTCTCAATTCATCAGGGATGATGTAGGCGGCCACACCTGCTGCTGATCTGAGATCAGATCTGTTGCTTGTCCAGTGAAATATGTAGTAATGGAAGGGTAATGCAACTCATGAGCCGTCACAAACTGTAGCTAGACAAGTGTTTCCCAACCCTGTTCCTGATGGCACATCAACAGTACCAGGGTTGGGTAGGTTACTTTAAAAATGTATTTCACTACAGATTACAAAAAACATGCTTTAAAAAGTAATTTGTAACGTATTTCGTTACATTACTCAAGTTTAGTAACTTAACCTAAATACTTTAGAATACTTTGGAATACTAATAAATGTGGAACAAACACAAAAAAGGTAATTGCAAGTTTTTATCTCACAATTCTGACTTTTTCCCTCAGAATTGCATGATATAAAGTTACAATTGCGAGTTATAAAGTCAGAATTATGAGATATAAACTCACATACTAAATTGACAATTGCAAGAAAAAAAGTCAGTATTGCAAGTTCATATCTCCCAATTCTGACTTTATAACTTGTAATTGTGAGTTTAAATCTCGCAATTCTGAGAAAAAGAAGTCATAATTGTGAAATACAAACTCACAATTGTGAGGGAAAAAAACAAACTGTGAGAAAAAGATGCAGTGACCTTTTTTTACAATAATAAAATGACTCACAAACAACTATCACAAAACATGAAAACAGTCAAAAACATGAAACTTAACTGCTTTTTCAGACTGTCAGAGTCAGAGAATCACCAATTGCTGTTTAAATGACATTAAAACTCAAAGTAATCACTTTGGTAATCTAAAATACTTTTCAGATGTAACTGTAATCTGATTACCACCCATTTAAAATGTAACTGTAATGAAATACAGTTACTCAAATTTTGTATTTTAAATACTAAGTTTCTTGTATTTCGTTACTCCCTAACCCTGAACAGTACACATTACAAACAGTACAAACTCTCCCAAATCAAACAAACCCGATTCAGCCCTTTAAAGCAGGACTTCTGAACAATGGTGGACAAGGAATCAGACTAATTCTTTTGGACTGACTATAAAAAAAAATCCCCTGGATTAGCATTGAAGAAAGCACTTAAATCAGATCCAGGGACCAGAATATCATGGAAACCTTGAAGTCGAGTCTTTTTACTTGGGCCAGTAGACAACCACCAGAACACCCAAGCATTGTGGCAGTTTTACACTGGCAAGAATCACATTTCCTTTGGAAACATAACTTTCAAGTTACATTTGCATGGTGTGCAAGTGTTGCAAAAATTACTCATAGCAGCTGTAAACATTGAGCTTTGCGTGTATGTATGTGAATATAAATAGGGGGCTCTCCCAGTATTACGGTACCTCTCTCCACATTTATCTCAGTCATAATCGAACAAATAAAACTGCCATGACTTCTTTCATCAGAGCTCATTTGGTTCCCCAGCTTACGCTATAGAAACGCCATCCATCGTATTGTTTGAGTGCAGAAATGAATTCTGCAGTTGATTAAATCCATAGAACTTTTTTTTACATGGACAACTCACAGTGCCTGCTTTCACTCCCAGGTACGTGTCTGGTGTTGGGCTGCATGATATATCCTGACGGCTGGGATGCTGATGAGGTGAAGAGGATGTGCGGAGAAGCGACGGACAAATACACCATCGGAGCATGCTCAGTACGCTGGGCGTACATCCTGGCCATTATGGGCATCCTGGACGCCCTAATCCTCTCTTTCCTGGCCTTCGTTTTGGGCAACAGGCAGGACGGACTCATGTCCGAGGAACTGCTGGGAGACAGTAAGATTAACATTATTTCTTCTTTGTGTTGTCTTTATCATAGGAATCTGTCAAATGTGTGTAACCCCTTACTGTCCAACATCATTGAAAGAGTGTTGGGCAATGAGGTTATACACTATTCATATCTCCCATTCAAAACAAATTCGTAATGAAAATGCAATTATTTTGCATTAAAACTCTGGAGTTATTGCTATTGAAGACCATGATGATCTATTTGCCATTTTTAGTCAGTTACAGGCGGTTTTAGGGGAGGAACAATGTTGGTTGTATTGGACAAATATGTATACATCCCTGAAAAGATGAGATTAAGAGTAAAAGAAAAGATTAAGAGTACACGAGGATATAGATTAGGGGTCAAAAATTTAAGGGAATTGCATGGTAACATTGTGAATATTACCAAATATGGTAACGAGATGAACTTCAATCGAAATACTAAAAAAAATAAAAGGGGAAAAATTAACCAAGAGTTTATAATCAAACTTTGCTGTGTGAATGAATGCAGAAATGGCTTGGCTAATTTTTGTGTATTTCAGATTTAGACATTTTATGATTTAATTATAATCACAAAATGCATAATTTACATAAATTGAGAATTACAAACTGGATTCTCCATTTCTCCCCATAAATGATATCGTGCAGCTGTTGTGCCATTCGGTCCAATTCATTCATTACGAGACGGAGCCAGCCAGCCAGAAACAACGGAGGCCAGAACAACCTGAGAAAATAAGACACAGCGTCGGTCATTAAGGCGAGAATCAAATGATAGGGCTGTGAAAATGAGTGAGAAATGAGAAGAAATGTGCTAGAGGAAAAGAGCAAATGAAGGGAAGATAGAAAGGTAGTAGACTGGGGTTAATTGAAGCCTGGGGCTCTGGACCCAGCCATGAATTACTAATGACTGTTTACACAGCTTTTCGTCAGCCCGTCCATATTAATCGCAGGCACAGCATCAGCTGGAACCCATGCTATGCTGAACAGCACACCTGGAACGAAACGCTATTTATGGATATGGACTATAAAAAGCTTCAAAGTATGGAAGCCTTGGAAACCTGGTCCATAACACTTATTTTTTGTTCATATAAAGGCAATGAAGGGATGTGTTAAGGTTTTGTACATAACCGATTTGTCCACTGCAAATGGTGATTAAGATGTTTGTATAATGTTGAATGGGCTATTCACTTCTCCTTAATAATTCTGCAGAAATTTTGTGATGGCACATGATGGTGTTGGTGCCATCTAGTGGAAATTACTGGTTACATTCCCCAGCTGGCTAAGTAAGAAAATAACAAACAAAAGGTCTATTTAACAACTGTGACCGCTGTCCGTAGAATTTTTCTGCTGCGTTTGAAAATTACTCTATGGATTTAAGCTGTTTTTTGCTTTAATTTTAATGGACTTTTCTCCTTTTTTACTCAACAGAGAGTGGAAATGCATAGATGCCAGATACACTCAGGTGAGTTTTTATTACTTTAAAGACCCCATGAAACGGTTTTGATTTTCTTTCCTTTGTTGAAACAGGAAGTTGTACTGGGACAAATTTTTGTCATTTACTCACCCTTGTGTCCTTTCAAACCTGTATGACTTATTTTTTTCTTCTTATATAATACACTTTTTTTTTTTTTTTAATTGGTCAAAATGAACATCAATTTGCTTCAAGTGTTGTTTTGAACACTATTTAGGTCTCACAGTATAAACAAAAATGGTTCCACAAAAGGAAAAAAGAATGACTTGGGTGAATAAATGAAGACTAACCCCATGTTTAGCTTCCATGTGTACATTTCTCAAGTAAAATGCTGTGAATTAACAGTAAAACATCCCTTTCATCTGTTTTCAGGTGTTTCTGTCTCGTTTAAGGAAAATTTTATGTGAAATCACAATCCAGCTTTACCCATCATCCTGAGGGCAGGAAGCCTGACTGCAACGGTTTGGGAAAAAAAAAAAAAAACGTTAATGCGAAGGATGCAAAAAGGGTGAATAGAGTTGGGAACTCGCTGCTTTTCTGTCCATATCCCTTCTTTTCACTTCACTCCCTGGAATTGCTTCTCAACAAATCCCTACCCTAGTTTGATTTACCATGTTCTGTGCTACTAACATGATAGGGCAGCTAATGCACCACTTAGAAGCAAGTTTGACTTGGATTAATAATAATAATAATAATAATAATAAAAAAAGTGATTTATTTTATTTTACGTTGTGTCCTCTTCTTCAGGCCTGCATTACAATAATGTTAATATTTTGGGATTACTGTAAAACACTTCTTTTTGACTGGATTGGATTCTAATGTATACTAAAATAGAAGGAAACATTCACAGGCTTGATTTGTGGGATGTACACTCCGGCACAGAGCTGCAACACAGTGTCACTATGACCCCGGACGGACAAAAAAACAACAAAAAAAAAGAGACACTGAATCATGACCACTTTACTGAGAGCCAATCTACAAGCAAGCGATAATTTATTGTTTCAAATGTACAATTATTTCACCACAACGCTATCCAACATTGTTTAAAGGGGTATGTAAACAGAAGGTGAGAGTTCACTGTTAATATATTTAAATAAAATAAGTGTCAAAATTAGGGGCAGACATCTCTGCCATTAGTAATTGTGCACAAGCCAAGTATATACAGAAGTAGGAGAGTGTTTTAAGTATTATGTATTGAGTGTATATGTTGAATTTCTGTATGTCTCTAATTCGATATTTACTTCTCGGCAGTGTTGGTGCTGTATAGTTATGTGTGCCATAATTATGATGTTCTCAGCTGGTACCGTTTTGTACTCTTGGTATAGTCATTCTGTCCCACCAAGATAAACAAACGCCAATCAAAAAGAAAATGTCATGAGAAAACCTGGAGGATGTGGTTTCAAAAAGCAAACACCCACAGGAAATGACCTCACTGTGTACCTAGTGGCACTCCCTCCCTCGGACAGCCGAAGAGTTTGGATGATACTGGACGAAGTTCTGAAGGGTAAGAAAAGTGAAAGAAAAAAATGTTTCACTTTATTTATTGGGTGTGTGTCTTGTCGGATGTTGTATGTAGAAAATGATGTAAATACACCATTAAAATGTATTAGTTATAAAAGTTCATTAAAGACAATTCACCCACATTAACGAATAAAGATTTTACCTCTGCAGACTAAAGTCAAGACAGTGTTGCTAAAGAGATTTCATTCTGAGCGTTGTTGTAAAGCAGTCACATTTATCTTATTTTTGTGACATTATAGCTCAGGTCCAGTCATGCTTCTGTAGAGTTTAGCTCCAATTGACCTTCGCAAAGCCCCGCCCCCTTTAGTTACTGTTGCTATGTCCGACGCTCTCACGCCACACATCATGTTCTCACGAAGTGAAAAATACATCGCAGCGCAAAGAAGACACTGACAACGCGTCGACAGACATATGAAACAGTTTCACATTTAAAATATTGTAATTTTTTAAGGAAGCTTAAACAATAAATAGCGTATAGTGTCTCTTTAATGTGTCGTGACAGATCGCTGTAGCTTGTGAACTGATCATCTCTTCATACTAGTTCATTTATAGCATCAAATAAACATGAATGAACATCAGAAGGAATGTTGTTTCAAGCGCGGAAAGACGTTAGTACACACAATTCTTCAAGTTTAAGTTCACCAACGTTAATCTACTAACTCCCCTGACTGCTTTGTCAGACAAAACGGCGGATTCAGGGTTATGATTGGTCAGATCGCCTGTCAATCAAACTGTTTGCGAAGGGTCAATTATAATTGAACACACATGAACCAGATTATCATGGTTTTTGGGATTACTAGAAACCTCTAGGCTAGTGTGTTTTTGGCTCCCTTCAGGGCCGTTCACAGAAGTTTCGGAGGACAGATGCTCAAGCGAAAAAAAGGGCACTCCTCCCATAAAAAAATAACATAAAAATGAAGTTAGTTACATACTGTAGAACATCTTTAAATCACTTACATAAATATGTCCTTGCCATCATGCTGGAATTGGTAAATGAGCATAATCTATGTTGTGTATTACGAACAAAAATTACTATTTAGATCTATTTAAAATATCTTGAATTTTGTGGGCATTTTTATTCATTTTGGTGGCATTTCTTACCCTACGCAATGCTATTTTACGCCAATGCCATAGTTGCTTGCTTGTTGGGGTTAATGGAGGGATCTTGCCTAAGTTAGGCTGGCTCTATGTAGATATTTTAATTGTGGTTTAATTTGACAGCAGTGACAAACAACGGCAAAGCTCAGGGTATAACGGTCATTTACCTGGCTGCAGTGTTGCCAAATCTGTGGTTTCCCCGTGCAGTTGGGCTACTTTTACACTGTTGTCGTCGGTTATTTTTTTTAGTCCCAACAGTTGAAGGAACAAAATTCGGCCTGAATGCAATGATAGGATGTCCTTCCTGGCAGTCAATGTATGTATTTACATAAAGCAAGCACCCTGTCACACGTCATCACCGTGCTCCATAAAGCTATGCAGAGTTGTAGACAGAGTCACCGAGTGCTGCTAACAAACAGCTGCCGCCTTTTAAAGTTTCTCCTGATCCAGAACAACGAGCTTATGCTGCGTTCGCACCATAACTACCGAAATTAAGTGATGGCAACCCGTGACGTTCTGCTCAGAGCAGTTCATGTCCTCAGACTTATGCTTTCTATGGTGACACTGTCAGCTGGTACAAGTTGTTTACATTCATTATTTTAATGTTATGTGTTTGAAATGAGGTTATTTAACGACACCTCACGTGACGCTTTGCAGACTCCGCTCTGTGCGTGTTCATGTGTTTTGAGGAGGAGTGGCTTTGTAGAGTACTCTAAAGTTTTTGCTAGCCTTTCTGAAATTGCCTACCCTACCTTTAAATGCAGTTTTTGGGCAGATGATTAAATGAGAATTGATGTCATGCGCCAAATTTAAATAAAAACTAAAATATATATTTTATTTATGTTATATATTATATAACATAAAAAAAAGAAAAGAAAAAGTTAGCTCGGGCTGGTAAATCCTATCGAACTACCAATGGTCCGTGACATATTCAACCATTTCACTTAAAAAAGGCTGCTTTATTCAGGAACAACAATATGGTTATTACAACATCAGTCATTGTCATTTCAAGAGAGAATCCCACACTTATGTGCGGATGTCATATATAAATTTTTTTAAAGTTTTATATAAATTCTGAATGGACTATGTTTAGCACAGAAAGCTCACAAAAAAAAAAATAACTGTCAGTCATGTTGATCAAGAGCTCCAGCACTGCCATAGAACCGGGCCAAACAATGAAAAATGAGTAAGCCTAAATGTTTCTAATCTATGTAGGTAAGGAAATCAAAAGCAAAAACAGCAGAAATACAAATAAAAAAAAAGGAAGATTTCTCTTCCTGACTCAAGAGTGGACGTTTATTATTCTCAATTTTTTTGCTCACGCGGTATTCGCCAGAGCGGCACCAAGCAAGCAGTAAACGATGTCATGTACTTACCGGTCTTTAGATGTGGGGGACGTTTGCAGTTTAAAGACATGACAACTAGCCTAAAAACAAACTTCAGTCACATGAATGATTGTAAATTAATTCACAAAATTTAAAATCACATTTATCATTATTATTTTTACTAAAATAAAAATGCGTTAGGGACCCCCTCCTCAAGTCTATTTTTTTTTTTACTTGTTATGGGGGTTACCTTCAGAAAAGTCATATCAACAGCAGACTGATCTTCAAACCTTCATTGCAGCATCTCCATACTTCATCCAGAGACCTTCATGGTAAAAGGAAAAACTCCTATTAGGGACATATGAAACATCAGAAATGTCCCTTATCCCACCCCAGTAAAACACAAGACGATTTAGTTGGTATAAAACTGTCATTACAGTGATTTATTATAATGAACCATGAAAATAGCCAACCAGTGCTGTGTCTGTGAGCTTCTGTCCTTCACACACACATACACTCACACACAAACAGTAAAAAAAAATAAACCAGAGAGGAAGAAATAAAAATAGTGCTACAGTCACAGAAACATTCAGCGTTTTTGTCAAGAGCGCTTGTATTTACAACCATATTCCAAAATGGGGATGGGAGCGAATTATACAAGCATAGAAAAGAAAAGAAGCCAATATTTACAACTGTTTCTGGAGAAAGCTGGAGTAACCACCTATACATTAAATTACACTTTCTACAAATAACCATTGATATTCAAAAATAAACCGCTTACCCCTACAGGAAGGACCTCTCTTTCTAAAGCTGCCACAGAGAACAGCACGCATCTGTCTGCGCCTTATTTGCCTTCCGCCTCTCGCGTGCAGTTCAAATACGCACACGGATGCGGGCGGCATGCAAGCATACACGCTCCCTTCCGCTTAAAAAACAGACACTCGTGCACACAGACTCACTCATTCACTCAAGTGCAGTCTCCTGGGCAGTGAAGCGGCCTATTGGAAAGGTCTCCTCTGAATTTCTGCAGCGGTGCACAGATATTTTTGTTACATGGAGGAATAAAAAAAATAATAATTCTGTAATTTTTCTCTATACAAAACCTTTTTGCTATATAATGAGCCACTAGATAAAACAAATAACTGATAAGTGAAAAAACAGTGAGAGACAGGAAAAGTAGGGAAAGGCAAGGAGGAAGCTGGAATGTCCCGTTGCATTTGCATTGCGCTGGGAGGATAGAGGAGGGATCCAACAGGAAGAGACCAGAAAAGGCGATTAAAATGAATAAAAACATTAAAAGTAAAAAAGACATCTGGAAAAGACAGGATGGCAGTACAAGGTTATGGGAAGGAGAGAAGTGTGGGGTATTCTGGGTAAGTGATGAGCACCAGGGTTCATTAACCATCATCTGTTACACAAAGTCTACTTTTACAGTTCAGGATTTCGTTGTTTGTCTTTTTAAAATGTACCCCCCCCCCACCGGTTTTCATTATCTTTTGTGAAAAGGTACATAGAAAATATTTACAGTGGTGCTGTGTTGCCTATGTTACACGGTGTAGCTCCGCCCCTCTCGGAGCGAGTTTGTCTAAGGGCAGGGTTAAGTGGGTGTGGTCAGTGCCATCCTGTGCCCAAGTAGCCGGTGCTGTGGAAGGGGGCGGATGAAGGGGTAGGTCCTCTGTTACTGCCAGTGATCTGCGAGACACTCGAATTGGGCGGGGTCTGTGTGGGAGGAGTTTGTTGAGGAGGTGGTGGAGGCGGAGGGGGTAATACAGTTTGTTGATAGTTGGAAGGGGTTACTGAGGGGTTGGCTGGTGCAGACTGGTGAAGTAGAGTGGTTTGAAAGCCACCAATGTTCTGGAAAGGGTGCGGTGTGTTACTGGATGGAGCAGGGGGAGGGGGTGGAAGGGGTGGGTGTGGTCCTTGTTTGATTGACAGGAGCGTGCCACTATTAGGTGGAGGCTGCTGGGAACTCTGTCCCTGAGGAGGTGGAGGAGGAGGTGGCGGAGGGGCGGAGGTCAAGAGGAGTTGATGCTGCTGCATCGAAGGAGGTTGCAGATTGACATGCAGCAAGGTTGGGCCAGGCTGTTGGTGGGGATGGGGAGGAGGGGGCGGTGGGGGAGGGGCTGCACTGCTTTGGTAATGCAATGCATGATGGGGCTGCAGGAGAGGTTGGGAACCGGGAGGAAAGGGTGAGGCCACAGTAGGCTTGAACGCAGGAAACGGTGCAGCAGCAGCGGTAGGCTGAGAGGGGAAATAGGGAGCAGAGGTGGGTGGAGCTGGGGGAGGAGGGGGTGGTGGAGGTGGGGCATTTTGGGGGTTATACTGAGGGAAAGTGGTCGGGCCAGACGTAGCCTGGGGTTGAGGCTGGTTCTGAGGCTGAGCTGTCAGGAACGTTCGCTGACCACGGTAAGGTGAACCTTGGGGTTGCGCTTTGGGAGAGTGCATGAGCGAAGGTCCAGCGTAGTGACTCTGTGAAGTGCTAGAGGGCCCGCAGTGGAGCTTGCTGGGCGTAAGAGCGGCTGGTTTGGAGCTTGGAGTCTTGGTGCTGGACTGCTGGACGGACAGTGCCTGAGGCTGAACAGGACCACGAGGCTGTGCTTCACCATCTTCCTCCTTGGATGGGCGAGAGACAGTCTGGGGTGCTGGAGAACAAGGCTGTAAATAAAAACAAAAAGGTTTATAAGATGAAATTGCTGGTTGAGAAATCTCATGCTGCCAAGGTAGAATATTGCTTTGAGAGAAGCAAACTCTTACTGCATGTGTTGATGGGCTCTTGCAGCTCTTGGGAGAAGGACATTCCTTCACCTGGGAGTCACCGCCCTCTGACTCCCCACTGTCTAAAAACAAGACAAAGACGGTATGTTAATTCAAAGAAAGACTACAGAAGATCTTACCAGGGTTTCCACACCTTTTTAATCAATGCATTTCCATGATTTCTCCAATCGTTGGGATAACTATGTGGTGTGAAATCTTGCTCCTGGAGGGACACATTCTTACAGAGTACCTGCTCCAGCACACCTGCCTGGAAATTTACAGTACTCCTGATAATACTGATTACCCGTTTCAGAGAATAATTAGGGTTGAAGTTAAAGTTTGCAGGAAGATGGTCTTCCACAAGCAGGATTAGACAGTCTTGGAATTATTATTGGCTCTCCAACCCTGTTCCTGAAAAGCTACCATCCTGCAGACCCCAATCCCAATCAAACACTCGCTCACTTAAACATTATAGGCAGGTGTGTTAGTTTTGTAAACAATACTGAAGAATGATATAGTCACAGTTATTGTTTGATAATCTTAGTGCCATCTCGTCTTAGTCATGGAAAAAAAAGCTGGTTGATTAACATGCGTAAGTTTTTTTTAACACTAGGCTGCAGAAAGGTGGCACTCCAGGAGCAGGGTTGGAGACCCCTGGGACACACGTTTTCCGAACAATTTTTTTTTTAAAATATATATTTATTTGAAGGGGCAAATTTCCATTTGTAAGTAGGTACCAACTCCTGGATTTAAACAACTGAAACAAAAACATCTGGGAGATACTACCATGAGTTATCCAAAACTGAAAATCACAATCCAATTTTCTCTGATATTTCCAGGGTTGTTCTTACCAGCATCCTTGCGATGGTCACTCAACAACAAGGCCCTGTGGTAGCCACGCTCTCTGGCCTGCTCTACTGATGTGGAAGATGTCCTGTAAATTAAATGACAAAATCTTTAATTAATAATGCATGGTTTGCTACAGAGTTGGATTGGCCCTCTTCATAGAAATGAAAAACAAACAAACAAACAGTTTTAATCCAAACAAATCTGTAGTGAAACATTGGGTTACGAATCAAAAATCAATTCCAATTCTGGAATCGGATACTTGTTATGAAATTAAAATTTCGATTCCTTTCATCAATTCCATTGTGTGCATTTTAATATGACTTTAAACCATTCGTGCGCAGTTTTCTGTGCTGCGCACACCAAAATGTGCACATAACATCCTCTCATTCTGAATAGTGCAAAATAACATGTCAAAATATCCAGTTGACAAAGGAAACGCATAACAGTATATTGGATCCGTGCAGCCTAATATTCCTGCTGCCGTCTCTATAATCACGTTAATCAAATAAAAAGACAGACAATTCACTCACTGTTCTTGATTGAATTACTTTTGTAACTATATGTTTAATGTATATTTTATTTATATAGAGCAGTGTTATTTTACATTTGATTACGGTTTCTGTTCCTGAATACCTGAAAATCTTTGCAAATTTGTCTATTTGTTCTTTTTTTACTTGCTGAGTGTTTACATGCCTTTAATAATGCTTGATATTTACAGTAGTTAGGCTAGACGTCCTTGCTATGGTAACGTCTGTGTTCTTTAGCCTATTGATTTTTGTTCATGATATGCAGCTACAATGAAATGTTTTGCAATAATATTTAGAACAAATGTGAATGATATCGAAGGTGATTTTTTTTTACCTTATTGGAATCGAAATTAGCAATAGATAATAATAGGAATTGATAAGCAGAATCTGAATCGTTAAAATTAAACCAATACCCAACCCTAATGAAAGGGACTATATGCTAATGACGGCTAAAAGCTCATCCTCAAGGGACAGAAATTAATTGGGGACGTACCACTGGCCTTCTCCGTCTCTCTCCCCCTGATTTTGGGCGTCTGGCTCCTCGCTAGGCTGAGGGGTCTTGGGGGTTGGTGTTGCTGCCAGAGCAGGTGGCTCAAAGGCCATTTCCACAGCAACAGGGAAAACGTCTACTGGTGGTACCGTGGAAACAGGGGATCCACATTCTCCTTTGGAGCCGCTTCGCCGTGCCTCACGCTGACGTTTCCTGTACTCCAGGAGAGAGACCTAACAACACATGAGGATGGCATATCAATATTTTGACAAATAAATTTGACTTTCTGTTGTTTCTTCAACTGAAATTACCGGATAAGAAATTTTGAAAAAATAAATACACTTTACATTCATGCATTTGGCAAGCGCTTTAACAGACCTTTTTCTTCTGTGGGTTCTTTGCAGCGCCTCCCTCCCCTGTCCCATCCCCGCTCAATGAGCGGGTAAAAGTCACGCCACTTGCTTCCTCATTGCAGGGATAGAACGGTGCTGCTTCACTGAAGGGGCCAGCAGAGGTTGAATCTGGCCTGTACGCCCCCATCTCCAAGGTGTGAGAAGGGGTGAGGTCTCTCAGATTAGAGTTCACTGGGGAAAATGAGAGGCCACCTCGGTCTGGACTCTTCATCCATGGAGGGTAAGAGGAGGCTGGCGTCTCAGGTGCAGAGGCAGCTTCTGAACCACCACCATCAACCTCCATGCCTTCATCTACTACAGCATCCTGGGGCTCAACATGGGAGGGCTGAGGACTCAAAGACCCCATAGATTTTGTAGACTCCTGCGGAGCCGTATCAGAGCCTGCATTTCTCATGCTGGGAGATGCCAACAGCGAAGGAGGTCGCTCGACCTGACAAAAGACAACAAGATGTGTTAGATGTAGTGATGATAAATGCAGCAAAACACTTCTGTAGCAGGTACAAGATATTTAAATACTTTGAGAACTCACATCTTGTGTACTGGGCCTCCGGCTACCATCTGGAGAGCTGTCCATAGATGACTCGCTCTGAAGATTTAGAGATTTCTTGATCATTTTGTTGCCTTTCACCAAAATAATGCCTCAAATCAATTGGCCAGAAGTGACCAATCATTTTATGACCATCGCCACTGGCAATAACTGTGCCCACTTGGCCAATAGCAAAAGTGTTAGTGCCCTCTATTGTCAGTTCAATAAACTATTAACAAATTTTTTTCATTGCATAACCTATAAGGTTTCTGTTTTCAATATTTTGGTGATCATCTTTATTAAATATTGGGCAAAACATTTCCACTACTTCTTGCTCACAATTACTAGGTTAGTTTTTTAAGTTATATTTTTGGCTTTTTGCCTTTTTTTTTGGATAGAACAGTGTAGAGAAGACAGGAAGCAATGGGAGGAGAGAGGGGAACAGGATCAGAAAAGGACGTCAAGCTGGGATTTGAACTTGGGTTGCTCGAAGCGCTATTGTGCTATATGCCAGAGCACTGTCCACAAGGCTATGGCTCAGACTACATATTAGGTTTTATATCCTTAAGAATCGCTGTACAGCGATTACACTCACAAACAGCAATTTCTAAAAAATTAAATATTTTAAGTTTGACTTGAATTATACAAAATCATTTACATTCTATGAAATTTCTAGCAAAATTTTATTGTTATTGAAATTTCAGGCATATCTACAGCAACAACAGTGGCCACTAAAAGTCAACGACTGCAGATGTGGTCTTACCTCTTGTGGCAGAGGGTGGTTGGGAATCTGTAAGGGTGTCGAGGGCTCAGTACTGGGTTCCTCTGGTCGTGGTCGAGGAGGCGTGGCTAGCAGCAGGGGCGTGCCTGGTGCTTCTGTTGACTCTGTTCGGGTTGGGGTGGCACAAGGAGACCCATATGGGGTGGAAGTCTCCGACAAACAGGGATCGAGCGGACATAAGCGCCTTTTCTTCAACGGGGTAGGCAACTCTGCAAGCACATGGACAGAGTAAGATTGAAAACAGCTTTAGACAAGCTTTAAGAGAATTAATCAGGACTGCTGACTAACCTGGTAGTGAGCAACTGCCATTGAGGGGTAGAGGGCTGCAGGACTCGCCATTTATAGAAGGGCTGAGAGGGCTCTCGCTAGGCATCAGAAGAGAAGGCCGCCCTCCACCTGGGCTGGTGGATCCCTCCTCTTCTAAAGCTTGCTTCAGCCAACGCTGCACAAAACATATTAACATGAATATAAACACTTGAATGTGAATATTAAAGTGTGTCTGATAGGATTTTTTCCTTCGGTATCATCCACCAGAAGTCCATTTTATCTTTCGAGAGGCAAAAATCAATCATGGGAAATATCAATATGATACTTGCTGACATATGTGAATAATTCAGCAATTTTACCTTCTTGCAGGAGCCAGTGGTAGTTGGCGTTTCGGGCATTTCTCTCGAGCGCCGCCGTCCCGTAGGCACTCCGGGAGTGCTGGGACTGCGGTTGGCCAGAAAAGGAGAGGAGAAGCGGACGTAGTGTTTGGGCGTGCTGTAGACGTGTGAGCTGCAGGCCATGCCCGGTAAAGAGTTCAGCTGTGTGGCCAAGACCTCAGGATCACTACTGATCCGCAACGGCCTCTCAGGCGGAGGTTCTGGGGTCCTCGAAGGTCCCCGCTCCTGTTTGTCAACACCCATCCATTCGCTAACTAAGTGCTGTTGGGAAAGAGAATATGCAGTTGTAAAACTCACAAACAGCTGTGACATGCATTTTATGGAAGCTACCGGTGAGAAATTATACCTTTTTAGTTTTGGGGTACTTCTGTCCACTGCGGCATGCTGGGGCGGGTGAGCAGCTGTGTGGTGGACTGGCGTCAGGTGCATGTGATGGGGGAGGTTCAGCCTCAGGGGCCGAGGGAGTCTCTCCATCATGAGTCTCTGCCGTTAAGTGCTCTAAAGCATCACCAGGGGAACTAGGTGGCAAGTCGGAGCAGGTGCTGATCGTGCGTGCCCGCCGCCTCTGCTGTCCGATGTGAGTGCGGTTCCGCGAGAAGCTTTTTCTCTGTTTGTTACGGCTCACCTTCGCTGGCTTCAGACCAGGCTCCTCCTTCACTACCTCTAGCATGGGCTTAAGGTCAAAACAATGAACGATTGTTTGAATACTTACAATTAGGAATAAACACTTAAAAAACAATAATTTCCCAACATACACCACTGATTTAGCAATGCTTTGGTGTGTGCTTCATTGAAGGTTATGTACCTGCAAGATGGCAGGAGTTTCAGCCTCAGGTGTAGCAGGGGGCTCTTCTTTAATGTCGCTGCGTCCACCAACTTCCCCTTTGGTGCCGATCCTCTCTAACGCTTGCTCCCTCCGCTTTTCTCTCTTCTCCATACGAGCAAACGCCTGCAGAATGGCCTCCATCTTCCTCTCTTCACGTGTCTACATGATTGACAGACAGACAGACAGAAGGAAGGAAAGACAACAGAGAAAAGCTGAGTCTATTTTCTGGCTGACAGTTGGGAACCCAGCTAGCCACTTAGTGCAATCAGCAGGCCATAGCCAGCAGCAAAGGTGGGAAAAGAGAGAAATGGGACACTTCTCTTCTAGTCAAGAGGAAACATAAGACACCCCCAAGGTGTGAGAGGTGGCATGTATGTGTGTGAGACAGTTTCTGTACTCTCTCATGTCCTACCAAAAAGAACGGCAACAAATATCACACGAGGGTGTCTTGAGGTGGGCCATGTTGAGTGACTGAGGGTTGCATGCCTGGACTTCAGTCTCAGCATGGGGTCAGTGAGCACAGGACAGTGGGGTTAGTGTGTGGGTTCTCCTGTACAGTAACAGGCAAGGGAGTGGGTTGGGTTGGGGGTTGTTCAGGATATGAAGGGGTAGGTTTACCTCCTTGTTTCTCAGAGCTCTGCAGCAGGAAGCCCCTGCGCTGTGACGATGGGACTCCTCTGCCGGGCTGCCCTGAATGGTGCCGAAAAAGACAGCCATCAGGGTTTAAACACACACAGGCCTCCAGCTCGCTCACACCCCCCATGCACACACTCATACGTATCAGCCTAGTCCTTGTTGTATGGGTAGTGTGGTTGGGGTTTAGAGCTTCAGTATGGGCATACCACTGAAAGGTTGCCGGTTTTGGGCTGGAAAAATTGACAACGCTCTAGTATTTAAACAAAAACCACTAACATCTGTAACAGGGTAGCGAGATCAAACTAGACTGAGGGGGAAAAAACCAATGTGGTCTGTTGGAAATGTCTGCTGCAATATACATTCTGTTGAGCTACTCAAGCAAACTCTGAAATAAAATAATTTTATTTACAGATATTCCTGAACAATGCATTTACATGATTTTTTCAGGACTTTTCCAGTCAATTGTGATAAGGATTTTTAACACATTCATTTATTTAATTAGTAACGGAAAAAAAATTACATGTTAAATTATTAATGCATTTAATGTACCCACCCCACCCCAGACCTACGTAGGTCATCTGACATTTCATACAGCTGATGGTGACGAACATGAGGCAGGGCAACAGCTAACCCTAAAATTCAAGATATCGGGACAAAAATGTCCCTGCATGAGTTGTCTCATATTTATATCATATGATATAGTTAAGCAATATCACACGAGTGCTGTTTTTGTTCCAAATAGCACAAGTTCAAATGTGATATTTATTGAACTGTTGTATAAAATCAGTAAGAAGTTAATATTATGTTATATTTTTGTTACCTATAAAGTCATCGCAGAATAATTGCGAGTCTCCGAGCAACACAGTGGTGTTTGTGAATGCGTTTTGAATAAATCGGGGGAACCATGATTCAATGGCCCATTCAGGGCTGCGTTTCTCAAAAGCATCACAAGCTACGTTAATCGTAGAGACCACTGGTGGCAATGGTTCTACGATCTACTTAGGCTTACAATGCTTTTAGGAAACGTAACCCAGAGCAATTTACTCAATTCCTAAATGAATCAGCTGTTTGAACAAATCGAATTGGAATAAGCCATTGGACTTATTTAGACATTTACCGCCACCTACTGCAATTTTTAGTTCCTCATTTAGAGTATTATTTCATTAATAAAATGATTACATATTCCATATGAAAAAACAAAAACACATTAAAAGGTATAGTTCACCCAAAAATAAAAATTCTGTCATTTACTCACCCTCATGGCTGTTGTAGCCTAAAATCTGTAATAAATTCTATGTTGAATCAAATATAATATTTCTTTCTAAAGCTACTTTTCGTAATGTTTATTTAGTGCTTTTCTATTTTAAAACAATAATGACTTTAAAATATATTTTGGGGTAATTTCTCAGCCAAATACGATAAGTGATTAATTTGCGATTAATTAGTTTAATCTCTACATCATGTAATTAATTAGTTTAAAAAATTTAATCGCTTGACAGCCCTAATTTTTAATTTTAAAATCACAATTGCACTCTCAAAGGAGTTACATAAATGCACTGAATTACATTAATTTATTTAAATCATGCAAAACTGCACATAAAAAAAACTTGTTTGTGAGCATGTTATGATAATTGTTGTCATTTACTTCATCATTCAAATAAAGTCAGTGAAATAGGGGCCAGTTCTGGGAGAAGTTCTCAAAACCCCAGACCAGGCATAGAGGTAGCAGAGAACTCAAATTAGATTAATAGGAAATCAGAATTGCCTTTGAATTGCTCATCTTTACTGTTACAGCAAAGAAAATGAAGAGAAAGCTTAGGGAATTTTCTCAAATAATGCACCAGTCTAATACTTCACTATTAATTTATCCAGGTGACACAACATTGTATATAGCCGTTAGTTATTTTCTGGATTTTTATGTTAATGGCATTTCAGAATTGGTTGTCAGTTTTATTTTCCTGAACATTCCAGCAGTTGCTGCCAACTTCTCAATGTTCAGAGCCTGTTTTTCACACATTTTCCCCATCTCCCTTTAACCATTCATGGCAAGCAAACAACAAAGCACTACACACAGTAATGGCCACACCAAAACATTGACATAAAACATGTACATGTTAAGAGAAAGAGTTACTACACTTTCTAAGGTTGATCACAAGCTGCTTTGTAACCAACAGCCAAAGCTATTACACAACCAGTCAGCTCCATACACGTAGGTCTTTGCATCACTAGGGTTAAAATTAAGTTTCAATAAGTAATAGGATCTTTGCAACTTTATATTTCGCTTTTCAATTATTTAGAGTGTGACTATGCACGTTACACCCGAACGTATTTTCAAATGTAAAAGTTTTTTGTTCAGGATTGTTGAATTTTGGTAGGAAGCAGTTTTGAACGGACGCTTAATTGCACATAAATAGTAGTAAACGTACTTGAGAATGGAAAGTGCTTTTAACTTAAATTTAGACTGAAGACCAAATAGATATGGGAATATCACAAAATTGGGTTCTATGTTTACATGTATATTAAAACACTACTCCTAAATGACATGCCCTGTGCTAAAGTAATTTTAGAAGTTTTCAAACACGCCGAATGATTGCAGCATAAATACGCGGTCTAGTTCTTAACGGTCCATCAGGGAAACCAGAGAGGCTCCATATAAAAATGAAATATGAAAAAGAAAAGACAAAGCAACAAGGATGAGTGCACTCGTGTTACCCTCCAGGAGGTTAAACTACACAGCGACAGAAACAGAGAAGCGGTGGCGGCAGCAGCAATATTAGCAGGAGGTTTAGAGGGGGTGGAGGGGGAAGAAAGGAATGGTGGAGCATTCTGGGAGCTGCCCAAATCACCATACACCGGGAGTCAGAACGAGGAGGGAAAAAGACAGGGGGGTGGGGGCAGTAGCGTTTCCATGGCGACCGTGATTGCCATAGCGGTCGTTTTCCCCTGGACGCACTTACCATCTTCCTCCTCCTTTCTGCAATCTGCTCCTCTGACTCCATCTCTACTTCATTGCTAACGGATGTTTTCTCTTCTAGATCCTCTATTAACTCAGGATCCTGCAAGAGGGGGAGAGGGGCCTTTATCATCGCCTGGCTACAGACCAGGAGAGGAGCATTATAGAGGGATAGAAAGTGTGGGAATGGGTTGATTCGTGCCCAAAGTGTGGCCGAGATCTTGGGTCAGGCAAACCAGATTGTACTTTTGGGAATCTGTGCATCAGTTGCATCTACTAAACAGATCAGAGCGGATTTCCTGTTCTAACTGTGCCAGCATCGCTGACAACTCTTCCAGGATGTCCTGAAATTACGAGCACCAGGATGGCACGGAGTTACGAGTGTGGATTCTTTCATGCCATCACAGCGTGGCAAACACCAAGATTTAATATTCTGCCATCCGCCACCATTGAAATACCGAAACGTAAGAGCAAAACAATGAAGAAATATGTTTTCTGGTGATCAGACACTGTAGTTAAGGCCAGAAAGGAGATGTGGATGAGTAAACAGACAATTAGAATGTCTGAAAATATCCAAAGAAAGAATCATGCACAGATTAATACACACGGATAATATTTACATGCAAACATAAAGGGTTTTACGACCTTTATAGATGATGGGGACCCCCCCCACCCAGACTCTCAGCCAACCCAGGGACGCCGAATATATATATAGCTAGATTTTCTGTTACACTTTATAATAACTTCATTAAAACATTAATATTATCTAATGCTTTTCAGAACATTAGTTTAAAATTGAATATTGAAAATGTCAAATTTTTCTCTTAGGACCTCCTGCAGTACCTTTTATGAATGAAGACAGGTGTGTGACATTTTCTTATCAACTTTTGAGGCTAGGTATGAGACTGATTTCACTGACAGCACTGTGTGGGTCTGTCGTACCTGATTGTTAGATATGGAGAGCCGAAGAGGAGAGAGCTTTCTCTGTTTGGCATCATTGAGTGTTTTCCCCTTGGACCCATCACAGTCCATCGTGAGGTTCTGGTTCTGTCCGCTCTCGTCCCGTGGTGGTTCTTTGTCCTTGCGGCCACGCCGCCGTGTGCTAGAGCCCAGATTCTCTGTGGGTTCTAAGTTATGCTTGAGCACAGGGCATTCCTGATTGCCTTTCACACACGCACAGTCCACCTTATATTTACTGAACAAGACATGGGAGAAAAGAAACGGATGGAAAGTAGTGAGTAAAGTGTGAACAGTTCATTTGAAATAATGTTTGATGCTTTGCCGTGGGCCAATCAGAACTGCTTTTCTACTGCAAGGCCGAATTGTTCTAAAAATGGTCAGGCCATTTTTCTGGGCCAGATTCAACAAGAGCCTTTCAGCCCAACGGTGGAAAAGCAGCTAAGTATTCCAGGTAGAAGTGTCATTACATGAGGTAATGGGTGACGCTCAGCCCTGGCGTTTGTGCTTACCAGCTGCCGTAGTCATAATCAAAGCCAATGGTGATCTCACTCCCCTTGGAGATGGACCTCAGAGAGTAAATGTATAAATGCAGCATGCCGTCTTCGATCACGTGCCGCACCTCAGCATTGGGTGTGCATGAGCGACGGATGAATCGGGCCTCATTCCCGAAGCTCCGTGCATCCACGCACATTTCCAAACCGTCAAACTTAGAGTAGAACAATACAAAAGGATACGGCCTGCAAACAAAACAATATTAAAACAAAAACACATAGCAGAATGTGAAATAAACGTTCAGAAACACAACACTGCCTGTCAATACCTCTTAAAGAAGTAGCCATTGGCCTCAAACTGCTGTCGTAGCATGACCTTCCCCCTGTACTCAATTATGAGCGAATCGGCAGCCAAGTCCCGCACAGCCTTCAGAATGCGCTTGTTCTTCTGTACGTGACTCTGGGAGGAAAAAGTCGAGGTGAGTTTGTTGTACAGAGCCACACACAACACACCAAAAAAAAAAAATTGACCAATAGTGTGGTGGAATTTGTATATTTGATTATTGAATACCTCTACAGGTGGTTTGAAGGCTGCGGTGTGTGTATTGTAGGCTAGCGTTTTGCCATCTCGGGCTTCTTTGACTCTTAGCAGTATCTGCACTTCTTCACTGTACTGGTTACTGCTGGCTTCCTCATAGCGCTCCATCCATGACTTCATCTTATTCTCCCAAAGGGAAGGAGGATCTGTCGGCTCACACTCTGGAGCTGAGCCCTGAGGACGCACATATGCACAAGATGGTAAATGTGCACCCTAAGCATCTTTCACACACATTTGAATAGTTATGTGGGAGCTTCATTTTGACAGCACTAGAGTACCCACCTTCACTCTAGATGATTTTCTAGAGCCTTCACGGAATGACTGAAAGACAAATATAAGCCGATATCAGACTTGAACGGTTTAAAGCAAATGTAGTCATTGACATGACATGATATTTAATGATATTCAGATACAGGCTTGATTTTACACAACTGACTACAATAAGGTTTTTTTTGTCTTTTATCAAATTTAATGAAAGCAAAATAAATTGGTCAAAAGTGCACAGTAAAGACATTTATAATGCTACAAAAAATCTATTTCAAATAAATGGTTTATTTGAACTTTCTATTCATCAAAAAAATCTTGAATAATAAAAATAATCCTTTTCCACAAAAGATATTAAGCAGCACAACTGTTTTCAACATTGATAGTAACAAGAAATGTTTCTTCAGCATATCAGAATGATTTATGAAGGATTCTGTGACACTGAAGACGGGAGAAACAAAGCTGAAAATTCAGCTTTGCCATTACATTTTAAAATATATAAAAATACAAAACAGTAACAATATATCACAATATTACATTTTTTATGTGCATTTTTGATCAAACAAATGCTGACGGTGAAACTTTCAAAAATACGTTCAATACAAAAAACTGACCGACCCCAAATAGTACATATATAGTCACACTTCTCACTATAGAGCTTTAAGGAATAACACCATTTAAAAATAAATAAATGAAGAACAAGCATATGTATATGCTAAAAGTGTTGGTTTTGTGATTCAGACCTTTTTGGCCCTGGCTGTAGCCGGGGGATCCTTTTCTCCGCTCTTCTTTCGTTTCTTATCAGCCTGTTTGTTGCCGAGACGTGCTGTTGTGAGCGTTATGCTGGTGGGGGTGTGCTGAAATGCTGTGTACAGCTCGAGTGGAACCTCATCCCCACTTTCTGTCGCACTGGTGTCCCCGTCTGCAACAATGACACAGTACATGAGCTTGTATATCAAATCCTACCCCTGAACCATCACAGTACCATCGACAAACTTAAAGTATAAAATAATGCCTGTTTGACCTAGAGCTGGATGGTATGACCAAAAACTTTACAGTATTTTGTAAAGATTCTGCCAGTATATCACTTTTTTGTGGCTCATTTTACAGTCAGAAGTACAGAGAATATAAAAACATTGTAAGGACAAACACATTTACTTTTAAAAAATACTTTTATAAGTCGATTTGATTACCACCAACAATTTATGGTGATATTTGAAAAATATCACCATAAATTGAAACAAAATAGAACCGGTTTACCACCCAGCACTAGTTTGACCTGACACGATTGTCCTCAAAGCAGTTTGACACTGATTCAAACTGAAGTTGTAATGCCCAACCATCTCCAGCAGGTGGCATTAGAGTTGGAGAGCTAAAGATATCTATAGGAATTATTGACACTACAGTAGAGCTTCTTATAGAATTGCCTGTAAAGATTTTAGGAGGGGCAGGTTTATATTTCATGTTATACAAAAGCTCATGTGACCATGTATACAGATGCTTGTCTGGAGCTGAACTGTGGGAAAAAGCAGCAGTGGCATTGTTTCTGTGGGTGAGGTTGAACATGTCTATAGGTGTGTTTGTTTATGTGCATGCGTGGAGAAAAAACAAGAAAACTCACCAGACATGTTCTCTCTCTTCCTGGTTTGCAGTAGGATGGCGTGCTCTCGGTCCAGGGTGCGTGGCTGACAGCGCTCGCACAGGTAGGTCTCGGGAATGTGCTGCCGGTCGATCCCCATGCAGTCTATGTGCTGCCACACACTAATACCCAAAGCCAAAGAGAGATACGGGAGAGAAGTTTATCTCTTTCGGTATTTCCTGACTGTGAACAAAGTGACTGACAGATCTTCCTATCCAAACATTCAATCAACTGTCTGAACTTGTATCAACAATAGTTTTCATCTACACTCCGAATTCCCAGTGTAACACTGTTACATATCTTGTTGACAGCACTAATCTCAAACAAAGAATGTGATCTTATAATCTCAGCAAACATTAATGTCACAGTTTAGAGTGGAAAACAGGTAGCGCTGCATAAAAAGATTTTAGTACTTCAAAAGATAAAGCTTCAAAAACAAAACAGATTTTCAAGAGCCTTTAGTATGGTCTTTTTTCAAATCTTGTATAAGAAAAACACAGCCTACAGTCCAATTATGTTCAATATTTCACAAAACATATTACTTATGAATGGGAGAAAGTCACTGCGTCACTGCAGCTGCCGTTAGAAGCTCTGGTTGTTATAGAAACAGTCAACACGCGATTGGGACTGCACATACGCATTGGCTGGTCTAATATGAAAATTAAGCATTTTTGACGCTATCTGAGCATAAGAAACATTTATGAGAGAGTTCATGTCAGATTTTGGTGCCGATTTTAAATGTTTTATTTAATTGTGAGTTCAGCAAGCAATTTTTGAGATTTAAAGATTCCCCTGTTCAAGTCGATAGGACTTGGTCTTGGATGCCTCAAACAGCTGCCCAGAAGCGTCGCAAATATGTCTGCCGAGTGAACAGATTTTCCTTGTAAGGGACTTTGCACAAAATGAAATAACAATTATGGATATTACTCAAACAATATCAAGATAGAAAATAACCTATAAAACAATACGAACGCTTTCCTGAAATGCATTTATATATGCATTTAAATAAGGACTGATTACTATTTTAGATGCACAGATACCACTTTTTCCAGAACGATGCTTTCATTTTTGGTATACAGATACCTGTATTTTTACAACATTTGCAATTTTTAAATATTTTAGATAGAGAAACCAAAAGAATATGAATCCTATTCGTTGATTGATTTGGTTTAGCATATATATATATTTTATCGATAACACTTTACAATAAGGTTTATTGGTTAAACATTAGTTAATGCATTAACTAACATGAACTAACCATGAGCAATACATTTATTACTGTATTCACTAATCTTCGTTAACGTTAATGAAAATACAGTTGTTCATGTTAGTTAATGCATTAACTAATGTTAACAAGATTTTAATAATGTTTAATTAGTAAATGTGGAAATTAAGATTAACAAAGTTAAATAAATGCTGTAGAAGTGCAGTTCATGTTAACTAATGAACCTTATTGTAAAGTGTTACCATTTTATCCTTCATTTAACAGCACCGTGCATTTTTAGAGCTGCATCAGCAGGGTTCAATGCTAGGGATTTCTTTGTCCTTCGTTGTTTGAGTAACATTAAAAACACAGCTGCAGGTTTATTAAGCTGCTGTCCCTTTAAGACCAGATCCAATATATTGTTTCACAAGCGTTTTATTTGTCAACTGTTTACTTAAGATATAACCAACTATGTTTATTAGGATGCTCACAAAGACAGGTATTTTTACATAAACATTGTATAAATTAATCAGTTCAAACGCAAGACAAGGTGAAAGAGAATTCAATGCAATATTTAACATGCTCATGGTGTTTGCACACAGTAAACTTCTTGTCCTGTAAACATCCTGTAATAATGCATGGAACCACTCGTTACACATAAATCACGCAACAGTTTTTTTTACTTATATTATATGATTTAGTTTTAGTTCAAATGACTAGTGTGCCGAGTGAGTGATCAGCAATCAGAAACAGCAGAGGCGTTCTCTCATTCTTACGGCAGTTAATGTTTTGCCACAATTATTTTTAAATCGAGAAATCATGTTTTTGTTAACGAAAACATTAATATAACTAAAATCTTAGCAAACGTTATAATTAGGCATATGTTGACAATTCAGCAATGATAATGTTAAGACAAGAAAATGATCCGACCACATGATGGCGAGCATAGAACACATCTCTAATCGATTGTTGTTCACTGAGAAATGTGTAATAGCATAAAAAAAAGTGGGCAATGGAATGGGGGGAAAAAAGCACCGTTATTAGACGAGAGTTTGAACTTTTTTCTTTTTTTTGAGCTCCAAGTTTAGAATGCCGTTTCTGCAAAAGACGCGATACACGAGCGCAACAGCCAAACACGTCCCCCAAAAATAAAAACAATAGGAAAAATAGTGCAATGGAATGAAAAAACCTCTAAAGAACTACTACTGTATGTTTGATATTTCATGTTTGCATGATGGTAATATTTTCTGTTTTTACAAAGCATTTGCTGTTAATATTAGCCTATTACTGGTGTTATTTATTGCTATTACTTTTTGGTTATATAGGATGTGTTTAAGATTAAGTTAATACAATATGTGCCTTCATATTTCATGCATATGTTCTGGAATAATATCTAACAAGCCATTAGTTTTACATTTACACCATGTTGATCACTTCAGGTGTGGTGCACTTGGAATAGGACTTTTTTTTAAAACCAGATGGTTAATAAAGAAAGAGAATGTATCATATTGTAGTCACGTTTTTAACTTGCGAAATTGTGAATCGGTAAATCGTTGAAAAGACCATATCGCCCAGCCCTAGTTAACGTTGGTAATATGGACCTCGTTTTACCTTCTTTGCTATTGACATATCAGACCGAACTACAAATGTTCCAGCGATGTCTGTGAAAAAGGGATGTGTGCTCGACAAACTCGTGGGTCTGTGCCGCTCAATCCACTGCATTTCGAATAAATATTTAATTTGTTTAACATTCTATTAATTTGATACATTTACTTAAACATCCTTCTCTGATATATTAATTCTGCTCTCCGTTTGCTGTTGTCACAAGCTCTGCACTGCACGTTATCGCTGGCTTGTATCGGAGCATTTGGGAGCGTACTGGTATCAGGTCATCTCTACTTTCTACCACCAAGAAAATGGTTTTACAAAATATCAACTATTAGATTTTGCTAAAATAATGAACAAATAATGTAAATATAAAAATAAATGATTACAACATAGACATTTTTACCCTACATCTAGGGCATATTTGCCCTTTTAAACTATTTAACAAAATAAAGCTATCCACTACCTAGAAAATATATATTTTTTAAATGCCAAATATTACATTAAACACCTTTAGTATTGTATATAGTACAATAGTATATAGTATTTACTTGTTTAATCTATAATATTATAATCTACCCTACATTTAAAATTTCCAGGACAATTTTATCACTCTCGATGGTATCTTACTTCAATTGCTCCAGTTGTACTATGCAAAATTTTTATAACAGGCCTTGTCTCATGACCTAGTGATTTCTGCAGCATTAACAGACACTTCAAGCTAGATATGCAACTCACTAGGTTTTGAAACATCCATGAATGCCATATTTACTCATTTAGACTTAGTTTAAACATGTTAAATTGGCATCAACGTGTGTGATCCTACCTGCACTTGTCGCAGCAGATCATGTAGCCATCGTCATGGGTGAAGCCGCAGATGCAGCGTGTGATGTCAGCACCGTAGCTGCCGTCTTCCGAGGTGCTGAGCGTGGTGCCACGCGACGCCTCGTCCTGCCCGCCGGGCACGAACAAGTTCTCGCCTGGCCGGCCCCCGGGCACAAACAAACTCTCGCCCGGTCTGATCAGCACCGAGGGAGGTGGGGACGCCGGCGGGGTGGGTGGGGGTCGCGCCCCATAATTATGGTCCTGTCGTAGAGAGTGGGAGGAGGAACCATTAGAAAGTCGTTGAGTAAAAGCATGATCAGATAACACAGAATGTAGATAAGCAGGTCAAGCCTCTACGGGTGTGTAAGTGCGGCAAGGTGTGTGATGTGATACTTACGGCGTAAGGCAGACCGATGTAGCCGTGGGAGTGGTGGGAGCCGCTGCTGTAAATCTGGTGAGGGTAGCTGGACTTCTCAACTACCACAGAGCTCGCCTCCACAGATTCTGGTCTACTCCATACACACACAAATACAAACAAGGGGAAAAAAAAGAAAAAAAGAGAGAGAGAGAGGCCGGAATGAGGAACAAGTCTGACAAGGGGTGTGTTTTTAAAGCATACACAAAAAATAAAACCAACAAAAAAAATAAAACCGGTTTGACGGCAGCGAAACAAAAGTGAAAAGAAGAACAAAGATTAACAAAGCTTGCTGGTTAGCAAGGAGAAGTTCATTCACCAACGTATCAATTTTTTTTGGCACCAGTCAATGCATATTTTAGTACGACAAAGGACATGATAGACCTTAGTAGTGACCTACTATCTGTACACACGTGTGTGTGTGTCCTGTCATGCCCTCAACTGGCGGGACTCGGCTTGTAGAAAGTGAAATAACAGGATCACACGTTTCTGTAATCCCACAATTAAGTCTGTCACAAACCCAAACCCTATCTGTTCCACACAAACATGCCCAATGAAAGGGCCTTCGCTTCCACGTTTTTAGAAGCAAATGAAATGAATGGAAGAAGATTTAGAGTAAAACCAGAAATGGCAGGAGTGTTTGGCGTATGAAATTGGCAGCAAATGGGCCTTTAATGCCAAGTTTTATTAGCAGAATGTGCAAAAAAGGACATGCACAGAAAGAACGACCCTTACAGACAGATTTACAATGACATATATTAACATAAAAATGATTTTCTCACACAAAACCTTTCAAGGTCACATTAATACCAGTATAGAAACAGATTACACACTTAACCTGGCACCAGCGCACTCACATAAACAACGGTTACGGTGATTTGCATATCACTACACTTCTGCACATGAAGCAAGCATTTTCTGCGTTCAACGCGAGATGACGAAAAACAAGCACATATGTACTTCAAAAGGTACCAAAGTCCTTAATAAAACAGGAAGATCTCTGTGCCAAAACTTACCATAAATCAAGGTGTCTGTGGAGGAAAAGGCAGAAGCGCGACAGCATGCAGAGACCAGCCCGTAATCTTTTCTCTTTCCTGTTTTTGTTGTATTCTCACGCTCTTCCGATTCATGTCTCACTGCAAGCGGAGAGAAACTGTACCTGCTGGCCTTCTCGTCCCATTCACCTCGTGCCGTCTTGTCCCTACCTCACGCTCCTACTTCCTGATTCAGTTGGCGCTTACAGCTAACTGTCAAAGTGAAAGTGTGTGAACTGCTGAGGGGCGGACCCTTTAGAGAAAGAGTGTGTGTCTGCATGAGTCAAATGAGAACAAGAGCTCTTACAAAAAAACTGCCCTTCCAGGCAGGCGATAAATGATTAGCAGGCTTTTATTGATGCCTTTACATTACGGTGTGGTTTTAGCGATAAGATTATCAAAGCGGAGCAGGTGACAGGCTGGGGATTTCCTTCACGTCGATGACAATAACCTCTCTAGTGTCTTTACTAAAAAAAACAGCCGCCTCTCTCAGCAGGCTTAGGAGAAGGACTTTAAGCAGGGAGTGAGTCAAAAGTAGACAGAGATAGAAGGTGTTTGAGTAGGTGCAATGAACAGAGAGGTTTGACAGAAAAAAAATCTAATTACCCAAAAACGCAGCATTAAAGCACAACATTATTAAAAGAACTGACGCCCGGGTTCAATGTTTTAGACAAAATATTTTCTCCTCTTAAACTTCAATATTTAAATGACAAAAGTATTTGAAAAGTTGGTATTTTCACAATTTTGACCTAACTAGGTGCAATGCAATAAAGGTTGACGTTTTAACACCATGCCATCTTTCTTGACAATTTTCATGGCGGGTAACAAGTTGAAATACTATAAAGTAATACTTGTCTATTATTTTTTTAAATTACTTTTGGATAAAAACCTCTAAAATGGATAAAATCAAAATATATAATTAATAAGATTATACATTATGGATGAAAGTGTATGCCATGGTCATAAATGTAAATATATTTACCATTGCTAATGACCTGTAAAAATAGCTTGGGCGTAAATGGCAAATGCCAATAAAAAATAAAATCTAACAGTCTTAATTTGGAAATATCGTCGCAGCACACTATGTTATTGAACTTTTGTCCAAAAATAAAAAATAAAAAAATCTGTACAAAAAAGAGAAAAAGAGCTGATAAACACACGAAAGACGGAAAAGACAGGACAGAGTTTGCACGGAGTGTAATTGAAGCTCCAATTAAATGTAACTGGTATGCATGTGCTAATCATAGCCCACCACTCCAGAGACAGCTTAATATGGAATAGACACAATGCACACACACCTGTTGAGAGAGAGTGGGGCGACAGATTGCAGGATTCCTACACATTTTTCATTTTAAAATTCCATTTTGTTTTTACAAGATTCAAATTTCCCAACCTATCAGTCGATTTTTCAGACCATATTTAACATAAATGCATTATATTTGGTATATATAGAGTCATCTGTAAACATTTTTATTTTCTTTTTTCATTGGTTTTCTCATCATGATAACATGGCTTACATGATAGGAAGAACCTAAAACGCTTTATAACCTACATTCTTAAATGTGGTTTGATGTTGCACGATCACCACACAGCCAAGCAGTCTGATTTAGATGATTGCTTGCTCTGTTTCTGATTTGACTGGGACACGCACATTATTTTAGTGAGGTTCAAAAGAGACTCGCAGTTTTGCGTAATGAAAATGAGCGCCTTGAATTAATTTGGACAAACCGTTCCCATGAAAAACCCTCGGCTTGTAAGACAAATTTATGTATAGAAATTCTTAATTTTACATTTTAGAAAACCGAATAGGGGAAATAGTCTTGAAACACATATATTTTTCCATACTTAGACCTGGAAATTTTCCATCCAGACCTAGAAATCAAATTTCATACTTTTCTAAACTGCGTAGGAACCCTGAGATAGGGCATAGAGCGGCAGCTCACTTTAAAGGGCTCACATTTCCTGCCATTACATACTAGACATGCAAACACACAAGTTACAAGCGCGTCATGTTAACGTAAATCACGCCAGACAGCATCCATCTAGAGCTGGGTGAGGTTTAGAGGGATTACAGCAGCTGTTTCAGGTCCAATGGCATTTTAACGGACTATCTGTTGACATCACAGTGATGCACAATGCCTGGTAACCATGACAACCTCTGCCGCAGGCCCGGGGTGGGCTGACCCTGACTGAGGACTAATGTCAGGAACGAGAAAAAAAGCCATGTAAGAGACGTGCGACACTCTGATAAGATCCAGTGATGCATAGACCACCATGTAAGACCACCCAGAGATAAACAATGCGTCATTTTTTTCCCCATTATGTGCCGTTTCTCGTTTAGCGGCAGGTGGAGATCCTTCTTAAAGCTTAGAGCCTTGTGGAATAAATCTGCGTTTGCAGACAGGCGTATGGATGCCCGAAAGACTAAAACCCAGACAGACGTAAAGCTACACGGCAGCACAGCCTCTTAAGCAGGCTAAAGCTCCAGAGCCCAGCTGTCACTCAGCCGGTCGCCATGACAACAGGCCCTGCGCAGTGCAGGAGAGAGCGCCATGGCAACACAAAGTGACGAGGCAACGGGACGGAGCTCCGTATTTAAAGACAAACACACTGCATTCATTCAAGCGCATGCTGCAGAGGGGAGGGGTCTGCTGTACGGCACGTGATGTCAAATCTATTAGACATTTAACAGCTGTGTTTCCTGCACTGAATCTAACAGAATGTATAAGAGAAATCTGATGAATAGTAATACAGAAATAAAATAATAAAGGGCGTGATTATTGATCCTACAAACACCAAACTGCAAGCCAAAACCATTCTGAATGCATTTGTTTTTTTTAAAGGGACAGTACACCTAAAATGAAAACGGCAGCATTGCCTTGTCGTTTTAAAATGTTCTTAAATATTTTTTTTATTACCACAAAAGAAAAAATGTATTTCAGAGACTTTGTTCTACTCATCGGTTGTTGATTGGATTTTGAAATCTGGGCATTGCACTCAAAAGTGGATGCAGATGAATGTGAGCATGCAGGGATGGAGTTTAAGCGAAAAAAATGATTGATTTTCATTTCATGCTGCCTATAATTATTTCATAACTCTTTATATTTTCTATTCCTCACATAAAGCTATTGTATGCTTTCAGAAGTCATTCAGATCACTTTTATGGTGTTTATTCTCATATTTGGACCTTGACAGCTCCAGCCTCCATCTATGTCCAGTGAACTGCTAAATAACTCATGTTCAACTGAATTTTTTTTTTTTTTTTGCAATAGCAGCAGAGCATGTTTCTGATGAGAAAGTTACAGATAGATGAGAGAACGGAAGCGGGTGGTGGAAAAAAAAAACAGACTACAGATGCGCTTCCCTCTGCTGATGCAACCAGAAAATGAACAAAACGAAACAAAAGGTAGTGATGAGTCAATATGAAAAGGACACCAAGAGTGAGCGAGAGAGAGAGAGAGAGAGAAACTCACTCTGAGCCTGCAGCCATGTCCAGGTACGAGGTGTTGGCCGTGTCCACCCCTACTGGGATGACTATGCTCATGACGTTCTGTGCTGGGAGTCTCTTGTCCTACTGAGTCCAGAGCACAGCAATCCAAAACACTGAGGCATGTCAGCCACAGCACTCATTGCACACATCTAAGTGCATCCACAAGGCCTGCAAAGAGATGGAGAAAAAACTGTTTTACAATCAACAATCCACCAGACAAAACAGGGCAATAAAATGTGACGGGGCACATTTATGGAAACTACACACAGATAGTTTACATATTACGAAACCTGGGTCATTTCAGCTAGTACTGTAAACAGGATGTGACAATAGGTATGATTCATAACACAAACACGAGGCTGTCGTTAGCCTTGAGGTGTAGTAATATTCTTCCAGGCATCAAGGGTACTGGATTAGCATATGTTCATTTCTAATGGAAAAGCATCAAAATATGGGGCTTTAACTTGGATAAAGCTACTTGGCTTCTAAAAGAAAAAAAAATCAGTGTTTGAACACGTCTTTTGTATAACAAGGGAGGGGAAGTGAAGATTGTGTGGCAAAAGCGTGTCCAATAACAGAGCTCGACCTTTGCAGAGACAAACAGGGTGCAGTGACTATGTATTGACACAAGGGGGCGCAGTTGCATGCTTGGTCACAGCCACCATGAAAGGAGAGAGAGAGAGCGAGAGAGAGAGAGCAAATACAACATGGAGGCAGCTTTTATATTTTCCGCTCATCCATAAATGTCCATTGAATGTTCACATCCTGAGAGCGCACAAAGACGTGTCGTTGCGGCACTGCTCATGAAAGGATTCAATGTGTACATGGTGGAGGCAAAAAACGAATGGAAAGATTAATGATTAAGCGTTGTATTTGTTGGGCAGAGTGAGACGAAGAGATGCAGCTCTGTGGATAGAGGAGGGAAGTGGCACTGATGGTAAGAGACACGAGTAAGAGTGAAAGACAGCAGCAACAGCCAATCAGGGGCTTCCCAAGCAAGTAACGTTTTAATCCTGGTCAGAGGGGCTAAATGTGTCACACTGACATACTTCTCCTGGAACAACAAACAGGGTGGCAACAAAGGAATTAAAGTGTGTGTGTGTGTGTGTTGTGGTGATAAGTGGGATTAGAGGAGGGGCCAGATGCTGGGACATACAGTCTACAGATGAAACCTGGATTTTGGCAAGACTGTTTGGCTACTAACAAATGAGGATGGAGAAAAACTGGTAAATTAGTATTGTGTCTAAAACTTGTTTTGCCAACCAATTTCAGTGATAAATAACTGTCAGTAATTCATATTATTGTACATTTCTACTAGGGATGCTCATAATTAACTGGTTAACCTTTTTTTTTTTTAATACAGATTAATACTTCGGTTACAGGTTTAAAAGTAATTTTTAAAGTAGTTTTTCAAGATATTTTGAAAAAGTTTGGTGAATGGCTAAACATGCTACACGTATAAATTAAATTGAAAAAAAATTCACCTTTTATAAACATATTCACAACTAATGTATAGCCTACCAGTAAATAAAGCAAATGTTTCCATATTTTTGTGATGTATTTGGATGCTAAACTAGTATCATGTAAACTAGGCTTTGTGTTCCGATAACAAAAAACATCATCCTTCACATAAGCAAAAACAGTGGGGCGGTTGTGCTACCAACACTATTCCTGTTTGCATTGTTGTAAGGGTAGATTTAGGGTTTGGGGTAGGTAGGGACTTTATTAAAGTGTCAAACCACATCACACCACATGAATATTATGCACTTTTCATTGTTGAATGTGCTACCTATACTGTTTTAATGGGAGGTAGCACAATCGGAAGGTGGGTAGCATAAATCTGCTGAACACCGGCACATATATATATATATATATATGAATGAAAAAAGAAAGTCTTTTTCAGGATACTGTATTTTCAACGTAAGTGTACCTTGATCAGTTGAACGAAATCCTCTACAATGCTAGTAAATTACTCGCATATGGGAGCAAATTTCATGAGGTAACAAAAGATATATTTAATTAGCCAATGGCATGATTACAGTCAACCGGTAATTGAGTTAGATGAAAAAATAAGTTTAGCGAATATAATTTCAATGCCTGCTGAGCTATCCGCATTTTCGATTAGATGAGAGCGCCCTCTATCGCTTTCTCTCGCACATGCACACTCACCATGAGAGAAAGACAGAGCATCTGACAACATGTGAATACTGAATTGAGCTCTCTTTCTAGTCTTCTTGAACTGAAAGTTTTAACTTTAATAACTGTAGTCACATGGACTATTCTAGTGATGTCTTTACTACCTTTCTGGGCCTTGGAAGTGGTTATGATGACGCAGTCTGTGGGGATTCAGAAAGCTCTTGGATTTCATCAAAAATATCTTAATTTGTGTTCCGAAAATGAACAAAGGAACAACATGAGGGCGAGTAATTAATGACAGAATATTCATTTTTGGGTGAACTAACCCTTTAATATATTAAATAATTCTAAACATTTTACATGTTCATATTTTAATTACTGAGGCAAGCCCTACAGGGAAAAAAAAAAAAAAAATCATTTGGAGTGGTCAGGATTGTCAGGTCTGTGCAACAAAAGTAGCCCAATGGCCAGTGAAATGTAGCCCAAAAATAGCCCAATGCGACTTGCTCCATCAGGCAGTCGAATTCTCCAATGAATTTGTACATCTGGGGAGTGTTTTGGGAGTGTTGGCTGCTGAAATCGTACATACGGGGGTGGAAAGCAACTTGCAGAAAACATTTTGACCTGCGGCAACAAATTAAAAGTAGCCCAATTGACTTGGCAACACTGGCTGTGGTTGCACTTTTCTTTTTAATAGATCATTTATATCAACATAATATCATGCATTTGTCTCATACATAAATAAATAAACTACCATTTTTATATCAGCAACTTAAAACATCTAAAATAACTAATAAAACTAATTTTTTACCCACATTTGGCACTCGTTGGCACCAAGTGTTAATTTTGGACTTTGCATAGTAGGACTGATCCAGATCACTGCAAATAAACAAAACATGAACTTACATGCCTGCACACAACACACACCTTGACCAGCCTTAACATGCCCCCTTTAGATACACACATCCAACACTCCCCATATGAAGGTGGCACATCTTCGGCTCACTTCTTGGAAATATATTAGAATGACTGTCATCTGCATGTGTGGCATGTTGGGAGAACAGACTTTCAGACCGTATGTGATGTGTGTGAGACAAGTGTGTGCCCTTATGTAGAGCATAAAGATTTGAGAGAGGCTATAAAGCAGTCCAGAGACTCGCAGAGATGACAGCTGTCAGCTTCAGGGTTAATTAATAGGAATCTGACGACGTGTGTCGGTTAGTGTGTGATTTACTCTGTAGGCAACTTCAATTCTCCCATTTTTGGCCATGTCAGGCTGCTTTCACAAGCGCAGTGGGTCTAATATATTGCGGATGTTTCGACTGCTGTGAGAAATGAATTGAGTTTCAGAGCTCTTGAAAAAGCATAGTAAATAATAACTCCGCTCCAAATCTAGTGAGCTGCCTTGCTGTCTTTTGTTTACATAGGCATCTGTCTTTCAAGGCAGTATCCTGAATGAATTGGAACCTAATAAGTGACTGATTTGGAATGCACTACATAGGCAGCGTTGTGGCGCCCAAATAGCGCTCACAAATAGATACTAAGAGATGCCATTATAAATTGATTCCAATAAAGTTTTAATGCCTGGAAAAACAGAGCACACACACATATAAGATTTTAGCATAATTAGATTGCATTAGGAAATATATGCCTTTTCTGTCTTTATATACATTGTGGATTTACTGTTGATTTCAGCATGAGGATACAGGGAAAAACTGTTTCTTTTAAAAGAGTTTAAAAGAAACTCTCTCAGACAAAAATCATTACACAATAATAATAATAATGATGAATGATTTAATTATTATTACAATATTTTTTATTAAAACAAAAATCAATAAAGAAATAATTATATTAATGCTATTGTGCTGTAAAATAAGAAATAGACCAATAATAATAATTGGTCAACAGTAAAATTACAATGACAATATTCATGGCTGTAAGTTTAATTATCGATTAATTGTTGATATGACAGTGTTGTAAGTACATACCCACTAAAATTATTTTGATTGTAATAAATGCTATATTCACTTTGGTTGTTTGGAAAACTTGACAGAAAAAAGAAAAATAGATTTTATTATAACAAGTCCAAGCTGAATTTTAAGGTTTGGAAAGGGGGATTGCAAAAGCCAATTCCTGTCAGACACACTGACCACAGATGTCTGAAAATGCAGCTTCAGCTTGCATTTTGGAACAGAACTTAACATACCATGTCCTCTTCACAAAGAAGTGACAAACACAGTAAGAGGGCAAAAGAGAGACAACATTGTATAGTGTAATGAACCCATTTCCCTTAGAAAGCATACGGTGGGTCTCTTTCCAGCTTTCTCACACAGAGTCTGTTCTTCTTGGCCTCAGCAGGGCAATCCTACCGTCACTGCTTAGGAATGCACGCGTGCGCACTGCCTCTCAGATAACCATAACATATCTCCTCCTCTGAATGCCCAGACGTACCCTTTCTTTACTCTCAAACACTCACACACACATTCAGCAGACACCCCCCCCTCCTTAAAAATGCATAACGGAGGTGTTGGAAAAAAAAAAAAAAATTCTAGTACAGTAGAGCATTCCTGGCTCAGAGCATTCAGACACACCCATTTCCTTTAGAAAAACTGTCTGACACTCAAGAGGAATGCAGAGAGAGAGAGAGAGAATGAGCGAGAGAGAGAGAGAGAGAGAGAGAGAATGAGCGAGCGAGAGAGAGAGAGAGAGAATGAGCGAGCGAGAGAGAGAGAGAGAGAATGAGCGAGAGAGAGAGAGAGAGAGAGAATGAGCGAGCGAGCGAGAGAGAGAGAGAGAGAGAGAGAATGAGCGAGAGAGAGAGAGAATGAGCGAGAGAGAGAGAGAGAATGAGCGAGAGAGAGAATGAGCGAGAGAGAGAGAGAGAGAGAGAGAGAGAGAATGAGCGAGAGAGAGAGAGAATGAGCGAGAGAGAGAGAGAGAGAATGAGCGAGAGAGAGAGAGAGAGAGAGAATGAGCGAGAGAGAGAGAATGAGCGAGAGAGAGAGAGAATGAGCGAGAGAGAGAGAGAGAGAGAGAGAGAGAGAATGAGCGAGAGAGAGAGATCTTTCCCTCCCCTCTGCACTTCCTAAATAAACCCTTGACACTCAGAAGGGAAGGGAAGGGAGGGGTGGATGGGGAGAGAAAAGGGGGAGATGACTGCGGAATACGAGACCAATTAAATGGTCATGAGGAAAGAGAAGCCATTTAAAGAGCCTATAAAAAGATGAACAGCTTTCGAAACAAAACATAAAACAGTCAGATCTGAAAACATCCAATATTAATTCTTTTTTTCTTCCTGTTCTTCCAGTGATTGAGATTTCTACTGGCTCCCAAACTATCCATCTAAGGAATGATGATGAGTGACCAATTCTGGCACAGAAACAGCCAGCTGAATCCTCCTCTCTCTGTATGGACACAATGTCGTATGGGAAGCTCCTCCTTCCGGCTGCCTTCTACAGCGGGCAGGGAAACCCACTGCCTCATGTAGGAGTATTTTTTCCTTTCTCTGCCCGTTTCTCCCTCTCTCTCTCTCTCTCTCCCACAGTTTGCGTTGTCTGATTTTCAGCGGGGAGAGATGGAAATGGAGCAGTCTTCCAAATGCTAGCCCCGGTGATGTGACTTCACACCATTCACGCAGTCTGAGTCATCACAGCCTACGCTACACTGAGGCTTTACACAGCCACGTGCCTCAAAAATGCACGAACACGCCGAGAGCTTTTCCTCACCGTCATTGATAAAGATGCATGAGGTACAAGGTTGTAGCACCCTGTTCGCATCTCTCCCTGTGAGACAAATATGCCACCATCGGAGCACAATCGTGGCCAGCGGCCAGCTCTTGCTGTTGAAGAAAAGATGAGGAATTCATATTTGAATGTAATCTGTTATTAGTGGTGTTTACAACATTTTTCTTCAGAACCAACCCTTAAACATCACAGCTGCAGAGACAAATAATGACTTGGCAGATGATAAGAGGCGAAACAAACCCATGAACTTGAACCACACTGTCTAGAGGTCAGAATGGACACTTGAGGGTGGGCTCTTTTGACTTGGGCCACTAAGCAAGGACGTGTCTCTGGCCTGTATTTTATCTCGGCCTCTCTAACAAAGGTTAATGAGGTTAATGGCTCCTGTGCTACAGTCTGCCAAGTGGCTGACCACAGTGCACCTCCACCGTGGTCAGAGAGGAGGCACTTGACATTCTCAAATTAGATAAGGATGACTGACGACAAACAAAATCAATAATGCACAGCCCTCATTTATAGATTCAATGAGTGGTTCATTTAGATTTATTAAGAAAACAAAATGTTTACATTTTCAGAAGAAAATGTGAGTAATGCTTGTGGAACTCCGAGTCTAAGGAGGTCTCTATGATATTCTTGTGTCCCTCTTACCTTCCAGCTTATTTTTATCCGTCAAGAAAACTTTGAAGTATGACCATTTAGAAAACTAATAGCACACTTCACTTCCAAAAGATGTACAATGTATCATCTATAACACAGAAATGAAAAACAAACCAAGGCCCTGTTTACACCTGGCATTAAGATGCGTTTTGGTCGATTGGATCACAAGTAGACGAGGGAGACATATAAGCACTTTTTAAATACACCTGGTATTTTAATCCATCTCTTTTGTTCACTTTCATCCACTTCTGTCCAATTCCAATCTTCTGATCTAATGGACAAAATAAGCTTGTGCAATTTACATATGAACACGCCCATGACAACAGAAAAACATATGGAGAACAGCAGCTTTCGTTTCTGCTCTGACAGCCACAAGACCGGTCGAATGCTGCGAATGAGTGTTAGAAATCAGCAACTGTGAGAACATTGGTACGTTTTTCATCTTCAAACCAAACTTGAGTCTTCAGCAGACAAAATTTGAATCCCGCCCGCCTAGCGCACGTCCCCTAATGTTTATGGATTAGGTCTGTAGGCTGTGAGCAGGTGGTCTTTAGTGGCTGTTCGAACACATTCAACCACATGAGCGTCTATAATACGAAAGCAATCCGGTCGAATGTGTTTGTCTACCTTTGGAAGTGGTAGAAAGCGGACAAGCTGAAAACGTTTCACACCCGTATTTAGCGTTGTCCACTAATATGATCGACTAAAGCGCATTTGGGTACCAGGTGGAAACAGGGCCCCAAGACAAATTTATGGCACTTTTGGAGCATCAGACTGCACGTACATGTCTGGATGTACAGGGGCCGAATCAGTCTGTTGCAATATTGCTATGGGAGAAAAGGACAGTCAGGGCCACTCAGACTTGATGTTGTCACAGCTACATGATCAATTTCGTGCCTGGTTCCCACCATTACATCACAAACACCACACAATAACATTCACACATTTATAAATGAATAGAATGAGGTGCTGCACCCTTGTCTGCCTGCTCTATGGGACACCTGTCATGTAGGTAGGGCCCGTTGAGAGAGCTCGGTTGCAGCCAGCAAACAAAAACATGTTACCTGAGACCACAGCTCCTCCCTGAACGTCCCTCACGTGACCTTACGGCACTAACAGGCCTCCCAGTGGAGCTATCTACAAGCACACTGGTTTAACCACAACTCAGCTTGGCAAAACATTGGCTATAAATATAAAAACATGTTTATGATCTTATACAAGTTGGGCAACCTGGATGGTCTCTGCAAGGAGAATGTTTGTCAGGTTTTGGTAAGCGTTTGTCCTGATGCAACGCGATCAAAGATGCGTCACCCGAGACCACGATTCTAAGCCACCTCCATCTCTCTCCTGAGGGGGGTACTTCACTTCTCCATCCCTCTGTCAACACATAGAACAAACAGACACTGCCCATGGCCTCAGACACACACACAGCTCCGAGTCACCCATGCGCAGTGAGGCTGGGATGCGAGTGTGACATGACAACCTGACAGAGAATGAGATAGGATGGTGAATGCAGCCGTTTATTCTGAGTGGAATTGAGCATTTCAATCTTTTGGGAAGATAGATATTTTGTGAAAAAGTGAAAGCAATATATAATGGCTTTATTACATCAAGTCTTCACTTTCAGTTGTCACAACCTTCACTTTTCCATGCATCCCCAGGGTGCAATGACCTTAAAAATGACAGGTTATGTATAACATGAGATCAAGTCAAATGTTCATTCTGAACTTTTCAAGTTCATCCACTGTGCTTTCAAGCGTGGTTGATCTGCACTACATTTATTATTTTAAAACAAACCAGTTTTGTGCAGCTAAGTATGCTTCTTCTGCATTCTCCGCGTGGATTACTTCTCTCTAGCGTCGCTGTCGGAGTAGTGAGCTGTGTTGATGTGCGTAGGCTGATGTTCCATCCTCTTCGTACAGCTGCACAGCCTCATTGTGATGTCACACCACTACATGCCAACGATTGGACCTCCACCTACAGGAAACGCCTGTCAGAAAGCACCAAACTGCACTGTACACAGTCTGCTCCTCTCGTTATCTGCATGTGAGCCCAGAGGCTAGCTTTTCCATGCAAAAAAGGAGCCACAGACGTAAAATATAAAGTTCTCATGAAGCAAAACAACATTTATGCAATCAGAAATGACAAATCCATTCATGTCTTTGTGGGCATCTTGAAGCTCAGCCTAATATGGTGTCATGAGGGAAAAAAGGTCCGAAGCATGTGTTTGGCAAATGTCTCAGATCACCATCTCGGCCGCGGCTGCCAAAGTTTGTCTCACAGTGCAGCTAAGAAAAGAAAAAACACGCACATATCATTGGCTGCTACATAAAATACGGAGAAATTGGCATTTTTAAAAGAGCTGTTGGAGCAACGCCTTGGTTTTTATTATGGAAAGCCTTTCCAAACACTACAGTAATGCCAAAAGTTACGGGAACAGCTCTGTGGTTAACAAAGACAGCAAGTCATTGATGAAAACATATTTACAATGTTAATGTAACGTATGCTATGGAGGATGAGGGCTTGAGCGGTGCCCACACACAGTTGTCTGGGTGGACCCCAGAAAACTTTCCTCAAAGTCATGCATCTGCCACGACCAGTGGAAGTGAGGTGAAAGGAGAGCTCGGGAGGGGAGGTCTTTGTCAATGTCAAAGGAGAAACAACCGAGTCACAGCTGTTATCTCACAGCTTGACCCTGTAAGCTATTCCACCTGCCCCCAAAAGCTACAACAACATATGCATCAGGCTGAGGGGGAGAAACCGGGCACATTAAGATCGATAAAACAAACATCAGCATCCAAATACGGCGTGACGGTTTGACCCGATGGATAACTGAAGCCCCCCGATGATGTGCAATTAGTTCACGCATGGAGTCACTCGTCTGCTTCCCATCCAAGATCAAGTTTACCTTTTTGCAGCATCATCGTCTATTCATTACGAATTAGGGCCCATCAAACTGCACTGATGAATAACCACATTCTTCTAGACCTGTAAACTCCCCGCTGACCAGAGGGAGGGAACAGTAATCATGAGAGAAATATGACACAGCCGTGTGGGTTGCGCTCTTCTCAATACTGCAGTAAACTTAGCGGCACTCTCAAATAAAGTCAGATTTCTCAGTGCGGTTATTGAACAGACGGTTGTGCGTGAACTTGAGCAACATCTAGTTTCCTGTTAATTCTTTAGGTGAGGCAATCTAGGTTTCTGGTACAACACAAACCTTTGATAGGCATGAATTTTCCAGTAAACTAGTCAGAAAAGAATGTATTTGAAGTGGGTGTTATAATCAAAATCTTATTTCGCAATATGAGAAAATGTCACGGTAACAATACATCACATTATAGTTATTTTTTATATTTTTTCTTTGCGAGTAAAAATAAGAACAAAGATGCAAACAACAAACAATAAGACAAATAAGAAAGACAAATTAAATAGACGGTTTTGAGTTTTCAAGTTACAATAGTCTATACAGTCTTTATTATCAACTCGAAGACATAACCGACTCGATTTATGTGAATATCATTGTGGTGGTGTCAGTTAGTCAGTTTCATCTGACTATGTTTGCACACAACATGATTCATTTGTTCAAAAGTAATATCATAGTGTAAAATTACAGAGTAAGATCATTTTGATAAAATTACAAACTTTGCTGCGACAACATTCTGTAATTAAATACAACCATTTTGTCTACATGCTCCACAGCAAAGCAACATGTAGCAATATTTTCATAATTATTACAGATCGAATATCTCATTCGTTTATTAATTTATATAAAATAAATAAATATGAATATTCGTATTGAATTATTTATGCACATCCCAAGTGAATTCGAACATTCAACCGCAATAAGTCATGAAACAAAACTTTTTTTCATTCATTTGTGTTTCTTTATCACTAAAAGCTATCAAAAACTTTAAGCAGTCCTACGCTGCAACTATATTTACATACCAAGACATATATGAAATGGCAAAATCTCGCTTTTTTTATACCGCCCAGCCCTATAAAGCATTGTGATGTAAAACGAGATAGGAACAAGATTAGCCATTTGAGCTACTATGAAACAGTGAGAGTGGGTAATAAATCCTCTATTGTTCCTTCCACAAAAGGCTGCATGTTTATTCTTTTAACTATGGTGTAACATGTTGTCAATATCTCCCTCATGTTTAGCACTATTAAACACTTTAAATAAAGAGACAAAATATCTTCTTATCCCCATGAAAACTACCATTTGAGGGGGAGAGACCTCAAATGATTATTACTTATCGTTTTTATACTGTGCTTCATTTGAGGGTCGTGTGTTCAATTCTGATGGTCATCCACAAGGTTGCCTATCTAGCACACTCGTATAGTTCAGTTAATGTCCTAAACGTTTAGTGAACGCGATGGAGGCAGGCTATAATCATATTTGGTGAAACACAGCACTGTATTTTTCTGGTGTGTGTTGTGCACTTGCCTGTGGGTGAGTGTGTTGGCGCTGCAGTGTGTGAGAGTTGATCTAGGGGTGTGGAGGCTTTCATTACCACAACATCAACTCATCCGCCATTTTCACTAAGCACCAGAGAGGAAATACTGCGCTCGAAGACTCGCTGATATTTCACAGAAAACGGCCAAGATAACAAGAAACCCATCTTTTCACACATGCTTAAGTATCTATTTGTCACATGCGCTGTTTTTGTACTGGAACAAAGTGTTTGCGTCGTTTCTGCGTAGCTAGCGATTCTGACCGACGACAGCTAGCCAACCTCAAATTACCTCACAATGCACAAGACTATCTGAGCGGGAAAGTGCGCTTTAACGACTTCGTTTGGCGTTTAAATAACCAAATAATATGCTGGAAAGTCTATATAGGTGAACTAATCGCGATTAATTCAAGATTCTCGCGAAAAGCTAGTCGGTGAAGCTAACTGCTTAGCTTGCTATGCTAATGCGCATCCATATGAAACGCTCGAGCGTCTTAATTTCCTCACACAGACGTATAAATCAAATTTCCACCGATAAATATCAACCCAAATCTTTCTCAACCTAAAAGCGCGTCGAGTGACCGTTAATTCAATATAAGTGGCACAACTGCGCAGTTCGCTTGTAAAGCAGCGCGGCTCTGGTCCACATTGAGGAGAAGCTAAAGCAGATCTGACTACATGAACCGAGCCCGAACCCCCTCCCCCACGCCTGCAGCACTCATTATCATCACACAATACACAAAACACATCAGACGACCACTAAATATGCGCTCACTTTATGCCCTCTTTGCTAAATCAACACATTATTGTGCTTAGTGTAGTACAAAGTCATATTCCGAGCAACGATTAGCGCGCAAATCCAAAAACAGCAGCTTAAAAGCACATCAACCTATTTTAGAGGGTCATAATACTTGATTCATAATGACATTCAATAGGCTTTGGAGTGTATATTTGTGGGCTGGGTATGGGGTAAGAGTGGACCTAGTGAATGGGTAACTGGAGTTGAAAGGTGTAAACAAAAGCGCTGTTGTTGCAGGCTCTGTCAGAGCACAACGTGCCTTTTTAAACATTTCACACCTCTCATTCTCTAAAATGCACATCTAAAACACGTGTAAACAAGCGTAAACGTGCAAATGAGCTTCAAGTTTGAAGATAAGTGGCGGGAGCAGCCTGTCGTGGGACGTGACCGCTACTTCTCCACAATTAAAATACTCCAAGCAGTTTTTGTTGCATATCCCAGCATGTAAAGAGATTACGGAGTCTTGATCTGTTTCTTTCTTGCTTGGCTAACTTGCTAGCATTTCTCCAGTGACTGCTGGTGTCGCTCGCAGCTTTGCAAGTACGTAAGAGAAACGACGAGTTTCCGCTACGCTTGTGTGTAGCTTTTCTGGTTGTTATCACTATAAAACAGCGTTATAATCTAAGATCTTTCCTTTTGTGAAGCATTAAATGTGGGTGTGAGCTAGCTAGCCACTTTAGCTGCTAAATTAAGTCATACACGCACACACACACTGCTCGGATTGCCCTCTTTACAACAAGCCAGGTGGGATTTATACCTCAAAAGGAGGGCTGACAAATGCACGGCAGCGTTATAATTACATCTAATTTAGAGGTAAACTAATAATACAAGCTCACGAAAGCCTCAGTTTCAGCACCTACACAAGGATGGAGCCTTTCAGCAAGTATGTTAGCCACTGGCATTAAACAACCCTCTCTAATAAACAAACATGTAGCTGTAGGATTTCAGCAGGTACTTACCGTTGATGTCCACTGTAATAACTGTGAATAAAGACACGGGGGACTCGGGTGAGACCCCGCCGCCTGATATACCACAACCAAAACAATACTTCGCTCTCCACTGCGGATGTGTAACAAAGCTTTACAAATCGCGCTATTTAGCTCTTGTATTTCGTCTTGTGGTGCTCTAATCCAAGCGTACAGTTTAAGTCTGTTAAAACCTGATAATTTTGTCCATATCTATGCCGACAGTTAGAAACTGGATCCCTTCTATCCTGTCTCTTTTCCCTGTGCAAAAATGGCGGCCCTGGCAGAAGTGCCGTGACTCCGCCTCCCCCCGCGCACCCCCGCCCGGCTTTCTGTCACTGCGCGCTCCGCCCCTACATCCGCGGGGTTTCCCAGAGCAGAACCTCAGGGGCGCGTGCAGGAGAGAGTTCATCCACGGCAAATGGGAGCGCGCATTCTTCTCATCACACAGTCCAAACATAGGAGTCTGCAGTCCGCCGTGGAGAAGTCAGCCTTAAAGGCTTGGCCTAGCGAGATGAATGTCTATAGAAGGGAAAAATAATGGATAAAAATACTGCGATTAAGATCATAGTGGCTCACTGATCTTAAGAAACGCAGAACTCAAGAGGACTTTCAAATTGGATTAGATTTTATCCTTTGCATTTTCTTAAGAAAAACTCACTGCCATACCAGAGTTAAGGTGCGTCCCAACTCACGCGCTTCTATGCCATTTTGTAGTATAATTAGTGTGAGTAGTGTGTACTAAATCACCCTTATTAGGCAAGTCCGCATGAAACGTACTTCAGTCTTTTCTTCCCTGTTGTGACGTATACCCAAGTGAAACGGCTTCTCGAACAAGAAAAAATGGGCGGGATATCGGGATTTTGTACATCTGGAACTATGCTGCCTTCACGTGCTCGAGTTTCTTTGGTAAATATTGCACATGAACGCCCTCCCATTTCGAAACTTGAAATACGGCAATATTCCTTAAAAACTCCATGGTGACTTTAATACACTTAACCGAAACACAAAGGTTGTGTCTGAAATTGCCACCTATACCCTTATATAATGCGTAATTTTAGCTGGCCTTGAATTCAAAAGCGAGTACTACACGTTTGAAAGTGATTACAAATGCATACAAATGGAATATAAGTGTGATTATTGGATACTTCATACACTCAACTGTTGCAGATTTCTGTGCATAGGAGGAAGCGCTATCAGCAGAGCTCCAGACTGCAACCAAGTAATCGCATTTTATGACTTTTCCTGATGGTGCGACTAAATGTTGTCAGAGATCGCACTGATTAGAGCTACCATTTCAGTTGCATATGAGAAACATCAAATGGCAAACAAAACGAAAGTGGAACGAAATTTGCACTACTCGTTTGAGCAAGGACCGTTCATCAACTCGGACCAATAATAGACAACAGCATGATTTTTTTTTTCCCCCAAGTGGAAAAAAGTGGAAATCCTGCCCTGGAGCCGATTCTAAACATGGGTCATGTCAATTACATTAATGTTTGCCTACACCTAACCCTGATCCTTAAACCTAATCGTCACTGTAGTCTAAATGAACAAGTTATAGAAGGCTTTTCAGTCCACAAAAATCACCAACATTTACCATGGATTTATTAAGGTAATGCTAATAGTAACCATGGTATTGTGGCAGAATGTGGTCAAATGCTTTTACATTATTCATTTCAGGATTTATACATTTTGAGTGAAATTCAAGCACATTTAAATGTTTCACAAAGCTCTAAATATTATCCAATATCCCATGTGATAACCTAAACTAATATTTGTTCATCTTTCAGAGACCATCCACATTTGTAAAACTAAAAATTTCTGAAGGTGGTGACGATTCTAGGCTGGGGCCCCTGTGATTTCACACTGCAAGAACCCTAGCTATGGCCCTGGGAGCACTGGGCTTTCCACCCACAATATTTTTTCCACTTGTTTTGTTTTTGATTTTATATTTAGACATTCTATAATCAATCTTACAAAATATAAAATCATCATGAAATATATTTTTGTTAAATTACCAAAGCATTTTTTGGTACTGAAGTAGAAAAAGAGAGTCTCATGAAAAACAAAAACTTTTCTTCACATTGTGATCGAATTACACAAAAAGCAAGTAAAGAGTGCTTCTTTTACAATCACTGAAGCTGTTGATAAGTTCACTATACTATAGAAGAACATTTAATAAGAGTAGAATATTCAAATTTTTCCCTATAAAATAATTTTTTTAATCTGCATCTCAACTCAAGCTTAGTGCTTTACTGTCAAACATGCATATCCAAGAAATAATCATGTAATATTAGTAACTGCACTTATTAATGCAAAACAATAGTAATATGATTAAATTACCTTTATGATTAAAAATTTCAATCAAGCGCTACTGCAGTGCCATCTGTAGAGTTTAGTAGCACTGGTGCTACTGCTCTCAAATGTTAGTCTGGAGCCCTGCATCATCACAGTAGAGCACATTATATGAAATGTATAGCACGTCATTTGTGACAAAGCTTTAGTCTGCAGTTTCTAAGGTGTTTTCTGGATGGTTGTTAACCGGTGCAAGGTAGAGTTCCCTGGATATTTTGGTTTAGCCTTAAGTATAGATCTATGGGATCTGTTTGCCATGCAAACAATACAATTGTAAATTAAATGAAAAAGGTTTAGATCCAGTTCAGCATGGGGGTGTGGCTTCGTGTTTTAACGTGTTTTCTTGTTCTATTTTAAGCAAAGTAATACTACAGTAAGCCACACGATGTGAGGTTTCATTCATGTCCAAAATTTTCTAAATACCGAAGTACAAGGAATAGTAATATAGGTGTTTATAGTGTTACAAAATATCTGATGTGTACTATTACAAATGGTAAAAAGGTTTTAATCTTACCAAGACATTGTATTTTCCTTAGATATCTGGGTGTTTTGGAATGATACAACAATCTGTATCTGCATGTGTAGTCTTTTTATAGGTTCCTGATGTGGAAGTCTAATCGTCAGCCCTTTCCCTACACGTGTTTCCTTTTTATGGAATCCCTACCCCCTTTATAAGTATCCACATGTCAAAACATTTATGAAATAATAAAAAGAGCTTCAAGAATTGGGTAAAAACAAAGCAGGAGGCAGCCTACGCAAGTCATTGCCTACTATGGTTGAATACGAACACCTACTTGTAAGGCCCCAAACAGTAAATGGCTGCAAATCTGTTATGTAACCCTTTATACAAGTGCAGTGTTTTTTTATTCTGCTCAAGGTAACTGGAGTGAGATGACCACAAGTATAAACACAAACATCTGCAGAGAGTAATAAAAAGACCATATATCCGTTGGCTGTGGACAGATGTCTTTTTTTTCCCCCTTCTCTGATTTTTTTTCCATTTAGTTAAATCTTTTCAGCCTATAGTCTCTCAAGTTCATGTTGAGATATAATACACATATTTATAAATTCAATACAATTGTTGTCCTGTATCATTTTGCAGCTAACTAGTGTCACATTGTTGCAGGAGTTTCCAAATGTTGCTCTTCAAACAGACGGCTTCGTCCGAGCAACTCACCCTACAAACAAACACCCTCCCCCATGCTGAACTGGATCTAAACCGCATCCTCCTGCGCATGCGCAGTCTGTGCTATAAAACCAACCACTTGCAGTTGAAGAGCTATGCAACGCAGAGTGGAGAAACAGCAAGACAAAGCAGAAAACTGCGATGTGACTCGCCGATCACCGAATTTGCACAGTTGAAAGGAAAACGAAAATTAGAGATAGTTAAATCGAGCCGTTAAATTGCACAGGATTGCCTACGCCAGTCAAATCATCGTCAGGTTTTAACTTTCGGGACACTGAGATTATAGATGGATGTTAATACGGCTACATTCAACCAGTTCTGGAGCTAGGGTATTATTTCAGTGTCGATATCGTTCATTTTGCTATGCTTTCAAAATGGCGATTTTCTCCGCTCTTCCCCCTCCCTGGCCTTCCTGAATAGATGAATGACATTGCCCTTGACCAATAATACTCTCATTGTTCTGTTTTCTCGGCGTTGATTGGCTGCCGATGACATCATCTGAATTCCATATGTGGGAGGGCGCAGAGCTACGAGGGGAGAGCGGCGCACCCGGAGATCAGACCGTGTCTGTGGACGACAGTAGGGTGCCATTAACTCCAAATCTCATTAACCATTTGATTTACTTAAATCTCAATGGACCTCTGAAACAAGGCGTTTTAGAAGAGCCCTTCCACGGAGTTGGCAATACACATTATTCGTTCGTTTCGCGTCACAAAAATCGCAAGAAGATGGCGTCCTCAGCACTGCACAAAGCCCACACTGGGCGGGGTCACGGTCTTTCCAGAAAATACCATTGCCGAAAACTGGATTGAGCTCCTTAGGAGCACGTCATCAGCCGTGTGTTTTAAATTACTCTGACGAATAAAACTCTTTAACTGGCTTTTGTCGCAGTAAACGCCGGAATATTGGAAAGTAGTTGATTTGTGCGTTTTAAAGAACCGATTATAAACGACTCCGTGATTCTTTTGCGTCATGACGTAATTACGTCGTCCCTAACTGCATGATGTGACACTATCTAAATGAAAACCTCTCAAAGGCTGTTTATTACGGGATTTACCAATTAAAAGATTTAACAATTCTGCGCGCTGTAATATCATCCAGTTTGACGCAATCATTCATTCGGACATCACTTGGCATTTTTAAATGCTCATATCCTATGTTTTTGGAAATTCACGAGATTCTTAAAGGGTAAGCGCTCCTGCTGCTATTCTGTCTGTGTGAGAAGTCAGGACATCATCTGTTACGTCACTATAACAGCCGCATATGAGCTGCAACAAAAGACTCGAGCCGAGGGAGCGCGCGCGCTTCCTGTTTTGGCGCTGCTCAGAAAACCAATAGTGTGCAGAAAACATCTCGGCCGTGGTTTCACATCGTTGCTGTGGGATGCCTTAGCGTCTGCAGAAGCAATCAGTTTCTTGCGTTCGTTAAGATTGATGTTTGGTTATGTCGTGGCTTTGAGCTGCTCGCTGTTTTATTGATTGCGTTTCCACCGCCGCCATGTTGTCGATCCCACGCCTCCTCTGCGCTGCTCTGGGGATGATGATGATTAGTAAATGGCGTATTGGAGCATATTCTGTACTGCTTAGTGAGTAGTTTTTGAATATTGGCTCCACCAAGAAAGTTAAGCTCAAATCGCCTGGTTTTTATTGAATTTCGTTACTTTTTCTTCTTTATTTAACCTGCTGCTATTTTTGTCCATTACATGATCTGGACACAAGAGGGATGAAAGTGGCACAGGTGTCCTAAAGGCACAAATAATGTGCGAGAAGTATATACTAGCAACACTGAATACTATGTCTTAGTCCAGGACGGGTGCATAATGGCCAACTCGTGCTTTCAAATGAAATAATTATGATGGTTTGTAAATGCAGTGGTTTTTCAATCAGGGGTCCAGGGCCCACAGCAGGTCGACTTAAATAGTTAACCATATAAAGCCATTCTGTAACATATCTGATAGACATAATCAAAACTTTGTATACAGAATGATTTCAAAGCAATCTTCTACATGCCATCTGCTGTTTAATTGTAAAAAAAAATAAAGGCCTTTTAGTATAAATGTTCATCTTCAGGTTTGTGGTACACATGTCTTTTTGTTGTAAAATCTGATGAATTTACTAAAGTAAACACAAGCTTTTATTGTTAGTAATATTTCAAGATGGAACATTGACTAGATTGAAGCAACTCATTTACTTAGTTATACATAGGCTACGTAATTATTATTATTACTTGAACAAAAGAAATGTTGGTGGTAATGGTTCTACAGGCTTTCGATGCAAAGTTGTTGAAACTCACAGAGGATGTTTTATTAAGTTAATTTTTAGTTTTATTGCTGTTTGTGCCAATAAAGTACCGTTTCACATGTATTTATCACTTGTCTCCTTTGTCCTATTTTCACAATTGTGTAAAGATAATTTCTAATTGTTTTATTCAATAAAATCTTAAGTTTTTCCTGTAGTTTCCATTAAATACAATAAATGATAAAAAGGACAAGGTCTTTATCTCTTGATTACAGCCTTTGTCAAGAGCAGAAATGGAAAGGAAACACTATAAATCATACAATTTAGTTTTTCAGTGTAATAAATGTAGGCTCATAAATGACCCAACAAAGTACATTTAAATTATTGATAGGAAAAAAATATACATTTGTGACATTCATATTTTATGCACTTGTTTATTTTATCTTTTACAAACGATACATGAATATTATGATCTATATTGTTATGATCTTTTCTCAGTGGGTATTTGGCGCCCTCTAACGAATAAATAGTGAGTAGCATTAAAACGCCTTATTTTAAGTGACCAATCACAGCGCTCGTTATTAGCAGGCCTCAGAAAGAGCCGCTGTAAAGGTGACATTTCTCCGTCTGGTCACCGTAGTCAATACCATACAGACTCATTATCAAAAAAAACAGAGTGCTGGCACAGATATAAGCATGTCTTCCCTCAGGAGGACGGCGGGTGTCCTCCGCACCGGTCTGCAGCTCCTCAGACGCGGACCTCAGCAGATGACCGTGAGAAAGTGAGTATTTATGATCTGAAGGCTAACAGGCTAAACATGCTCCTTGAATCCAGTAAACTGTGTTTTTATGTCTTGGAAAGTCTAAATAACACGGAGTAGCGGTTGTAATTTAGTTTAAATGTACAAAATCGGTCAGATTTGAGAGATTGCTGGATGTAAATAGAGTTTAGTAGGTACTCCGGTCGTTCAGTGAAGGTAATATGGCGCTGAATGATAAACATTTTATTACATACAATAGTTTTGACCAAAAACTTGAGTTTACCACTGCATATATCATGGTTTGTAATGCTGTGGGTTGGCATTAGGACCATTAGCCATTATGTTTTATGTACTCACTAGTATTGTTTTCTGTGTGTCGTGTTTTAGGGCAGGAGGTGGCCCTCATATTGAACCCCAGTACAGACAACCTCCTCAGATCACCAAGAACCAGAAGTTCCAGGCCGAGCTGCTCAGCGGTGCCATGTGGTTCTGGATCCTGTGGCACACCTGGCACGACTCGGATGCCATCCTGGTAAGCGGAAACGGCATCAGAACTTGAGATTAAATGCTCCTGCTTTTAGGCATAACAAACAGACCACCTGCCACTTATCTAAATGTCTCTCTAGGGTCATTTCCCATGGCCGGACACTTCAGCATGGACCGATGAGGAGCTGGGAATCCCACCTGATGATGAAGAGTAGACTCGCCTTCAGTGCAGGCCTGCCATATGCATTCAAGTCATTTACACACAGAGGAAACTGCTTATTTCTTCAGTGTGGTTACCTGATGTTTCTCCTCTCTGCTTTGCATCTGTTCACTAGATGTTATCGCAAACCCGCACATTTTCTGCAGAGGAAACAGAGCTCCTGTTATGTGTATGGACTTATTGTCAAGTCTGATTGTAAAAGTTGCATTATAATATAAATAAAAGTCATCGACTCATGAATTTGTCAATAGAACAGTGTTTTATCACTTAACACTTGGTAAAGGGAAGGGGAAAACAGTGTGATCTACAAAACATTTCCCTCATCTCTCATATATATATATATATATATACACATTGCATTGGAGAAAGTCCATCACATCCAAAACTTTTCAAAGAGAACTATTAAGGAACAGAACACAGCATTTGAAAACACAGTGACATTAAGTCTATACCACAGTTGAATATGGAAATGAATGCTAGAGCTTAATAAATACTGTACAATTAATGCATCAAAGCAAAGGAAACCTGTCTGAAGACCAGCTCGATCGATCAAATATGAAGGATATGAGCGGTTTTCCTCCGAATGCTCCATTTCGAACGGTGTCGGTCTACGTGAAGGTTAGTGAGGAGTGGGAACAGAATATTTCAATCGTAAAAAACATGCGGATGAGCAAAACTCAAAACCGTAACAAAGCCTGAGTTTTAGCAGTTGTCCGAATCAAGTCATGTAGATTCAAAATAGTGCATTTGCTTTTTGAACCAACACACTTCTTACACAAAAGTCAAGAATAGCTGATCAAAATCTGTTGGTGTCGTTCTGTTCTCGCAAACTCAGGATTATTTTTACATACTTTACAGCGGGACACAATTTTGTTCTGAATCTGGGATTTGCAATCACAAGACCAAAAATAAATGGAATTATATATACATTTGTTGGCAAGTTTGTTGAAACAAGTACAAAACGCGATTGTATGACGGTGCTGGTGATGAATTCAAAGATGTCACCTGTTTGATGTTCCCTGAGAAAACGTTTCATAGCCTCTCTAAGAAATTCACACACAAGCACCACTATTTTTTTTTTTTGTTTTTTTTTTTTTGTTCCCACTGAAATTCTTTTGTCCCGTTTCAACAGGTCATAAAGACAACATAAAGCAACGTTATCCAAACAGTCAACTTGCGCTAACATTTTAGAGGTAAATTTAACAGGTAAAGTCATTCAAATTATTATTATTTTCAAAGTAGCATTAAATGTGTTAATTACAAAATCCATAAACTGAACCTAAAACTTAAGCTCATTCCTCTTGTACTGGTAACATTGAAATTATACTCATATTTACAGAACTATTCAATGCAAAAGGAGAAACAGGAAACTCAAGAATGCAATATAAATCCTTATAGCTTTCAAATTAATAAATAAGTTATCCAGTCAAAAAATATCTTAAAACAAACCAAACAGAACATAAATTATGCAGAATGAGCTAAAGATCATTGTCAATCACGTGACAAGCATATTTAGTCTTCGCAAACTACATCACACAGTATTTCAAAGGCAGCGCTCCAGGATGCAGTACCTCTCTGTGGCCACTGGGTTGTGACAGAAGCAAATAAATGTGACAAAACATGTGCGATTTTCCTCAATGTTGCCAGTGTAAAAGGACTATTCCGGGTTTCCACTACCTTTCGAGATATTTAAAAAAAAAAAAAGCGTTGGCAATCCGATTGCAAACACAGACTTCCACTGTAAGTACATCTGTCAGCATTTTTGTCTTTTAAAAATGTTGTTTTTACAGACTAATGTACAAGTTTGAACTATAATTTGAATATTTTAGAAAAAAAAAACTAAAATATTCATTTAAATTGCTAATTTAAGACAAATAAAGCACTGTCAAATCCAAGGAAAATCATGCAATTGTATCTTTGCCACTTTCTTTTGATGTTCCACCGTGAGAGGACTTCCTGCACATCCTAAAAGAGCGGCCCACTAAATCATCAATACATCACTCGCTGCTGTACAATTATTGCTTAAAGGGGTAGAGGGGGCTGGAAAAGGATTTATAAACAATCAGCACCATTTCAAAAGCTCATACATCAGCCTGAGACAATCTAAAGGAGAGAGAAATAGGCAGATTGAAAATGACTTGAGGGGAATCTGAGGATCAATGGAACAGTCCCAGTGTCAGGCCGTAGAGACCTGCGAGCGCCTGGACACTCATGCTACAAAGATGTGAGAAGAGGTAGGGTGGGGGAGAGGAGAGGCCTCAGCCCGTGATACACATTTGCGGCCCGACACACACGCTGCTCTCAGTCTGGACCTCCAACCAGTTATTTCTGTGCTTCCTCTTGAAACTTTTGGCTGTTAATGCTTTAATGTTGTCCAAGGTAAAGCAGTTTGCCTGCATTGATGGATAATGTGTTGTGTATTTCGTGCGATTGGTGAAAAGGTGAGCCATTAAACATACCCTGTCACCTAAACATGCACAGTGAGTAAGAGAACTGTGTGTGTGTGTGTGTGTGCGTGTGTGTGTGTGTGTGTGTGTGATAATCCCAGCGTATAAAGAAAAGCAGCTGTGCTGATTTATTACACATAGTCTCGTTGTTTCCTCAGTCATGCTACAGGAATAAGCCTTTATGGCGACTCATTTTCAATATCTTCCCAAGCCTCTGTTTAGCCGTCGCCTGTCCTTTCTTGGGACGCTTTCCTGCAAAACAACCATGAAAACATGATATAAGCAAAAGCGTTCAAGTCAATACAAGGAGTTTAGTAAAGTATAATTGTTGCAAACATAATTGTTACCCCAAAAATACACATTTTTGGAGTGATGTTGTGAACTCCCAAATGTGTTTTATGGGTAAACAACATATAAGAGGGTTAATGACGGGAAAATAAAATATAAAGGTAACTCCTTTAAAAATGTAGTTTAATACCTTTTATAGCATGTTTAAGAAAATTTAATTTAAAAAAGAAATTTAATCACTCAAAAATGTCATGTGGTGTAACCTGAATATATGAAAGTGCACAATTATTTTTAAAATGATCTTTTACATATTTTAAAGCAAAAAGAAGAAAGGTAAAGAAAAGTAAAAAAAAAAAATCTAAATTTAAGGAAAAAATACCTTTAAATCAGTTTTCAAAATGTACATATACATACTGTAAAGGAAAACAATTCTTTAACAAAGAAAATTCTCAATTTTCTTTCACATGCAAAATAAAAAAAAAAAAAAATCACATTTTTATATTGAAAAATGTATCGTTTTAACAAAAAATATTTTCAAAATGTTCAAAATGTATTCATGTCTAATTTACTTTATGTACAAATATCAACAAAATAATTAATAAATACTGTAGGATTACATTTTAGATGAGTTGCACCACATGATATTTTGCAACCTTGCCATGTCATAAAAAGTTAAAATTAAGTCATAAAAAGTTCAAAATTCACTCCCTCTCTCAAAAAAAAAAAAAAAAAAAAAAAATTATATATATATATCTCATGTGGTGCAACCAACATGCAGGGAAAAAAAAAAAATATTATATATATATATATTTTTTTTTTTTTTTTTTTTTCCTGCATGTTGGTTGCACCACATGACCTTATTTTTTTAATAAAAACAGTTTTACCATTTTCTCTTTTTGTCTAGGCAACAATAATAAAAGCTCAGTCTGCTCACCTTTAGTGGCCTGGTTGCTGATGGGTGTGGGGTTGGGCGCGTGTCTTTTGGAGGGGTGGAGTGGAGGAGAAAGTGAACTCTCTCTGTATGAATATTCCTCTCCAAGACTCCCATCTTCTCCCTCCGGGCTGCGGGGTGCCGAACAGGGTTCACTGCTGTCCCATGTGTCACTGCTGCTGTTGCTGTTACTGTTACCCTGACTTGACCACCAATGCTGCTGTAAAATATCGCCCCCTTCTGATGCCTGCTGGCACAGCAGCCCCGCCATGGACAGCATGCCCTGAATGGCACACTCTGTGCTCGGTGAGGTAGGACGTTCTCTGTGGACAAGTAGTTCTCAATTTTAGCACAGAGAAAAAGGACTTAAATTAGCTTTTAATCTGTGCCTGTTTTCTCAGGTGTGTGAAATGAAGGGCAGCCATACCGTTTTAACGCTTGCTTATGGTGGCCGTGTGGTCGGCCGCTCAGATGCTCTACAAAACTCCCTGAGTCTCTCTTACTTCCTCCATCCTCTTCCTCAGAACTCTCGGACTCCGATGAGCGTTTCTGTGAAAGGAAAGGGTGACAGACAGAAAAGAATGATTTTAAAGGGGTCATGAACAGCATTTTTAACTGACTTTGAGGTCCACTTATAATGTTAGCAATATTTTTACATCAAAAACCATCCTAATTTACAAGTAATAGGCCATTACCTATCCTGTTTTGGATGCTCTCTTTGAAACATGGCGCATTCAAGACTTGGAAGTTAAACGGCCACTGCTATGAGTGGGTTTTGCATATTAAAATAATTTTCAACGTCCCTGACGTTACATGTGTGGAACTGTTTTGAAAACGTCCGATGTTGAAAAATATAAACCGGTGAAATTCAGCCATACGAGTTTGAGCCAGAGTCTGATCCTGAATCTGAAGGTAATTAATCCGCTTTATTTTTATGAATTACTTATGTATTTGTGAGGTAGTGTTGTATTTTATGACATTAAATTAGTGTTGAAACGAAGGTGCTACTGAAAGGTGTTTCTCTTCTTACATAGTTGAAACACTTTCCAACTGTGAAACATTTATTTGTATTACAACCAAGTCTTGGTTGTGGCAAATTAAGTTTAAGTACTCGGATTTACCTCAATTTTCCACAATTTGTCTCTGCACAATGCCTTGTAATCCTCAGAGGCATCTCTATGGTTTTGTTGCAGGATTAATCTTGTGTTTCTCTCTTGTATTTACTACTGCGTTACATGCATGTGTTGGTGGGCGGGGCTTAAGAGGACGTCTTTCGTCACATTATGATGTAATAATGTGACGAAATCCGAAGAGAGTTGTTTTCCGAGCTTGGTTTCAATAAAAGCTGTTTTAGGACTAACACGTTTTGAGTTCTGAAACGTACAGGATATTTTTATAGTACAATAATCTCTTATAAGTCAAAAGTCAAATTTGTTTTCTCAATTAAGCCATTTAATCAAACAAAAGGAGATTAATCGACATCAGCAGTACCTCAGCACAATCCTCTGCGTCTGACTCAGAGTCACTGTCTGAAGATGCTACACGTGGCGACTCTGTCCGCAGTTCTGTCTGCACCGTTAGACCTGACAAAATAAGATGATGGTCAAACAAATTTCTTTATACACACTAATCAATCAATAATAACACAAGAAAATTACGCTTTTGTCTTTACACAGACTGGCTTCAAGCTTAAATCCACCTTATTTTAAACGTAAGAGCGGGTGCAGCCATTTGTAACTTGAATGTGTCTGGCTTTAGGTGTCACACTTCAGGTGTTTTTAGCTGAAAATGACATGCCAAACTTGTATCTCTTACTATAGTATTTTAGTGTATTGTCGCAATTACAAACACACTGGTTTGTAGCACACTGTTAGTTATTTTCTCGAATAGCAGCTAATGAATCAGAAGTCTCGTACATTCACAGAAAATCTCTTACTTCCACGTTACAAAATAAGGTGGATATTCAGTCTGGAAAGCAAAAGCTGTGTTGCGACAACCTCTACTGCTCCAAGCGACTCACCATGATTGAGTGGTTTCTTGATAGTGCAGTGTACTCCAAATTCATCCTCTCGCTTTTCTTTTTTCACTTTTTCTTGTGGGCACATTCTTTCCAATTTTATCCTGTGTTGATGGTACTGCAACATTTCCACTTCACTGACTTTGGCTGCCACATCACTGATAGATAACCTCTCCCTGTGAAGGACCAAAATATAAAACTTTATGCATTAAATTAATATATTACATGTTATAAATAAACCTACTACCATTTAAAAGGGGGTCATAAGATTTTAAAAAAAATGTTTTCAAAAAAACCCTCTTCTACTAACCAAGACTGCATTTATTTAATAATAATAATAATAATAATACAGTCAAACAGTAATATTGTGAAATATTACAATATTTTTTTTTCAATTTTAATATATTTTAAAATGTAATTTATTCCTGTGATGTCAAAGCTGAATTTTCAGCATCATTACTCCAGACTTCAGTGTCACATGATCCTTCAGAAATCATTGCAATATGCTGCTCAAAAAACATTTATTATTATTATCTAAGTTGAAAACAGTTGTACTGCTTTAATATGTTTGTGGAGACCGGATTCAAAATCTTTTTTAAATTATGTAAGTCTTTACGGTCACTTTTGATCAATTTTGTAAATCTTTGCTGAATAAAAGTATTAATTTCTTAAAAAAAAAAAAAATCATCCCAGAATTTTGATCAGTAGTTTATATTTTATATTTTATTAACACTACCACCTCTTCCACTACTAATGACAATAAAAGTAAATAAACTAACATAAAAAAAAATGATCAAACCATACCATGTCAAGAATTAAGAGGTCCAAATAATCTCCTAATTTTACTATTTTCGGTATGTCACATTAAAGTCGTAAATAAAAAAAATGTTAAATGAAAACAAAAAGGCATACAGCCATTCAATTATGTATTTTGCACAATTATGTATTTTTCGGGACCCTCACCTCATTATTTTGCCATTACATAGCACCAGGCGCAGGGCATTGTCATGACCACCATCAACAGCTACTGCAGACAGTGAAGACACTTTCTTAAACTTGCCATTCACTTTGGAGCTGAAGGCTGGGTCCTGTTACAAGAAACAAATTTTTACTGGAAATAGAAGAATAATTGCATGCTGCTAAAGCAGGGAACCTATCTGATATCAACGTGAAAACCATTTGATAGCATTGTATTACAGTCATATCATAAGGAATAATGAAAGTTAATGCTGTTGTAGAGAATGGATAAGAAATATGAGCTTCATGCTACAGTGCATTATGGGGGGAAAAATCTGACTGACTCACCTCCTCAAGCGGTCCGACCTCCAGTCTCTTTAATACCTCCAGCGTGTGAAGCTCCAGGATGTCTAAGTTAGAGGGCAGTTTCCGGCTGTGATGATGATGATGGTGGTGGTGGTGGTGTCGATGATGATGGTCTTGTAGCCGCCGAGCTGCACGACGTGCCTGATATCCTTTCTCCAGTGATGAGGGTGTTAAAGAGCACTCAGCACTTCCCTGAGATTTTCCAGCTTTATTTGATTCATCCTGTTCAAGAAAAATGACAGCAAATTTTTTGGAGCTGTTTTAGGTTATGTAGAAACACCTATGATATTAAATAGCACACATTTTAGTTAAAACTTAACAGGAAAAAAACAAAACATTTTAAGAAATAATGTTAATACACATTAAAAGTACAGATTTGGTAAGAATTTATATTTTTCTTTAAAATTTTGTTTAATCAAATTTAAATGAATATTAATTGTAGATTTGCTTTAGTTGAATATACATTTAATTTACTCCAAGCTGTGTAAGAATTCATATTTAAAGTTTTGGGTGTATAATAATTAATATTAATTTCATCTTTCAAATTTAGTTTAATCATATTTAAATGGATATTAACTGTAAATGTTCCTCCATTGAATATACATTTTAATTTATTTAACTATTGAATTGAATTTATAGTCCAGGATGTGTAAAAATTAATATTAATGTAATATTATCAATTTGTTTTAAAATTTACATTAAATTTAAATTAATATTTTCTTTTTAATTTTAATAAAATTTAAATTAATTTATAGTCCAGCCTGTGAAAAGAATTAATATTAATCTAATCTTGTAAATTTAATCACATTTAAATGAATAATAATTATACATTTGCTTCAGTTGAATAAATACTAAATTTACTCCAAGCTGTGTAAGAATTGCCATTTAAATTTCATTTAGTTTAATTTAATTTAATTTCATTTCCAGGCAGTGCAAGAGTAATAAGTCAAGCGTTCAAATGTTGTTTAATCAAATTTAAAATTAATCTTAATTGTGCTTTATTTTAAATTTAGCTTTAGTTTAATATAAATTTTAAAAAAATCCAATTTGTGTAAGAATTAATATTATTTTTTATTTAGTTTAGTTTATTTTGATTTAATTGAACTGAATTTAATTTATGTAGACGTTATTGCCCAGACATATTGGCAAGACAGAAACTAATTGTTCCCATAAAGTTACAAAGCGAATATCAAAACAAAAAGCATGCAACTATCTCTTACGGTCACAACACCTGTCTAAACATGTGAACTACTCAGAGTCATCACCCATTCAGAACCACTCGACTTCTTCAGGCTCATCTTACCTCCAGGTGGCGGATCTCCTTGGTCAGAGCTTTAATGAGATGGCTTGGCCTGATGTGGTCTGGAACCTCACTGTTAGGTTGAGTCAACTGTACAGGAAACAGAGAAAACTACCATGTAGAACAGCCACAGGACTTTCACTAAAACAATATTGACATCGTAAAAGCGGATGTTCTCTTGCCTCCCTCCTCAGCCATGTCTTCAGTGATGAAATTAAAGCTTTCACCCCATCCACTAGATAATCCTGAGGTTGACATGCATCCTCCCGCAGCTCTGAAAACACAAACATGTTTTCATTTTCACTCCATCTACATCTGCAACTACTAAGTGAAAAGTTTATGTGAGGAGGAATAGCTGACAATATGTTAAGTTGATATATCAACATTTTAACATCATATTCACGGTTCTCTTATATTGGTTAATGGTCACATGACGGCTGTGAACATGAAATATTGAATTTGTTTTCAGTGAGTGTTTTATTTGTTTTTGTTTGTATTTACCCTAAACTAAAGCACTGCAGGAGTTGTTCTTTCCCACTCACCTTTAAGGGTCTCCAGAAGGTTTTTGGCGACATACCAGCAGATGGCCTCAAAGTATGGGAACTTAAAAAGATCTGGAGTCTTCAGTCTACGTTCCATCTCATAACACCTGAAATGATAAGAGTTAAATCAGCTCCGGTAACTATAGTGACCGCAACAGCATAGACAAGCTTAATGAGAAGGATAAATATTGAGGAATTAATTCACGGTTTTACCTGAGCTGCATGCCTATGTTTAAATTGTGCAGGAAGTTCCCACCAAACGCCATGGAGTCCTGAGAAGTGAGCACTGCATGGATCCAACCTGTAGAGAGCAACAGAGATCAACATTCAGATTTTTTGCTGACCTAATTCACTTCTACAAGCCCAACAGTAAACTATTATTTTATCATTTTATTTTTAATTATGTCTCTGTATAAATGTTATATACATATTTTCATTAAACATTAACTTAAATCACAAACATTTTGGAGCCATTTTAGAAGACGAGTCATGCCATGTAGAAACCCCCATTACATTAACTAACATATATTTAGTATAAAAAAATTTATATAAATTTTAATCCAGGTTGATTAAAATCAATATTGATTTAAAGTTTAACATTTATTTAATAAAACTGTATGAACGCAAGTATGATATATAGAAACAAACACACACACGTAAATTTTATACAGAACCATTTTAACTGATGTTTCAAAGTTTTTCTTGCAATTTTCATCCCTACAATACTCTGATTTGACTTTCTAACATGACTAACACAGCATCTTTTATCCTATGCAGTACTTGTTTCTTTAGGAAAAATCCCTCCACATCATCACCAAGTAATTTCAACAAAACACATATCACACCAGTAACCAGTATGTGATATACCTACAAGCACACATCAGCAAAAGCTAAATATAGAGTACTCTCACACCCACACCGCTCTGCCACTGACAGAAACATCAGTTTTATCTCCCCGTCTGGCTGCATGTGTATTGCCCACCATGTGCAGACATGCAGCTAAACAAGAGGGGGATTTCTGCTTTGTCATGTGTGACGTTCTGCTCGCGGAGGGAAACCCACATGCTTACTTTCACACACCACAAACACATGCTGTGATAATGAATCCCCCTAGAAGAGTTACGTCTACTACCTCCGCACTGGTTAAAGACCATTTATAGAACTCTGAATGTGTGTTGAATTAAGCAGCTCTCATGAGTGGTGAAAATAACATTCAGATACTTTTCATTGTTTCCATTCGGTGAGATGCACGTGAATTTCATCACAGCCCTTCAGAGTGTTTTCAGTCTGTTTACCACGTTGCTCAGCGAAGACCGTTGCCCAACAATCCCTCTGTAACAAGGGTCATCAGTTGTTGGACGCTGATCCACATTTTCCTGGCAGAAGCCCTGGGAAACCGCCTGATATTACTTTCGCCTGCCGTGCCGTGTACGTGTTTTTCTGAGAAAGCGCACATCCTATTTTGTGTCGTGGGTCAATTAAGGACACAAAAGGCATGTTGTTACTTGAGTCAATGACAAATAAGTGTCCACATTAAAGAAATAGGAAAAATCTTTTAAAAATGTAGTTAGGCTCTTGGCAATGTACACTTTGTATTTCTATTGGTTGTTATATGTTTTGAAAAATATGACTGTACTTTATTTTACAGTACATGTGCTTTCAATGTACTTACCACAAAAGTACTGAGTAATGTAAGCTAACTACATGGCTTAAGTTAAGGTACTGGGGTAGGTTCAGAGTTAGTACTTAGTTACTACCCAGTTAGTGTCATTACTACAATAAAGTACATAGTATGTTCATGCGAAACAGGACTGTAAAATACTACCAACAATATTTGAACCATTTTTAAGAAAAGTTTCAAATCAATGACACTAATGGCGCTTTTGCTTTGCATGGTACGATTCGGTACTGCTCACTTTTTGGTGCTTTTCCACTGCATGGGACGGCTCGGTATGGAACAGTATGGCTCACTTAAATGGTACCACCTCAGTTGAGGTTCCAATCGTGCCGTACTGTTACTAAATGTGGTGTGTAAACACTGCAGATCACTGTTTGGTGAGAGAAAATCGTCACGCAGCGTCATTGGATTTGAAACACGACACACCAAACCCACAGTAAAAGCCACAGCACTGTCATTTGTTTCACGTAACGACTTGCATTAAATGACCGTTGTACGCAACTTGAAAAAAAGAAATGGCTGTGTTTTGGGCAGTAGACGAGGTGCAGACTCCGTTGGTAGCTGAGGAGCGCATCCACGGCAGTAGAGGCGGCGCAATTATAACTATCAGTCTAAAATCCCACCCACTTTGAAGTGGTCCTAAACAGCCGTGGAAAAGCAAACCAAAAGTAAAGCGAGCCGAGCTGTGCCGTACTGAGTAGTACACTACAAACATGTTTTTAAAATATATTCTTCAAGGTACTTTTTTTTCCTCCTACAACCAATGTCATGAATTATTAATTCATAAATGTTACTTTTTGGGGAGTCACACCACATGACAGTTTACAGCCTAAACTAACCTTTTCTAGTCACAAATTATTTTAAGAGACATATTAACCTCGACACTTAGTCACGAGTGTCAGTCTCGTATAGCCAGTCCTTCAGACTGACGGCACAAGCACAAGCTCTCATTGGCCAAGGACCGGCCAAGAGGACATCCGAACTACATTTAAAGCAACCAGTCACAGTTCATTTTGTTCCACGTCATGTCCCTACCATAACAGGGTAGAATGCATCTGCAAGTTTACTGCAACAATGGTGATGCAAACTTCACAAACTTTTGAAAATACAGCGTTTAGTTGATGCTGATAAGCACTCATTGTCACAGTTGTAAACGCAACAGCTTTCTTCTTCCATGAGGGGGTTTGGCTTCACAATGGTTTCATTTCCAGGCAGTCCGTTAAAGAATGCGACACACATCTTTTGGAAATCCGACGACACCTTTGAAGTGTTTCCCATTTTGTGTGCCATATGAATCAGACATTCAGCCAACGGTCCGCTGGCGTTCATTTGATATTATGACAGTTGTACTAACCTGACATTTTAAACATGAAAATTTTTTTAATTTAATATTTAAAAGTATACTTATAATTTAAATTAATTTATAATTTAAAATTATTTTTAATTAATTTGTTCTGTTTCATCATCAACAGAAACTGCAGAAGAATATAATGGTTGACTGTTAGGAATGGTGTATAACTGGTGTGCACCTGCCCAACCTTCAGGACTTGTACATGTCCAGAGTGAAGTAACATCATCACAGACCCCTCTCGCCCAGGTCACAACCTGTTTGTACTTCTGCTGTCAGAACATCTAGGCATAAACACTTTCTTTCCCCAGGCTATCTCCACCAAACAGCTAGTCCACCAATTAATACTTGTTTTTATAATTCAGAATTCTGTACTCTTATGGTAATTTATGCAACCTGAGAGATAAGCTCCAGTTCGGACGCGTACATGGACAGCTGCAGACAGCACGGATACGGACTACTTGTATTTATACTACTGAAAGCGCACGCTGGGGTCCGTTCGGCCTACGTATTCCACGTGCGCGCAGTAAATCGGCGTGTACAGTTTCACACATGCGCACACACTTTCTTCTTTGCTCAAACTCTGGGCAATATCCCTCCATGAATTACTGCACATCTGGCTGTCTTTATATTGTTTTAACGGTGGATTGTAGTGGTGTGGGTAGTGACGGACTTCTTCGCACAGCCTCTCTTCAAATTCTACGTCCATGTTGTTTTTCCAGCGCATGCGCAGTTGGCGCTTTTGTAGCCTAGTTTACATCACACGGACCCTAGCGTACTCGCAGAAGCAGAAAGTATTACACTAGCTTTAATAAATCATAAATAGATTCTTAGGCAATAAATAGATCCTTACTATGTAAATATATATATTTTTATTTATACAGTTGTATATACAGTACATAATGCACACATCTGTACATAAGTCTTCTGATCTAGATGTATATTACTTTATTTTTTACTTATTTTTATTTTTTATTTATTTATTTTTTTTAATCTTGTATAAAATGTTCCATCCTTTAAATGTTTCTACCCTTTTGTGTTATATATGTACCCAGAGCTCCTGGAAACCACAACAAATTCCAAATTCCTGTTTGTGTACACTTGGCAAATAAAGCTCATTCTGATTCTGATAATAATAATGTAAAGAGGTGGTTGGGCATAATCTCTTAAATGGATACAAAAAGTGGTATGTTTGGCTAATTCTGTGTTCTCACCAGTGGGGAGGAATATGGTAGTTCCCTGCTTCACCACACATTTGTAACACTTGTCGACTTTTTCCCCAAAGAATACTTCGCTCTGATTGGGCGATGAGCTCCAGGACTCATATAGTGCAAGGTTAGCCTTAGTTGGCTTGATCAAGTAGAAAATCTTCTCTCCCTGCACACACAAACACAAAATATACCAACATTTCATTGGAACTGCTTATCAAAACTGTAAAATAAAAAAAAACACATGATTGGAGTGCCACAAATTACTCATGAATCCTTCAACATGGTGATATACAAAAGTGTACTTCTTAAAACAGATTACCATCATCAAACAGGCCTCGGCTCTTACCCAAAGAACATGATACCACACTGAAGTTCCTCCAAAGTCGATGTGGAAGTCTGTGTAACTATTTTTCATTCCCATGAGACAATACTTCTGCACAAATGGTTTGGGAAAGAACGAGTCGTCAGGCCAGTAGTTCTCCACCCAGGACATCTTCTGCGCTATTTCAGGAACCTCCACCAAATCAGACATCCTACAACAGGACAGGAAACAAAATTTCAATTTCAATCAAGCACTTGTGTGTATTAAATGTTAGTTGAATGTATGTAAATCATAAAAATGTAGCTACATAATTGCAAAGAAAGGAAACAGACGTACTTTGTATCAGAGAACTCCAGGCTGATAACATTCAAAACTTTGGGCCGTTCAGGTTGGTAGTAATATTTCACAAACTCTCCCAGCTTCAGCTTGCTGTCGGCCTGTCTTGCGACATCAATAACGTCGATGACTTTATTTGCACCTGGAAAAAGAAAGTGGATATTTTCAGATTGGGCGTGTGTTTCAGGGCATCAATTCTCCGCTATATATTCTGTATGTCGGTTTCACAATCACAAAGTCTGTAATAAGGCTTTTGAGAGACACAGCTGCAGGGCCGCAAATCACAAATGACAGCAGAAGACCGGAAACGACGCTGGACAGATGGTGGTGGAGTGACTGCAGTCCCTCAACACACACGCAGCTGGCCAGCGTCTGATGATAGGGAACAGCTGGAGGAACACATAAATGTGAAAGACTCAAAACCTAAGTTGGGAACTGGACATAACTGCAAAACTTTGCACAGCTTTTGAACCAATGCTGATAATCAATGCTGAAGTTATATCTAGCATCCGCCAGACCGCCTTCCATATTCAACTTACAAAGAAAGTCTAACACCTCTCAGTTCAAAACGCTTATGCTACATCCTGCGCCTTCCGTATTCAACTTACGAAAAAAGCGTAACATCAGTTATGTTTTTTTCCGTACGCTTTTGTTTTGCCTTTTAATATTATAGAAATATTTTAGAAATTTTAGCACTTCAACTTATTTTAGTTAGTTGCAAGACAACATTTATAATTTTCGTTTGTTTTTTAGCTTAAGTTTTTCTTCTACTATTTATTTTATTTCCATTTATATTTTATATAATTATTATTTTAAATAATTTTATTGTAAGTTAACAATAACATCACTAAGGAGGACTAGATTTGTTGAGCATCAAAACACCATAAAACTATCAAAAGTTGTCCATACAACTTCTGCACTATATTCAAAGTCTTCTGAAGCTGCAGATAACTTATTTGAGAAACATACCGGATATTAGGCTTGACAGTCCCAGTTGCTGTTCACTTTCATTATATGGAAAAGAGCAGCTTGAACATTCTGCCAAGCATCATATTTTATGTTCTACAGAAGAACGTCATACAGGTTTTAAAATGATGTGATGGTAAATGATTTCCATTTTTTTCCTTTAACTTCCTTTTAAAATTGTTGCTCTGATAAATTATGTTACATAAAATTCTTTTCTAAGTTTACCCATACATGGAAGAATGCGTGTTTCTCACAATGTCGGTCTTTTCTAAGAAAAGAAAAGCAGGTGGAGGGAGAAAATGGAAGAAACGACAGACAGAGAAGGTTAGTGGCCTTTTGTCTGTGCCCAACTGGCTAGGTAACATGATCTGTTGAGTGCACCCCACACACACACCCCTCTTCCCCTCGACACCTGTTACTATTAAAACAGTTCCAGCTTAAAGATCAGCGGCGTGCGAAAGAGGGAGCCATGTAACATAAGCATTGAGATAAAACAGCCCTATTGGGAACCAGATCTCAGACTGTCTGTGCTGTACAACAGCTTTGTAACTGGAGATGAAATGTTCTAAGGTCTAATGTAGAGGAGAGAGGAGATAACCTCCACAGCTGTACAGGAGCCCGGTCCAGACCCATTCACTACCAGCACGGACGGATAATCACAATCACAATGGCGCTTGGTAATCTAATGCTCCAATGTGTTTAAAGTTGTTCAAAAAGACTACTTGGTAGCTTAAGAAAAAAAAAAAAAAAGATAATGATCCCTCAAATTACTGACCCAAACAGCATATATGCACAAATATGATCAATAATTTGATTATATTATATGTGTGTGTCTGCTTATGAGTCCAAATGTGATCTAAATGTGATCTAAATGCATCTTTTGCTCTAGTGCCCCACTTACCAGACACTCTCCTGAGCTGTTATCTGATAGACCATAAATGTAACACACACAAACTGAGGTCTTACCAACATAATGCTCCACATCGCTGACAGAGAAAGAAGGAGAGGGCAGTTTGAGGCCCAGTCCATCCAGGTCATGCACCACTATGGGGTAAAGGAAGCCCTCCCTCTCCAGGAAGCGTTGGGTCACCTGACTCCCATGCATTGGCACCAGAATCCCATCGCCACTTTGGAACAGCCAAGACACACAAATCAATTGCAAGTCTTATCAGGTAAGTGCAAATTTCAAAGCCGTAACACATGTATCAATGATTGATTATGTTCTTTGAAACACGTTAGACATCAAAGTAGGAAAGTTCAAGATCTAATCTAGTTTTTATCCAGAGGTGCTTGTACCTGGCAAAGCTCCTGGCCTGGAGTTCCTGCACAAACACAGCAGTTCCTGCCTGGACGGGGCGTGCGCCATCATTTGGCTCTGTGTAGTCATGCCTATGCCAGTTGTTATACTTTTTCACTGAGAAAAAAGAAAGAAATATTCATAAGACTGAGCTTTGGACACAACAAAAGCAATTAAGAAACACGTGTACATGCACACACTTACTCATGGAGGGTCCATGGATGGGCTCACAGTTGGGACAGTGATAAACATCGATATCAGCAGCATGGTGCTCCACTACCTGAACACAACTGAAAAAAGGCAAGCAAGATAAGTACCCAATAAAATAAATATATAGAATTCTGCCATGAATTCTGAATGGTGCCACTGGCAAATAACACAAAGGAGTCTAAATCTTAAACATTTAAACTTGAGTTTATAAACTTTAGTATTGCTATATTTTGAATATTACCACACGGTTTACTTTTCTTTGGACGTGAACTCAATGACTAGAGGTGTATCGGTAAATGTATTTGTCTAGAACCGTACGGCACGGACGTGATGGTTCGGTGCATGCAATCACACGACAAATACAGTCAGTCACAGGCGATCCACACTCCAATCCAGAAGGGGGCACGTGTGGTAATGCAACGCTATTTGATAACCGCCAACACAGGAAAAAAGGCAGAAGAAAATAGCGCATACGTGAATGACTTGAACGCCTGAAAACAAAGTCCACAAGTAGAGTGTGTGTGTGTCGAATGCGTCTTTCTGCGCTTTTCAGTTTAGTAGCTGATTGTGACCAATTACCTTTTGTTACAATTACCTTATCAGCCCTGCAAAAAATATGACATACATGAGCATGTCAATAAATGTAAAGAAACCTAACATTGTGGATTTCTCCTTTGTCCGGTAACACTTTAATTTAGGGTCCAATTGTCACTATTTACTAGTTTCTTATTAGCGTGCATATTTCTAGGATATTGGCTGTTTATTAGTACTCAGAAATAGCTAAACTTAACTTCCTAAAGTTAAACATTAAAGTCAGAGTTAGTTAGTTAATAGTTATTAGTGAGAATTGGACCCTAAACAAAAATTTACCTACCATTTTTCCTACTGTACTGAAATTGTACTGAACCATGACCCCAAAAACGAGGTACATACCAAACCGTGACTTCTGTGTACCGTTAAACCCCTAACAATGACTTATTCACGCACTAGATTAAAACAACAACACAAAAATATTTAGTTATTGAGCGTAAAATTTGATGAAACTGCATAAACAAATGGTTTTTATGAAGCAAATACAAGTGGTGCTTTCACTGACATTTAAATTTTATCAAATACTTTTTATTTTATGACAGAAAAGTGTAAAATGGGTCAACCACAGTGAATTTATGCATCGCAACATTAAAAGGTACAGTATGAATTTGGATAATCACATGGGGAAGATTGCATTTAGCAGTTTTACTAAATTAGTAGTGTTTGTAAAGATTAACTTTAAGTGTTTACAATGACGACAAAAACACTACAATACAAATAATACAAATTAAACCAAAAACAATTACATTACTCTATAAGAGAATTTAAAACGGGTCACCAATGTTACCCAGTGAATGGCTGTTAGCAGACTCTACTGGTCAATATGATCCTTCATGACCAATCTGTCTTTCTTTCTAAATAGACAATGCTGGTAATGTTCTATGTTGCATGGCATAATGGTGTCATTATCTCAACTTATCAGAAATGTCAAAATTTTTACATAGTTTACGTCAGTGTTGCATCACAATTGTGGGATTTCCTCCACCATTCATGTCACTCAAACCGCAGGCCAAGTCATGTTGCCAAAAAAGCCAAACCACAACCATTATGCTCAGCCACCCACACAAAGACGCATTCCTAAAGGTTCATTTCAGAGTCATACTGCCAATCACGTGAAATCAGCTAACTGTTTTGAAAGCCCAGCAGCAAGAGATTTACTGATGCCAAGACGAGTCAAACAACTGGGGCCACAAGACAACACAGAAAAGTGCTAACACTCACGCGGATGCGTTTACTGACACCTAGTCTGATATTTGCTCTACTTTCCTTGTAGCTTAATATAAGCTACTTTTTAGTCATGCAAGAACACTACAACTGTCCAAACTAAATTTCGGGAAAGGCCAAAATCTCCAAGAAAGGGCTGCATGTTGAATCACCAATTAAATTTGTTAAAAATCATAAATTCAGGTGCAGCAGACCACAACAACAGTTATTTTTCAAACTGGCCCAGCTACTGAGCAAAAACATTATGCGCAAAAGTGATTCATTTTAAAAGGAAGGACTTACTTTTATACAGCCAAAATACTGAGAACTTAGGCCATTCTGCACTTGGAGTCTTATGGCCTTAGCTCGCATGTATCCGTTAAGTCTACAAAATGATAGGCTGTCCCATTTATCTATTTAGGATTCAGAAGAGTGCATATGGGCAGCAATTATGCTCCCTTGATACGCTCTTTTGCTGTGCCCACACAGCGGACTATTACCTATAAGTGTATGAGGCATTGCGCCACATATTCTGACCCTGTCTCAAATGGTGCCCATGCGGTCCTCCTTGAATCCACAATTTTGAGACACAATACTGTAGCCGAATAGTAGTACTGGCATAGCTCCCAACTTGTGAACACCCTTCTAAGATCTAAAATGACAAATGGGACACCCTACGACCTCCCAGACTTCAAGCCGTCATTGTAAGTCTGTATATCAAGTAGGCTATTTGGGACAGGGCCTCTGTAGAGGACAGGAAAACTAGTCATGAAGAAGCTGTACATAGACACCTTATGTTCAGTAGATTGCTGGATGTTGCTGTAATGCATTTTAAGAGTGGTTTTGATTCCTTTTTGAGTTTAAATGATCCTGCTGTAAAGGCATAGGCTCTCTCTTTCATCAGAATAGAGTTGACATCAAGAGAGCATACAAGGCTGTTAAAATCAGCAGGGGACTTCAGCAAAAAGGTGATTCTCCTCAAAGAAAAGACAGCCTTTGAACACATGCAAGGGACTGAGTGTGCTTGTGTTTAAGCTTTGATCTCATTATTGCAGGAAACTGTAAGAAAGACCATGTAGAACCAGGTAGCAAAAGCTGTTGTCATCCCAGGAGAAATAAAAGCCCCAATATACAGCACAGTACTTGTTTTTTTTGCATGGTTAAAAATGAAGTTAGAAATATCTTTGCAGCAGTATACTGTTAGTGAACATCCACGCTGCAAACTGCGAATGAACTTCGTTTTTGGCCTGACTTTGCTCGAAATTACATCACACTTGTTCACTCTATGATTTCACTCGAAGTATATCAGGGCTTTAACCGTTTATTGCCTTAATCCTCTTTATAGAACACTTATCAATGTTCCCAAGAGGAGATTTTTCATGCTGCGGGCTAACAACTAAATTGCAGTTTTTACAAAACTGAAATGCTTTTGAGATTGAGTCTGATATATTCATCCTTTCCATTGCACTTCCTAATATTTAGAATACAATGTAGAAAAAAGTCGATCCTCAAAGAAGGCTTTTACCATATTTTTTCGATACAGGCAGGACTTCTGTTTGTCAGAAACCATGAACAGTTGCCAAAGTTGATATCATCATTAACCTTAAATTAACATTTCAGTGGTGCTTAACGAAGGGTCAACTTGATTGGATATTTTTTTTTTGCTTAATTTCTCTGAAGTTTAATTTTTGCGTGAAAAAAAGACAAATCTGCAAGCTGTTTCAAACACTGCATGATTGGTAGTGGTCGATATTGAGTATTTAATTGTTCATGATAATTTGGTATATTTTTACATTTAGATTACCATCATTTAGAGCAGCACTACTCTTTCTGTATAAATTGAGATTGTTTGGTTAAAATTAGAGATTACAATTCCCCCACCATTCTGAATAGACTACTAGACAATATCACATGTAATTTACTATACATTCTGACAAAATGTAACTGCTGAAGTCTTTTTTTTTAAATCGGTTTGAATAACTCAAAGACGTCACTTGTTTCATTACTGAATGAAGCAGAGATTTTGAAGGAACCTCTTTAGCCTGGAACAAGCCGGTCGGCCGGTGGGCAGTTTTTTGTGTGTGGGCTGACTAAGTTTTCTCAGTGTGTTCCACAGCATCAGCTAAAGTTTGTCCTCGACGGCTTTTTTCAGCCAATTCGAATCGCCGTCGGTGAGAGAGAGAACTCTGATTGGCTGTTCAGTATAGCAAACGAGTCAGTTCACGCGAATATAAGCAAAGAAGTCATGATGGCACAGACAGAAGGTTGTTCTAATTTTACGTCATCTTACCTGAGCACTCGAATGCACAAATATTTTCATGATGACATGAGTGAGTGGAATAAAGAACATGATCAGCATGATTGATATTCAAAACGGTAAGCGCGCTGCTTCGTTTATGGTTTGTATACATGCAGTCTTAGTTTCGCTTCCCCTTTTTGAATGACGAATATAGACAAATATATCTGCTTATATAGACAGTTATCTCCTTTATACGAAGGCACAGAATGCGCGTGCAAGATGACAGTCGGCTGAAGTTCTTTCAGTGTGTTCAAGCACATATTTTTTCACCCAATGTGACAACACCATCAGCTTTCATTACCGCTAGTTCTTTGATGTCGGGCTGGTGTGTCCCGGCCTTTAAATTTTTCAATGACAAATACTTTTTTAATAGTCACTTATCGTCACCTACTGGCGTAATGATGTTAGTGCCATAGACATCAGAGTTTATATGCAAAATATAAACTTTTATCCCAGTACTTCTGTGTTAAATTGAATTACTGAAACAGAAATAATGATACTGTGTGTTTGAAAAGACTGTTTGTGAAACTGATTTGAATGTTTGCTGTCAAAGGTTTAATAACTCTTGTGCTTGTTGTCATTAAGGAATAAGATTGCATGGGTTGAGATCATGATCTTTTAACTATAAATCGTGCAGCTCTACCAATGTCTACTGATAATTTAAACTGAATCATTAAAATTGTTAATATTTAATTATACTATAATATAATATTTATCAGAAAAAAATAGAAAAACTCAAAAAGTAATGTCTATATTTTGTACTGTGCATTATAATGTTGTGATGTCTTGAATGCGTTTAATTTATATAGACATTCAATTGTATTATAAGTATTAAAGATACAAATTCTATACTTAACATATTTACATAAAAATATTTAATTTAATATTTATATATTTGTTACCAACCTTAACACAAACATTGCATTTTATTATCAGTGCATGACTATTTATTATGATCGCATAAATCACAACATTCAGGAGGGACTGCAGTGTCAAGCTGTACAATTGTGGTCTGAAAAGACAATCAAAAGTCTGTAGTATTCATCAGATATTTGTCTTTTACTCCTCTGATACAATCCCAGTCTCCAAACAGGATGGCTTGAACCAGTGCCTTGACTCCAGCTCAGCTGCGTCACCTGGGTATCACAGCCAGACATGCAATGACACATGAGCAGATGGGGGTGGAAAGGTTTATGGTTGAATGACTCTACACCCACTCTCCTCCTCCGCTTCCCTCCTCCGTGAAACAGACAATGAGGGAAAGAATAGAGAGCTCAGATCCCGTCCCCCAGTTGATGAATGTACTGAAGTTCTCAGCAGTTTGGACAACATAAAGACCCACACAATTCACTCTGCTTAAGTGAAATATAAAGCAATACTTTTTACCATAAAATCAAACAGGCTCCCACAATGCACTACACAGACATAATCCACACACAATCCCATAATGCCTCAACGTCATGGTGGAACAATCGCATTTATGAGATGAGTCCATGTGAACGGAGCAACAATGTATGCAATTTACAAATTCGCTTTTAGTCAATAAAAAACAATAAAAATTAAATATAAAGAGTTAGTCCACCCCAAAATTAAAAAAAAAAAATCTATCATTAATTGCTAACCCATCCAAACTTGTAAGACGTTCGTTCATCTTCGGAACGAAAAATGAAGATCTTTTTGATCTGAAAGCTTTCTGTCAGCTACGCTACTACCACTTTGACACTTCAAAACATTCATAAAGAGATCATAAAAATAATCCATATGAATTAAGCGGTTTAGTCCAAATTTTCTGAAGACACTCAAAAGCTTTATATGCTGAACAGATTGAATTTAGCCTTTAATTCACATATAAACATTCATCAGTGAACTTGAGCAGAAACTCAACCAAACCTGTTTGACCCGTAAGAACGAATCTCTTCCAGAAGAGAATGAGAATGAACCTCAAGCAAACATGTTTAAGCTTCCGTTAACCAAAACTGCTGTGCGTAGATGAATGTTATCCCAAATAATGTTATGAATAAAATCCTAAATTCAATCAGTTCATCAGATAAAGCGATTGAGTCTCTTCAGAAAATTTGGACTAAACCGCTCAATTCTTATGGATTAGTTTTTATGAACTATTTAAAAAGTCAAAGTGGTAATTGCGTCAATGGAAGGACAGAAAGATCTCATATTTCATCAAAAAGATCTTCATTTGTGCTCTGAAGATAAATGAAAGTCTTAAGCCGGGAACACACCAAGCCGACGCTGATGAACTAGTGGCGATGAAAGCAGACTGCGGGGTTGGCTCACGTCAGCAGCGTCTGGGCCAAAAGTTGCCCAGACACACCAAACCGACGCTCGACACCCGACTCTCATCTAGCACGCGCATTCAGCGCCTGCGTATAAAGGAGATAACTATATATTTAAGCAGATATTTTTGTCAATATTCGTCATTCATAAAAGGAAAGCGAAACCAAGACTGCTTTTATACAAATCATAAACGAAGCAGCGCGCTTACCGTTTTGAATATCAATCATGCTGATCACGTTCTTTATTCCACTCACTCATGTCATCATGAAAATATTTGTGCATTCGAGTGCTCAGGTAAGATAACATAAAATTAGAACAAACTTCTGTCTGTGCTGTCATGACTTCTTTGCTTGCTTGCTTATATTTGCGTTAACTGACTCGTTTGCTAAATTGAACAGCCAATCAGAATTCTCTCTCTCACCGATGTTGAATCGGCCGAAAAAAAAGCAGACAAGGATCAACTTCAGCCGATGGTGCGGAACAAACTGAGAAAACTTAGTCGGCCGACGAACAAACACTGCCCGATGGCCGACCGTCGGCTTGGTGTGTTCCAGGCTTTACAGGTGTGGAACGACATGAGGGTGAGTACTATATGACAGAATTTATATTTTGGGTGAACTATCCCTTTAAGTTGGAAACATTGTTATAGGTCAAAATCTAATTTTCACTGTGAAGATTGATTGTACAATATATTTAAACACGTCTCATCTTATTGCATTCATTTTATTATATGCAGTTTAACCATCTCTCACATGATGCCTTTTTATATATGAAGTGCTCCATTCATCTGCCTGTCTTCGTTTCATAACAACATGTGAACCAGGTCAGTGTGCCACATGCCTAGAGTTGAGTCAGCCTTCCTGTCACCTGAGTAACTGATTAACTACCCACCAGGGAACCAAAGGGACTGAAAGCAAAAAATGAACCTACTGAGCTTGTTTTCAGTGGCCAGCTTTTCAGAGCCCTTTATTTTGTGTAACCCACTGTATGCATTTTCTATACGTCACTTATTACACTGCATACATATTCAGCAAGCAATGAGGAATGGGATGCCATGCAATATTAGGCAAAAAATAAGTGCCTTGTTGCTTTTAAAATAGTTACTACACAAAAAAAATCTCATTTTCAAATGTCTAAGTAGTTCCAGGTTTGACGACGTTAAAGTTGCATATTACTACAACTAGCAGCTTAGACAGTTTGTATGCTAAATATTTATAAATAAATAAAAAAATACAGTAGTCGTTTTACACGAGCATTTAAGGGCTGAAAACATTATATATATATATTTTTTTTTTTTTTTTTTTTTTTTTTAAAAAGTAGCCTATATTTAAATTTTGAAGCGAGCCCTTAGTTTATGCATACAGCCAAACGCACAGATTCAAAGTATATTGCATGCAATAGCAAGTGCAAACACATGAAACCAACAAATGCACAATTGAATTGTCCAGTGTCTGCACTATTTCTCTCCTGAAGTTCGATAAAAATGTCTACTCTTGCAAGTATATTTTAATCACCACACAGTCAAGCATTCCTGTCACTGCGGGCAACTCTTCTTGTTGCGATCTTCAGTAGTTTTTTGTTGCTACTAATTTTTTTATTTTCTTTTTGACTGTTAAACAATGGCCGGGGCCAAAGTTGCCACCCTGTGGACCAACTAATAGGTACAAAAAAATTTAAGCCGTATGCATGAGCTGAATGTTCGAAATGCATGCATTAAGAAAAAACTGAACCACTGTGGCCTGTTACATAAAGCTGGTTTCAGTTGCTACCCAGGTAAGTTTAAGATTACTTTGAACAAACGTTTATTTCAGGCCCAAGTAGTGGATTAGTTTTTAGCAGATTTCACTGCTATTGTAATTTACAGGTTTTATTCTGGGTTAGAAATCACAAACCAAAACTGAGCCAATCAGCTATGAGTAAAGTGACACGCTGATCAAATAAAGCCACTCCCCCTCTATCTCTTGCTCCAAATTAAAGCAGTTTAGAGTGAAGGAATTTAAGTGACAAAACTGCCCATCTTTAGTTGCTAATTACTTTTTATATTTATATTATATGAATTGTAAAAATCATAATACTCATATTGAATAATCCTTGGCAGATAAGTGAATCACGCAGTCTCTCTCACAAGAAGCGAATAAAACCGTTTTATGTGATTGGTTGTTTGCGGCACGACACTTTTTCAGGTGCACGTGCTTCAGAGTTAATTGCAAACGCTGGATTAAAGGTGCAATAAGTAAAATATTTGAAGTAAAATATCCAAAAACCACTAGACCAGTGTTACATATTTTGTTCAGTTGAGTACTTACAATATCCCAAATGTTTCCAACTCTTTGTAAATCATGAGGAAATTCAAATTTTCCCCAAGGCTCCAGGACGTGTGCGGGAATAGCCTGTAAATGATGTCATATCCGCGTTACCCTCGGTTTCCGCTTTCACTGCTGTAGAAACCATGACAACATAGTCTCTTGGACAAATGCAGAAATAGTAGTTGTAGCGTCTGTCAGTCAGCTGGCTTGTTTCGCACAGTCGTTATGGAACACAATTATTCTTTACTGTTTGTAGCTGGTTCTGTCAACATAAACGTAAACGTCAACCAAATGACCCAAGAAGATTTTGGGACAAGAAGAGAAAAAAACGAGGAACAACATCGGTGTCGCATTTCCTAAATGGAGAGAACTGCGCAACAAACTTCAACTAGACAGAGACGCCGATCTTGCACGTGTTTTAATAGACAGGTGAAGAACTATCTGAATTCCTTTACTGACAGAAAACCTGTGATTATTATATCGATCAACAGTGTTAGTCTTATTGTTTGAATGTCATGTTCTTGTCTGTGCATATGATGTGAAAAATGGTGAGGTGATGTTCACTACGAACACTTCAAGGCATGTTATGAACTGTTGGCTGTAATTTTGTTTTTTACTGTAGCTTTAGTGAAATACTGTCACTACATCAAATGTGTCAAATGCCAAAACTGCGAATGAGTTTCATTTTGCACGAGTAATGTTTATTAATGACAGCGTTATTGCATTTGGTTTGTGATTAGTTTGTTGACATTGTCATACACTTCACCCGACGTGATAGTGGAAATGAATACAGTGCTTTACATAAATATTAGTCTTTTTGCAAATGATGTGGGTACGTTCAACTGTACTTTTACTATGATTGTTTTGAACACATTAAACTGTGCAGCTTCATCACACCAATGAACTGGACAAACGCAGTAACATCTATGACAACTAATTCAGAGTTAAACCTTGCTTTACAACCTTGCATTGTTGTTGTCGTTTTGGTTGTACGCCCTCTAGCGGCCAATATTTTTACATACTACACCTTTAAACCAGAACGATGACGTTTATATTCATATAAACCAATGAACCTAAACAAGGTTGGATTTATATGGATTTCTCAACTTTAAACCTACTCTGAAACTCAGAGTTTGTTCAACTAGCTTCGTGCAACAGGCCTCAGGTCTATAGTATACACATACAATGCTGATGACATTTGTGTCACATGAAGGGGAAAAAAACAACTTTGGGTTTAAGCAGAACAATAGTAATGGATCCCCATTACTACCTTGGATTGCGTTAATGGTGAAATTCAACTAAATACCGACAACTAAATAGTGACAATTTAAGTGTTTTTTTCTCATTTATTGTCTGTATACTTAAATAAACAGGACAGTTTCATTGGATTAACACACTACAGAGCAGACAGGGCCAGACAGGGTCACCAAAACCGGCGCTGATTACCGAAAACAAATCTTCAGGGCGTCTCAGGTCTGGAAGCGGCTCACACTAGGCTTCTGTTGAGACTCAGAGGCCCATTTAGGATTTAATGAGACATAATGAGTTGAACAGTAAAACATCCTGGCAAACCAAGTGACCAGAAGAGAGAAAGTATTTTAACATCACCTTTACTTTTCCCTCACAAGCTATGCATCTTCACGTTCCCCTCACATGTGCACACATTCAAGATCAAAAGAAAGAGTGAAGTTTAGGCCAGTGTGAATCCATTGTATAATGCAGAAGGAATCACAACTAGTAATCCAGAGCCAAACAAGTTTACATTTGGGAGGGTATAGCTAGATGAGGTGTATGTACACAAATCTGCTGACCCCATGTGACCCTAAGCCTTTCTTGCTTAGGAAACTTTTAGTTCTTGCCAGAAGTTTTTGTACAACCCAATTAATTCTTATGATACCACCATCTTATAGGAATTATTACGCATTACCCTGAAACAAGATAGTCTTCTTGTGTATTGTGAAGTACATCCAAGTTAAATGAATTATCGAAAAGAATAAAAATGTAGAGTGGGGCTTGGTTCAACCCATCAAGTGTTGAGTGAATAGAGGCAGATCAAAAGTTGATTGAAAGAAAGGGATGGGGTTAAGCAGACTAAATGATTGGAAAAGTCCGGCAAGCGTCTTCAGAGAGAATTCTGTCGTTATGACATTTTGATTAAAAATGACGAGGTCAAAACAAAATGTATGTACTATCTAGGGCTGCCTCTAACTAGTTAAAAAACAGTTAGTCGACGAGAAGAGGCTTAGTCGACCAAAATTTTATTAGTCGCAGGAAAAACAAATCCACAGGAAGTGGCGTCTGGACATCCAAACGCTCGCCTATCTTCACTGACCTCAAATATGGTTTGTAAGTAGTAGTAACTTTACATGACCGCTCGCTTTAAAAGTTAACGTAGAAAAATATGGGCTATTCAAATGTTTGCACTTAAAATACTCCGTCATTTTTGGTCATACAGATAAGAGTAATACATCTTTTGAATCTGTAAAGTGTCCATTTTTATTTTTGTGTGCTAACAATAACAACAAAGCGCTGTGCTTTTGTAAAATAATGAAAGAAAACAGGGTGCACATTCTCTCATCTCTCTCTGTGAACTTGAACACCCCCCCCCCAAAAAAAGAGAAAGCGAAATGTCCACTTTTAAAAGAACCAATTCAAATGGAAAACAACATCCTCAGATTATGTAATCCATATGAAACATGCACAAGTGTGTCCATTACTGTAGAGATGATAACTAAGCATTGTTGACTTCACTGCAGAAATACAGAAAACACTACTTTATCAATTAATTAATAAAATATTAAAGCAATCTCCTTATTGTTTTCCCTGGATGCATTCAAAATTATTACTTCTGGCAGTGCGCTGTGGCAAGCTTTATGCATGTGCCAGAACGCTGATTAGGCATTAAAGGCTCTTTATTATGATATATATGGTTTATTAATTAATGTGCAATTAGTTACTACTAATTGACCAGAAAATCTTTAGTCGAGGGCAGACCTAGTACTATTTTATGTTACATTATGTGTAATGTAACATGAATGGATCAACTGTTAACAACATGACTAGGTGAATTTGCTTTTCATGCAGACTTTAAGATGTTTATTTTTAAGACTGTTTCAAGACCAGACCAATGGTGAAAAGTCAAGCCTAAATAAACCAATGCATTCCTGTAGTTTCCAATTGACACCAAGCATATTAAGAGGTTTAACAGCTAATGAAAATTTAGATGTGTGTGTTTTGGCTTATTTGACGGCAGTCAGGTCCACAGAATGTGTTTACTTTCAGTCTGAAATGAACAAAAGATGGTCTCGACCTGAGATTTTTTTCCGGGCTGCGTATTGAACTTGCAGCTCCATCAATCAGCAGATCTATGGGCTAAACTCACCTGTAAGCCTCAAAAATCTGAGGTCTCATTATACAAATCACAACCTGCTATGACTCTGCTTCTAAAGAGAACCAAGCATAATATCACACGCCCCCAGGGTTAGATTAACTCGTGTCTTTTATAGTGATTGATTCACAGGTTGAGGCACACGTTCACCTTCAGGAAGAACATTCCACCACACTTTCTGGAGTGCAAATTCGACAAGAGACATTTCACATATTTGATTCTGGAAAAACTGCGTCACGTCAATCTAGATGTGCAGAGAGAAGTAATACCGAGCATGTCGTAACGATTTTGTGCGTCACTGACACTGCAAAATCACAGTTATTTCCCTCACTTCTTCTGGCCTGCGAAGGCACCAGTCTTTGTCTCGCACTTTGGGGAATCTGGCAGCTTCACAAAGTTACGCAAGACTTAATTCTCAACACCCGCACAACCACTCGCTGTATACCGGCAGTTACTTCGCAAAACAGGAAGGACAGCTGAGACCTGGCTCATTTACAGAGAAGATTCTGTCTTGATGCTTAAAGGCAGCTACTTTTGACAATACGCCAAAAAATGCTGGCGTGCCAAGATAGAGAGGCTTTTTTTGTTTGTTTGCGTATCTACTTATCAAAAAAAAGATCTGTTCTGCCAAGTACTATTAGAGTTCATATTGCACAACTTGTCTTGACACATAAAACAATGTGGCACAAGGGAACAGGATAAACATGAAATGATCAGGCATTATTATCATATATACACAATTTTGTATGCATACTTGTCAAGACATCCCATTCATGTCTACTAAACTTGAATCAAGCCAATTATGTTTATTACAGACTAACCCAAAACCTTTGGAACAGTATGTGAAAAATGTGAAATTATTTAGGCTGGGCAATACATTCACACACACAATATATAATATAATATTATTTAATTTTATATTATAATATATAAATTATATATATATATATATATATATATATATATATATATATATATATGTGTGTGTGTGTGTGTGTGTGTAGTAACTGTAGTAAATAGAAAACTATGGTTACTATGATAAATAAAAACCCATCTGCACTCATCTGAAACCACAGATAAAAACTTTTGGCTAATAGCCACATAAGTGACAAAAAGGATTATTCTGGCGTTAAATCTGAGCTATAAAGTGAGATAAAAACTGGTTTCTCCAAGATTAGCAAAGCATGTCAAGCTCAAGCAGCCAGACGATTTAAATGTCTAGTTTCATAACACACATACAGATGAGCCATGTGGCTTTTGGCAGCTCACTTCTAAAGGAAAGAAGGATAATCTAATCCTGGGAGAAGGATTGTGGGAGGCAGGTTGTCTTAAAAGTTCCTCTTACGCATTCATCATGAGGAAATCTGACAGAAATCGATCAATAAAGCTCAAAACACATGCGAGTCGATCGTGATCGCGCACCGTCATATTTAAATATCCCCAACGCGCGTCACCAGCACTTTCATATGACACCCTTGATTTACAGCAAAAATACCCCCGTGGCAAGGCAGCCTGTATATACCAACCGTCACACATATGTTAAATAGACCATAATTTACATACCTGCCATGGAACCAGTCCTTACAAATGTCGCATTCGATCATAAACCGGTTAACATCATAGGGCCGCCGGCAGACACAGTATAGCGGGGCAGCCGCCATCTTCCTAATGTCCCTAAACAACGCTGAGCACTGTAGGGGCGGGACCAACGTCAGCGGAATCTCCCGAAGGGAAATAGGGGCGTGGTTAACATAAGCGGAAACTGCCGAAGGAAAATCCGACTAGTGCCGACATCAGCGCCTTCCACTGCATACATGAGCTCAAACACGAACACTTGGAGGCTTCAGTGAATGAAGAAAAATTGTAGGCGTGCTACTTTTCACAATAAAATTCAACTCATACACGGCACTGCTGTTACAATTAGTATTAGGGTCTCGTTTTTTTATTTTCTTGAGCCGAAAACCCAAATTCAGGTCACTGACCTACTAATATGATGATCATGGCAAATGACATACAGTGCACTGCCTGAGGCGAGACACTAAAGCAAGTGCATAATATAAATTGTAAACCAGACTTTGTCAATTTATACTCCATTTAGACTAATCCATACCATTTCAATATCAAAAATAATAACAGACGCTTTATTTTTGATTAAATAGTGATCAAATGACAAATGAAGTACGCAAAGGTAGACTATTCAGGTACAGACGCATGGGTAATTGAAACAATTGAACAAGAATAAACAGACATCTGTATAATAATTCAGAATCAGCGTGCTGCACGTGCACTACGTGATCAGCGGCGTTCTGTGACATGCGCAGATCGTAGCTGGGGGGAGGGGGTCCGCAAACGTCACACTGCAATTTCTTTCTTTCTTTCTTTCTTTCTTTATTTCTAAGTGTTTTATTGCCATGGCTGTACAAAATATATTTAAAAAATAAAAATATTACACAAACGTTGAAACATTAACATATAGCCTACACATTAGAATTACATTTAATATAATGTGAAAAATAAAACACTAAATAAAATATCAAATATACAAATATTATAGTCTTGTATAATGGAGTAGATGATCAGTTTTAATGGTTTCAATAATAATTTGGGATGGAGGGATTCAACTTTTTAATTGAATTTAAGACATTATTACATTATTACAGGACATGGTGAAGGCGAAATTTGGACTTGTGCGCCATCTAGCGTTGGATGGATGGATGTGACGTGACCGTCACATTTTTTTCTGATATGCGTGCATTTATTGAATTTATATAGGCTTACCACATCACACGTACATTAAAATGACTTCACAGATAAAAAAGTAACACGATTTATACATTTATGCTTAAATTGCTTTTATTGTATCTGCATAATGTGTCCTAAAAATCCTAACAGTAGTAGTCATAATTGTAGTTGTAATAATTTAGCAATTATTTCTAATTTGAAATGAGTGATTGCAATCTCGCTAAAGAGCCCTTGATGGAGCTAGAGCTTCAATTCATTCCAGAATTGCTTTATTTTATTTTTTTACTTTGGTGATTTTATTGATATCATCAGTGTATCTGGTATAAATGATCAATTAAAAAGTGTTTTAATTATTATAAGTGAGAAACGTATTCTCTTTGGCCTCAGTTGTGAGATCTTCCAGCAGTGAGGAGGTCCGCGTCTATCAGACAACACTCACTTCAGGTCTGAATGATGCTCATATATGTATAATGAGACTAATAACTTGGTTTGTTATTCAGGGGAAACAAGTAAAACAGCATTTCAATGTACAACAGATTCAGAAGATGAGGATGGCCAAGATTATTCAGTACAGCGACACTGAGGAGATGAGCCAATGCCTGGATTCTGTCTTTATTTTAGATTTACCACTGTCACGCAATCTTTCTCAGTGACCACTAGAGGTAGCTAGAATTCACTGTGTGTGTTCTGGTTTTGTACAGGTGCTGGTCATATAATTAGAATATCATCAAAAAGTTGATTTATTTCACTAATTCCATTCAAAAAATGAAACTTGTATATTATATTCATTGTTTACACACAGACTGATATATTTCAAAGGTTTTTTCTTTTGATTTTGATGATTATAACTGACAACTAAGGAAAATCCCAAATTCAGTATCTCAGAAAATTAGAATATTACTTAAGACCAATACAAAGAAAGGATTTTTAGAAATCTTGGCCAACTGAAAAGTATGAGCATGTACAGCACTCAATACTTAGTTAGGGCTCCTTTGCCTGAATTACTGCAGCAATGCCGCGTGGTATGGAGTCAATCAGTCTGTGGCACTGCTCAGGTGTTATGAGAGCCCAGGTTGCTCTGATAGTGGCCTTCAGCTCTTCTGCATTGTTGGGTCTGACATATCGCATCTTCCTCTTCACAATACCCCATACATTTTCTGTGGGGTTAACGTCAGGCGAGTTTGCTGGCCAGTTAAGAACAGGGATACCATGGTCCTTAAACCAGGAACTGGTTGCTTTGGCACTGTGTGCAGGTGCCAAGTCCTGATGGAAAATGAAATCTGCATTTCCATATAGTTGGTCAGCAGCAGGAAGCATGAAGTGCTCTAAAACTTCCTGGTATACGGCTGCGTTGACCTTGGACCTCAGAAAACACAGTGGACCAACACCAGCAGATGACATGGCACCCAAACCATCACTGACTGTGGAAACTTTACACTGGACCTCAAGCAACGTGGATTGTGTGCTTCTCCTCTCTTCCTCCAGACTCTGGGACCCTGATTTCCAAAGGAAATGCAAAATTTACTTTCATCAGAGAACATAACTTTGGACCATCAGCAGCAGGTCCAGTCCTTTTTGTCTTTAGCCCAGCCGAGACGCTTCTGACGCTGTCTGTTGTTCAAGAGTGGCTTGACACAAGGAATGCGACAGCTGAAACCCATGTCTTGCATACGTCTGTGCGTAGTGGTTCTTGAAGCTCTGACTCCAGCTGCAGTCCACTCTTTGTGAATCTCCCCCACATTTTTCAATGGGTTTTGTTTCACAATCCTCTCCAGGGTCCCTATTGCTTGTACACTTTTTTCTACCACATCTTTTCCTTCCCTTCGCCTCTCTATTAATGTGCTTGGACTCAGAGCTCTCTGAACAGCCAGCCTCTTTTGCAATGACCTTTTGTGTCCTGCCCTCCTTGTGCAAGGTGTCAAAGGTCATCTTTTGGACAACTGTCAAGTCAGCAGTCTTCCCCATGATTGTGTAGCCTACAGAACTAGACTGAGAGACCATTTAAAGGCCTTTGCAGGTGTTTTGAGTTAATTAGCTGATTATAGTGTGGCACCAGGTGTCTTCAATATTGAACCTTTTCACAATATTCTAATTTTCTGAGACACTGAATTTGGGATTTTCCTTAGTTGTCAGTTATAATAATCAATATTAAAAGAAATAAACATTTGAAATATATCAATTTGTCTGTAATGAATGAATATAATATACAAGTTTCCCTTTTTGAATGGAATTAGTGAAATAAATCAACTTTTTGATGATATTCTAATTGTATGACCAGCACCTGTATATTCTCTTATTGGAAACTATGAAAAGGTATATTGCTTGTTTCACATTCTTGCCCAGATTTTCCATTTTGTCCTTTGTCTTGTTGTCCAGTTAGTTTGTGTATATGTCATTGTAGTTTATCTGGTTTTAAATGTACATTGGTAGATGTCTTCTACTGATGCTGGTGTCAGTTTATCCGTAAAATTACGCTCCAATCAATCCTTCCATTTTAGTTAAGATATTTAGTAGAGTGAGAAGAATCAGACTCAGAAATGTTACAAAAATAAATATTTAACAATATGTGAGTGAATTTAGTCATGCCAGCTCAAGCAATGTGAAAGTGTTGTGTGAATTATCAAAATGTGAGTAAAGAATGAGAGGGTGCGAAAAAAAGTCCAGCTGACAAACTTGCTAACATGCAGAAAGGTCAGCGCCAGTCCTCAAAGTCTCACTGTATCAACATTAAACAAGCCAAGAATGAAATCAACTGAATCACCACCCATTTACTCAGATTTAGGTCGGAACGTCTAACAAAATCTCTTAAAAACATGTTTACGCAACCAGATTTTCTAATGTGTTTACCATGCGCTTTTCGCTGCAAGCATATCCTTCCTTCTGAACATTTAGTGCAGGCACATAAACAGATACACAGATACATTTTTTGTAGTAGAAAAACATGCCGCTTAGATGTTAGGGGTTTGCTATTATGCCAAAATGTTCTAAATTGCCTTTCTGTGTGGTTGCTAAGGTGTTGCTAGGTGGCCCGAGACAAAATATCCCACCAATAAGTCAAGATGAATATAGCTCAGGTCTTTCGTTCAGTGTAAATCTATGAGGAACAGTAGCAAACAGTAATTGCATATTATACTTCAAGGTAAATAATTTAAAACATACATATAACGTTAAATACATCCACACTTTGAAGCCAAGTTATCCATAGATGTTCTGATAGGCCGTATCCCAGTGTTTTTGTCGACTTGATAAGACTCCTTAAGACTTATATATCTTTAAATGTTTTTGTGTAACATATAAAAGATGCATGTGCTAATTTTAACACTTGATCAAACATATTTAACCTCATTTCCTCTTCTGATGCATCTACATAGCTGAAAAACCTGCACCACACATCCCTGCAGATAAGTGGTATATCAACACATTACTTGTAGATAAGTGGTGTATTTTCCTCTCCCATGCCTCTCTATCTGTCTTATGGGTCTCTGTGGGCCAGTGCACATATATATATATATCTCACCAAAAGTGTCTGGCTTCTTCCTGTGAGAGTTTCTCTGACCTCAATATTACTGTCTTCACTGACTGTATTTTAGTTATGATGTTTTCTATTATGCCACCTTTCACCCATGTGATTTTACCAAAATAGATCCATTGCATATTATTTATATTGTGAGAGAAGACCTTTTGTCTTGGTCTAAAATGAAAGTTAAAGTAACTTATTGGCATAAAATTATTATTATTATTATAATTATTAACAATTGTAAACTATGTTATGTTATAAACTATACTTAAAATTGTGGCTATATTTTTTATTTTATTAGTGTTTTCAGAGATAAAATCAACAGTGTCTACAACTGTTCTGATATCAAAATGAAGAGAAAAAACAATTAAAGAAATCTTATTACTGACATAATTTATTATTACCTTTTAGACACAAGAAAGAACATAAATATATATATATATATATATATATATATATATATATATACATACATATGTATGACCATCATTAGCCTTGAAAACGTTTTGCTGGCCATAGACTTGCTTTTGATTAAGCTTTTGTGCAATCTATCGTTGAATCCATTAAATACAATAATTATATTTTAGTGTTTAGAAACACTACTGTAACTAAAGAGCTTACTGGTGTGGATTAACCATTATACAAACCTTACATTGGGTGGTGGTCTTCTAAATTTGTTAAGCTGTTAAGCTATATATATGACACCATCCTAAATACGAAGGGTACATAAAAACTTGGCATGTGTTTTAAACTAGATTTTTACAAGAATTTTCTTCATTGTGGACACTCTTATTTGACATTGATCATCTAAACGGGTTGGAAAAAGCTGTAAAGTGAAACAGACTTTGCAGCCAGTCAACAGTCTGGCTGTGGAATACTAAAGTTCATCTGGTTAATAGTTTACAGACTGAAGCGTTAACTCTGCTGACACATAGGGGGAGATGTCTGGCCATGGCAGTGGTCCAGACGTGCCGCGATGCAGCTCTCAGTAATAATTCCACTGCTGACACTACTGTTATCGCAGCTAATGTTGCGGTGTGATGATTGTTTTTTCCATCTTGAGCTCAGTGCGTGGTGTATCACTTATACAATGACAACAGGAGCATGGGGCCGGGGAGCACCAGAGAAAATATGTCAAGAACGTAGTAACTGCAATGCGTTCCAGATGACTACTAAGCGCCGTCCGTGTGTGTGTGTGTGTTCGCAGAGTGTGCCGTGCCTGTGGCGTGTAAAGTGAGGTCTTGGGTGAGTCTTGGTTGACTCAATGAAATAGTTGTTGTTGTAAACCCTTGGCCTGCTGATTAAATAAGTTAAGCAGCAGACAAAAAGGTCTTCAGACCCGCAATCACTAAGGTCTAGGGTTGAACAGACATCACAACCAATAACCAGAGCGGCACAGATGACCACTGTGCTGCCTCTTTGCCTGCAACATATGTATGAAATATAGGTTGTTACGCAAAAGTGTTAAATAATTGAAATCCAAACCAAGAATCTGCAGATATTGTGACATCATGTGGCAAAATCATTTTCTACATAACCAACATGTGGCAATAGGTTAATAATCTGGGTAGATTGTCACATGGATTCAATACAATTCACCAAAAATCGCACAGGATATGTAAATATAAAATACAGAAATATATAGATGTTCGCAACTACATGTCAGTTAACTGTCATTAGAGTATTACTGTTAGAAACTCTGTGCATACATTCCACAACACATTTGTTTTTAGGCATGTTCATGAGCAGAAATGATAAAAAAAGTCACAAAATTTCAAGAAAAACACCATATTAACCAGTATTGCCAACAACTCAAAAATCAAAGTTGAAATTGACCCACAACCTGGGGTTAAATAATTAAAATTCACCCTTATATTGTTATATACCAGAACAAGTTTTAGTTTTCGGTGGAAAATAAAATGAGATGTTTAGCAGAATGTTCGCACTGCTCTTTTCCATACAAAGAGGATGGTAACCTGTGATGAAGCTGTGAAATGCAACCATGTCTATATGACATTTGCACTATATTCAAAGGTGAAGCATGTAGTCTTTCAAAAAAATATTTCAGTCCAAACATAAGTTTTATGTAATTTAATTACATAGCAATTTTACATCCATTTGGATTACATAATTTTAACATAAACAAATAAACTTAATGTGATTCATATTTGTCAGTCATATGTAAATGAAATAGGTAAGATTTATATAATAGTTGAGTATATGAATAGTGAGAGATTAAATGTCTTTTATCTTCAGTTGATTTAATCGAAGGCTGTGACTGAAGTCAGTTGTAGTTATTGTGTTTCTCTGTCCTTCAGTGATTCTGCTTGTTAACAGCAGGTGTTCATCATTAATGTTCAATCATCACATAATGATCTCATTAACTCTGACACTGCTTCAACAGTACTTTAACTCAGTAGTGCGCACACACATGACCACTAAACAGTGTTAATTAACCTGGGCATTTTTCTGTGAACTACTCCATAAATCTTATCTATTTCATTTACATATGACTGAGAAATATGAATCACATTAAGTTTATAAGTTTGTTTGTTAAAACTATGTAATCCAAATGGATGGAAAATTGCTATGTAATTAAATTACATAAAACTTATGTTTAGACAGAAATATTTTTTTGAGTGCTGTAGTGGAATTAAAAAAATAAAGCATATTTTGCCCTTTCGCGCTTTTCACCTCCCCAACTCAAACATCACAAACACAGTTCTTACAAGCGCTTGTGAAAGCACGCCTCAAGAGGTAAAAGTAGGCTAATCTCAATAAAAGGTCCAACATATTAGAAATACTTTTAGCTGTGTTGCTATGTGTCATGAGTAAGCAACTGAGTAGTCTCACTTATATTAATTCTATCCAACGTACTGCACAGGATATATTTTTGGCAACTGTTTGAAACTGTCTACATTATTAAGTAAAATTACATTACATTACAATTACATTAAGCAAACATTATAAACTGGAACATTTGTCTTTCTGAACTGGTGAATGACGACTGAATCAAAGCGTCCATTGTAGTGTGTTGCTTTTCAGTGCCCCATTCGCTCTGACATGTCCATGACGTGTTTAATCTTTGTTTAAGGCCTAAATGTAGCGAAATATGGGATGCACTTCTGTAACTGAAACTGAATTCTGCAATGTGTCAGTCATGGTCCCGCACCGACTAAACACCCTCTGGCTCAGTCTGCTACAATATCTACGCCCCAAACTCAAGCTGTTGGTTGAGCTGTAAAGAGAGTGATGGATCACAATATTTTGATGGTGCCTAGGGGGCTCAGTGTTTACACTTTTGGGGGGAGATAAACCCATGAATGGCATACTAATAGTCAATGAACAATAAACTGGGTTAAGAGAATGTATTTTAGCATAAAAAAATCATTCATACTTCACCTTTAACTCTTTCCCCGCCATTGACGTAATTTTCCATCTTGTATGGCACAATGCTTTGCCGCCATTGATGAAATTTTCCGTCAATCCATGTTTTCAGTGTTATACGGTAGGGGGCGCTATTACGCATCTTCTGAAAGAGAACAGAAACTTCGGATCAAAACACAGGGGTTTTGTACAATGTGATTTTCTCAGCTTTTGCTCTTGAAATTTACCCACATTCAAATGTTAATTAAAAAAAGAATGAAAGAATTATTTTGATTTAAAAGCAGAGCATTCAATAGTTTTATGCCATTATTCACTGAAAATGTGGCTCTCCGCTATAGGTCTAAAATTTACATTTTACTTGCACACATTTATATGTAGTTTTGATGACAGTGAAATGAAATATTAATTGGTTCTCATGTATCACGTGACGTTGCACAACTGATATTTGAGGGCCCCAGCAGAGGGCACAATTTTGTGAATAATGACTTAAATTTTCATCTTTTCCTCATACAAATCTATCATAAGGCTTCAAAAGATGTGAAATATAGTGCACACACTTTAAGGACAACTTTTTGTGTGATTTTAGAAGTTTGACAGCCCCTGGTCAGAGATTTTACTAAATGTCTCTGAGCTATCCTTTAAGGCTGTATAGAGGAACACCTACTTTGTGAATCCAAATTGGATTTACTAACAGTGTAGGTCTTGTAAATATGACTTTGATTAATATGTGAGCAGTTCTCTGGGGTCAAGTGTTTGGAGTCGACACTGTAATAACTGAATCATGCACAGAGGGTGGCACGTGGCCACTCGGTTATGAATGAATGCCCTCTGTGTTGAAAGGTTGGCTGATTTCCATTATAATCTTTGTTTTGTTTACATTTACAATTAATCATGAAATTACTCACTGGCCAGTGGTCAAAGGTCCTATTTCTCTTCATGTTTGCCTGACCACCACAGCTTATGTTAAATGTGCATTGTGTGCCCAGATAAACACATAACGGAACAAGAACATTAATGGGAAAATCTCAGGGGATGGAGTTAGAAAAGAGAGTTTGTTTAAGCAAAAGTGTAAGATTTGCTGTCCAAGAATGTGTGTATGTAAAGTGAAAAAACAAGGAATAGGAGATGGGCAGTTCTGCAGGGGTGTGAAAAACGCATATAGAAAGCATAGCATCCGAACTGACATGAAGAAACCTTAACGTGAATAAAAATAAGTGACTAATTTTGGAATGCATAGTTCTTATTAACTATGTATATGGAAGCCTGTTTCCACCCAAGAGTAAAAAAAGTTTAAAATCTAGGGTGTTTCCGCCTGAGAAGCTGGGATAGGCTTGAACAGCCCAGCGACCCCAGGACAAGTGGTTTGCAAAATGGATGGATAGCAATTGTGAGATATAAAGTTGCATTTGGAAGAAAAAAAGTCGCAATTGCAAGATATTAAGTAACATTTTGAGTTATAAAGTCACTGTAACACAGTTCGTAAATATGGGAAGAAGGAGGCAGGAACCGGCGAACATTCAACGCAACTTTAATAATAAAATAAACAAACAACAAAACAAAAGTAAAATGGCAGCAGTTCCTCACGGCGACTGCCGCCCACACAAACATTATAAAACACAACATAAAATCCAGGCCTGTTCCTCTCTCATCCTTCACTGTTGTCGCTCCTCTTTTATGCTTCCGGAGCTCCTCTGTGAGAGATACGAGACCGGTGTAGCACGCAGCTTACGCTCATTATCACTTGCTTCACCGGCCTCGTGCCGTTCCCTCAAGTTGTGAGTTCAAATTGTAATTATGAGAAACTAAATTGAAAGATACAAGCACAGTGCGATATATGAAGTCACAGTTGCAAGATACATAACTCACAATGTGACTTTAAAGTCGCAGTTGCACAAGAAACAAAATCGCAATTGCAAGATACAGCCATATTCCTATATATAAAGTTAAAATAAAGGTGCAATTACTTTTTTAAACCTCCTAAATGACTTCAACAGTCTGATTTTAGCAAGTTGCTTAGCTAACATCACAGTTCTCTAATAAGCATTAAAACAGTACACACAAATAAAATAGGCCTTTGTAGTCAGACAGTTTTTAATCAATATTTATCATAAACGTATGGAGCTCTGCACATGACATGGTGAGTTAATCTAAAAAGTAATTAATAGCTACTAAATATTCAACTGTGTAATTAGATTACTGTACTAATTACGCTCTTTAAAAATGATTACTTATTACTTTCTAAATCCTATCCATCAACCTCGACCAGTTGAAGAGACATAGACATGAAACTGCTCTTTTAATTCTTTAAAATAAATAATATACAATTGCAAAAAAATTTCTTGAACTGACTAAAGTGTTTAAAGGGAGAAGGTTTTATTAAAAACATTCATTTTAACATTAGACATTAAATTTTGATGTTAAATATATAGAATTATTCCATACAGTATGTATTGAAATTACATTAGAAGTAAAAATGAAGAGTAATAACTTTACTTTTTCAAGGGAAACGTAATTAAATTACTGTAAATAATTACTTAGTAATTGATCTGATCATGGCCACTTTCCAATTCATTCCCTCATTGTAGTTAAATCGTGGCCATGATTTAGATATTGTGACTACGACTTCCTAATTTACAGCCACAACATCTTTTTTTCTTGTTTGCATGTCAGGTGTGTGGCTTTGTAGAATTGAAGTAGTGCACATATTTATATGTTGCAATGCATTCTAGGATTCATTTTAGGTGTTTTAGCATAATGATAAGCATATAGTCTCTATTCTATTAAACCAAAATCCACACATACCACACAAACAGCCCAGGAGCAGCAGGTCACCACAGGCTGTGCCATAGTATATTTAGTGCTAAACTGGCTGTGAAAGTTTGGATTGGGCCCCAGGGAGCTCTACTGGCTCTATAAGCTGCACAGCCATGCTTACTCTGAATGCTACTGAACACCCATGTCAAGTGCCTCCACAGATTTTAAGAATTTTAAATCTCCTGAATGTAATTTGAAATTTTGTGGATTCAAAGGACATGTCCAAGCTACTAAAAGACCTTAATGTATCAAATATGTTTCATAAGTGCACTATAATCCAGCAGAATATAAGCAAGCATATTTTACTGATAGCTAAATAAATCATATGAAAGTGCATCTGTCGATATCCTCTAGCATGCTGCCATATACATTAAGGGTCATAAGTCATCCAATGCACCAAAACGCTGAGGCTGTAAAAGACTAATTATATGATCTGCTGTGCACATGTTGACAGGTCAATCTGCCTGTAAACAAGCAGTTGCATTTTGGTATGAAATATGTTTGCTGGTAGCCTAAGTGTGTGTATGAGTGTGCGGTTCAGTCAAGCAGAGCGGCATATCACAACCTTAATGAACACAGTCACGGTTAGATGAGAGAGATCATACAGTAGACTGCTGCTGACAAATGCACCAGACGCTAAAACAGCATTATGCTAACATGGTCTGTGGGTTAATGAGCCATTCAGTGTTAATCTTGTCAACAAAATTACTGGTGAAAATGTTGGGTGTTGAGGGATTTCATGTTTGTTTGTTTTTTTATCAACGATAATGAAGACAAAATATACATTATGGTGATAGTTAAATTATTTTAATTAAATACAAATTGTAAAATATTAATAATTGTATGTTAAGTCATGTAGTGCCGATGCGCTTCAGGCGAGTCCCTGCTCGTGGTCCTGTCCCCCCGTCTCTCTCCCACTTTGCTTCCTGTCTGAATAATGTCCTATCCCTATATATATATATATATATATATATATATATATAAATATATATATATACAATATATATATATATATATATATATATATATATATATATACACACACACATATATCTAACAGTTTCCCATTCCCAGTCCCAGCACTAAAAAACATTCTGCAATAATTCTCGGATTGACAGAGTATTTAGTGCTGGGACTGGGAATGGGAAGCTCCATGTGGTCTCTCCTCTCATCTTTTTTTTTGTTTTTGTCACGTTTGCTTGATCCCCTAGACCGAGTTAATTAATTCATCTGGTTATGACAGATTATGGTGGATTTAATATTATTGTCGTATAGGTACGTTTTGTTTGGCTGCTTTGAACTTTGGAAAGTGAGGAAATTCCATATTGTTTTTGAAAAAAAAAAAAAAATGGAGTTTGATTTGGTGAAGTTCACGTTTTCTCCTACGTTGGAGGATAATCATTGTAGAAAAAAAGATCTGCTAGTGATAGCTGACTTTTATAATAGTCAGCACATACACACACACACATATATATATATATATATATATATATATACACACACATATACACATACATATCTATATACATATACATACATACATACATATATACACATACATACATATATATACATATACATACTTACATATATATATATATACACACATATACATACTTACATATATATATATATATATATATATATATATATATATATATATATATATATATATATATACACACATATATATATACATATATTTATCCTTAATTTGCCCAGATAATGTAGTGAATGGGTGCACGAACTTGCTAAGTTACATGCTAATAAGAATTGCTAATTGCTCTTACTAGAATATTACTTGTTACTTATGTTGCCTTGAAAACACACATCACGTAATACAATATTTAAAAGATTATAAATGTACTACAGAGGGGAAAAATTTAATTATGCGTTCAACAAAATTAATTTGAGTTAAATAACCAAAGCTAAAGCTAAGAAGGTAAATGTCAACTAAATATTTATCTGTCCTAAAATTTAATGTACAAATATTTAGCTCTGTACGTTGATAACGATTTTAATCTCAATACGTTTTTATATTCATTTCATACAATGCGGTACTTTTTATGAATAATATACAAGTTCGCAAGAGAGAAAGAAATTCAAAGCCTCACTGTTGACCTGATGATGTCATTTCCTTTTTTCATCAGCAGCTCGATAACAGTGACAGTTATATAGCTCAGAGCCTTTTAAGTAATTAAAACTGGTAACCGGGAGATGTAATTATGTGCCTCTGACAAATAAGCTTGAAATATCTTGGAGATTGAGCACATTTAACACAGTTGGCCCAAAAATTTAAATTCTGTCATTCATTCACCATGTTATTTTTCTCTATGATGTTTATTTCAAAACAGTGCAGAAAGTGTACATTAGAATATGCATAAAGACTTTGCATTAATATTGCAGAATATGCATAAAGACTTTACTTTAAATATAACTAACTACATCCTTAGTATGGGATTAAGGAAATTCCATGTCCATCGATAATCCCACTTTTTCAGCTTAGGTTTGCACTGGTCACATATGTTTGTAATACTGTTTGGTTGATTGGCCAGCCTGCTTTTCTGTAATGAACCCATTTCCCGGGATTTTCAAAGTGGCCTCGAACACTGTTTGAACCTTTCATCAGCAAATGAGGTAATGGCACAATGAGGGTTTCCAGTAAAGAACCAAAGCCTCATGTAAATGGATTCATGATCCAGTCCATCTGCTGGCTGCAGCCTTATCTTTACCAGGTTTGTACCTGGAACTCTTAAAAGTTGGTGTTTTTATGTGAATATCTGGACTTTAACCTTTTGCTATTTATATTTACTTGATATTCAATGTTCAAAATGCAACCAGTCAGTTTCTGAGCATCTAAAACAACAGTTTCCTTCCCAAAGTGGTGATCTATTAATGCAGACATTTAGTGTAACAGCACTGTTTGCTTGTCCGTGTTCCCGTCGTTCCAGAGTATGTGAGCAGAATGGAAACTACAGAGTGATTCACTTTCAGCAGGAATGGGAAATTACTGTCCCTCTATTCCACTTACATAAGTTATTGTGGATGCATAAAATAAGCAAGGCCAAGAATCAAACCCTTTCCTATAACATATTCAGGCTCTGTTGTGATTGCTCTTAACCTGTATTGAACAATCCTGAGCAGTGATACTCAATGGAATGTTTCATGTTAAGCATGAAATTACTGTGAAATTCAAAATACAAGCTGTAAATATTTTTTTTCCCCCATTTATTTCATAAATATGAACTCACTCTTGGCATGTTGGCTAAGTATGGGAAAAGTGTGCAGACAAAAAATCCTTTAGTGTAAATTTTATTGTCGTTAAGGAAAAAGATTGCTTAGAAATGTTAAAGAGCATCAAAAATACTACGATTCGAGGTATATGAAACTTTACCAGGTGATTTACGTGTGAGCTACTCTCTAAAGTTTAATATTTAGGGTCAAGAGTTCAAATGACTAATTGTGCTGCTAATAATGCATATTTATCTTTAATTGTTAAGACACAATGTACGCTGCATTTGGTCATTGCGTACATATTAAATCAGGATTCATTTATAATATATAATCATTTATTTACACTGGTGCAGGAATGTTAGCGCTTATTTAATTTAAATGCACATTTTGCAGTTTTTTTAAAGCTGGAATGTATGTACTCCGTCCATAAAAAATTCAATCCATCAACTGAAGTCAACACGCATTCTTCTTCAGTAAATTAAACGTAATTGAATTGCACTGTGTGGATGACAGGCCCCGCTCAGATCTAGATTTACATGATGATTGGTCATGCCTGTCTGCAATGACCTCTGGCCCCAGGAAGCATATAAAATAGCAGGATGTTTGGACAGGACGGATTCATAACAAGCTCTCCGAATGTTTAGCCAATATTCCGCCCAACCAGGCTAATCAGAGAAATGTGGCGTTGTCCCACGTTAATTTACCCAGTATGCAAGAGAATAATGCATGCCGCCATACTCTTAATTACAAAAACAAAGTCACAAGTTGAGTGCATTGTTATTGATTGTGCAATCTGGCAGGGTCTTTTTCCAGGGTAGACGAAATTTATAGCTGTAATACAATTCAATTTTCAGATGAGGCCATCACAATATTAGTTAAACGTTAGAGCACTTTCAGTGGGAGTCACTTCCTGACTTCCTTAAGTCGGATTTTCTTTAGGGAGTGTTTACTGAATAATGATATAGGAAACTGAAACCATAATGACTCAGAAAGTGGACAATAATTCTAAAATATTTGTAAGCAGAGCATCTGGCAACATTTTCCAGAGGCAGAATTGGCTTTGCGAAGCAGTTCCTGGTAAAAGTAGTATCTTAGAGCCGTGATTATCCAATAATGTTGTACATCGAAAACCCTGACTGAAATAAAACACTACTGATTATACAGTAGAAAAAGATTTTGCCAGGTCTGAGAATACTTGTATGCATAATGTACAATCAGTTTTTGTTGTTTGCCTTGGGCAATGGTGAGTTATACGGTTTAGTGTCATAATACAAAAATATTTGCCCACAGAATGTCACAATTGACCAATAAGAATCAAGCAATCCATATCGAACAATATCTGCTTTTCATCGGTCTGTGTTTCCCAGTGAAATGAATACACAGCTGGGTTGGGTGAACTTTAGGCCACCGTACAATGCAGCTTTGACCTGGTCGTCCCTCAGGAGAACCAGCAGCAGCAGACATCCTGCCTTGGTTTCTTAACCACAGGTGAGTGAACTTGGTAGGTGTCAAGGGGACGTTGGGGTTTTAGTAGCTATCCAGGGAATAGTTTGGGTGTAGGAAGTTTCAATAAGGTCAAAAGGGTGGCTGCATGAATACAGAATGTGGTTTCTGAGGTATATCATTTATTCCACGTGGGACGGTTCTCCCTCCCCCAGTCGCACGGGGTCCCACGGACTGAATAATGTCACATCATGCATCTGCATTCAATGGCTGGAGAGGTAAGTGATATGCTTTGTCCTTTGACCCCGACAGAAAGGCCAGCATTCGTCACGCAGGACTTGGCTTCTGGAACATCTGTCAGAAGGCAGGTAGTCACCGGGGCAAACGGGGTCGGAGCTCCCGCCCATGATGAATGGATGCTAATGGAAACTGACTCAAGATGGCTTGACACTCAGTCAGTATACATATCTGAATTTACTATGACTGCCAAAGAGTCTTTTACATGTTGTGAATTCTGGGTAAAACAATCTTAACTGTGTTTTGAGACAATTTTGACTTTGGGTCAGCTTTTGGTAGTTACCTTGTCATATTTAGTTTTCTTTGAACATCTGATGAATCGTGCATTGTTGATTTCAATTTTTGGACCTTAAAGGGCCTTTTACAAAGTCTCGATTATGTTTTTGGGGTCTACTAGAGTAGGTTTTCATGCTTGAATGTTTGAAAAACATTATTTTTCGCACATTTGACATTATTGCAGCACCTCTCTTCCTAGTCTGTCAGTAACGCTCTGTTTAGTTTCAGTCTCCATGAAGACCCCTCCTTATGAAAAGCACAATGTGCTCTGATTGGTCAGCTGGATCTGTATGCGGCGATTGGTCAACTGCTTCCAACATGTTTGGGAAATATCACGGCCACGAATATCATAACCACGAGTTTCAGTAAACTACTAATGCAACCAGACTTTGCCCTTTCATTCCGCATGCCTTAGGCGGAAATTATTTAAATGAGGGATACTGTGATGTGTACATTCCTGGAAGAAAACTCAAGAAATCTCGGACGAAATATGAGTAACCAAACTAACCAAAAAGCATGCGAAATAATGTTGAAACCCTTTTCTGGTAGTTCTTTATAGCTATATTTCACAAGTTCACACTTACATATAATTACATAGAGTAAAGGTTATGTGTATTTGGCGTGCTGTCCGGGGGGAGGGCTCACAGATCGAAAATTTTGCCCGAACCTAGAATACTTCCCCAGGTTGTGATAAGAATAGTTAGGACTAAGTGAGGAGATGGGGTGGAGGAGGGATGCTGATAAACTCAACGAACAGAGATAAGTCTGCTGTACATATAACTTTTATTATTAATTGGGTTGATTAACTGAATGCCCTCCTCTCGTTTTAATTAGGTTAATTATCTGAACACGCTCTTCCCGAACATTGTTAATAAAACATCATTTGCAAGCAAACGAAAACTTTACAGTGAACCAGGTGATTGGTTTCTTAAGTTGGATTGAAAGATCTATTAGAAACTATTAGAACTGAATCATGTTGATGTTCAATTCAAATGACTCAGAGATCTGTTCATAGCAGTTCTTAAGTCACGGACAAAACTATGACTTCAGAAGACTTCAAATATAATGTTTTTCAGCCTTTTTAGGTCATTTTGGGAGCTTTTTTAGTCACTATAATAGTCGTTGTATGAAGTTCTTCAAACAAACTGTCAATCATTTTGTTCCACAGACAAAATGGGTTAGGGTAAGTTTGAGTAAATAAAGAGATTTTTGGGTGAAATATTAATTTAACACAAGCAGTTCCAGGTTTAAAGTTTGTTTTTTTTTAAATAATGGAATGGGGCACATTTGGTTGCTTTTCAAGTTCTTGCTTAGTACCATATCTGTTCTGACACTGCCAATTGAGATCTATTTGTTACTTTGATCAAGAGTAGGCTACTCAGTTCACCAGATGAGTATTCTTCATTACATTATTTCCCTAGAGGTCGAGAAGGTCACCCTCAAGACTGCCAATTGAGATGGACAGCTGACCTATAACCTTTCCAAAGGCTCAATAGGGGAATCATGAGCATTCACAGGAGCTAACAGCAATGTGATTTTCTAAAAGAGATTGACCACAGGACAAGATCTATTGACACCAGCTGCCTAGATGGAGGAATCGTGTATCGAGCCATAGAGCATTCAAAGAGATGGCCACAACTGCCCTCAATAAGAAGTATTCCATTAACAGAAGCAAATTAAATTCCTCGTTTCTCCTTTTGAGCTCTTCAATGGATAATGGAATTGATCTGCAAAGGTCAATTAAATACAACCACTGTAATGAAACGGTTTAGTCACCACAATGCCCCCAAGGGTAATTGGTAACACTTTATTTTACAGTGTCTACATGGAGTTACTGTATTAATTACTATAAATTGTACATAATTACATTCAACTAACCCTAACCCTTACATCCTAACCTAAGATTTAGTTAATTATTATTACTCAGTACTTGAATGTATCATTACACAGTAACGCAGACACTTTAAAATCATACATCTCCAGGTAATCTTATCCAGTGTCTGCTCAATGGTGACCAAGGTCTTGGACACATTCCTGGATCAACATCTTTAACCTATTATCTAACCTCAATCATAATTTACCTTTAAAATTGTAAGGAAATCATATGTTCATAAAACATGATACTGATCTTCTGACTATTAATTAATAAATAACAGACATTCAACATTTTAAAATCCTAAGAAGCCAAAATGAACAAAAACAGTACAATTCTTAAATTTGTAGATTTAAAACTATATATTTTTTTTTAGAACATCTTTATTGTGGACACTATTATATGTCATTGACCCAAGAATGTAGCTGAAGTTCCAACCTTATAATCTGATTGTTCGATTGAAATGTTGTTCCAGGAACCAAAATGATGTGAATTCAAGAACATATCCTACTTGGCAAAAATCACAGTAGGCCGGTCCAAATAAACGGAATAAGGAGTAATTTTGATGGATGAATCCTTGAAAGGAATGTAGAACCTGGTGCTCTTAACAGGTCTAATTTATCACGCTTGTTTCAGAGTTATCCAAGTTGAGGGAGGTCTATGACAGTCATCAGAATGTATAGAAAATAAGCTGTGACCCCTTCAAGAAAGGTCAAGCAGGTTGGTGAAAACCCAAGTTTGACGGTAGACCCCAACAGCATTGCTTTTGTTTTCACTATCTAAAAATGTTCACCATTTCTCTCCCAATGTGTGTTCACATACACTAAGTAGCATATGCATTCTTTCTAAGGTGTTTGCTTGGTATGTTCATCTGTCTTCACTTGCTGTAGGTTCCACCTGTCTACCAGAGAGTCAAACAATACTGTGTAATGTTAATGGACCGATATTCCCTTTTTATCTGTCCCCGTCTGATTTCCTTTCAGGTGAGGTTGTTGGATCCGGTCCAACAGAGACTCAGAAAGCAGACAGACCATGAAGAAGTTGATTGTTTACAGGCATTCTGGAGGCACCAGAGCAGAGAGCATGTTCTGCAGTATATCACATTGATTAGTACATGCATGGAGCTGTGCTGTGTAAAGTTATATAAAGTTATATACCCCCAAATCATCCTCATCTGCAAGCAACGGTTCAGCTACAGTGAATTGAATTGGTACTGTTCAAGTTCTATCATCATTTATCGTTTAACTTTTATGGATCATAAAAAAGATGCTTTGAAGAATGTTCATGCTGTTCTTTTCCATATAAATGCAAGTGGTCAGATAGTGACTTCAGACTATAAAGCTTTAAAAAGGAAAATTTCACAATGTTCCTCACATGAAACTATCGTATGACAAACAGACATGGAGTATAGCGCGAAGTTGTATGTACCTCTTTTACGATACTGTTAATTCACTTTATGAAAAAGAACAGCATAAACATCTCTGGGGTTCCACCGAGGAAAGAAAATCATATGGGTTTGGAACGAGTAAATGATGACAACGTTTCTATTTGTGGGTGAACTATTGCTTCAACGACATAAGGCAAATATCTGTGCACATGAAATAACTCTTTTTAAATGAAATGCATAATGATGCATGTCTAATACAGATTCATAACTCGATAATTTGTTGACAGGAAGAGAGAGACACTCTATCTTTTCTGTCACCAATGAATCTTCATGTTGCTAATTTGCATAACTCTTTTAGTAGATAATTATATCTATCTTGTGATGTCCCACAGATGTGCGTCTGCTCTGAATGAGACTCCTTTAGTGCTGGAGAGCGAGAGGAAGAGGGAAAGTGCCAAAGACTATTAAAGGGAGGCAATTGTCCCCTAAATGCCCACATGTTGTCAAGTATGTAGGTCTTCAGCATCTGTCTCACTTTTGTCTCTCTTACTCATTGGCTTTGAGCAGTTCTGTCAAATACTTAACATTTCCCTGACATTTTCGTTTGCCATTGAGAGAGCCTATGAATGTAACGGAGGCAAGTGTGATTATAAGCAAGGACACCTAATTTATTTTTTGATTGATGTTCCAAAAGACAAAAAAAAACAACATAAAACACACCAAATAAACGTTTTGTTTTGTTGTCAAATCATTTACACAATGATCAAAACAAAACCAAAAATAAAGCAAAACGTTTTGTTTTGTAGTAAAATAATTTACATAATGATCAAAACAAAACCAAAAATAAAGCAAAACGTTTTGTTTTGTAGTAAAATCATTTACATAATGATCAAAACAAAACAAAAAATAAAACAAACCGTTGTTTTGTAGTAAAATCATTTACATAATGACCACAACAAAACCAAAAATAAAACAAAACTTTTTATTTTGTAGTAAAATCATTTATATAATGATCAAAACAAAACAAAAAAATATAACAAAACGTTGTTTTGTAGTAAAATCATTTACATAATGACCACAACAAAACAAAAAATAAAACAAAATGTTTTATTTTGTAGTAAAATCATTTATATAATGATCAAAACAAAACAAAAAAATAAAACAAAACGTTGTTTTGTAGTAAAATCATTTACATAATGACCACAACAAAACAAAAAACACAACAAAAACACAAACAAAACAATAAACACCTGTAGTTGTTTGTACATTAAAGTGACACCCTTATAGAATATTTAGATTGTTTATATATAAATCGCAATTGTTTATGTACAAAAGACAATAACTTCTGAGCTGCCTTTCAGCCCAAATTAAGTCAAGAATCAAAATAGCGGCACTCTTTAAAGTGCAGGATATATGATCTGTCCAGGGGATCTTTCCATGAGCGTATCCTTTATTAGGGTAAAGAGCTGAAATGCAAGGGATATTAAGTTTAATGCAAGTCTGAATTGATTTAAAATCCAGTGATTATTTAATCATGAGAGCAAGTCTTTGGCCGTGAGCTTTATAAAATATGACAGTATTAAAATGAGCTGTATAGGGGCCAAAATGAATTCATCCATTCTGCTACTGAGCACTAGGAGAATGCAAGTTATTAAATATATTGTGTGATTATATGTATTTTACGGAAATGGATGGGAATTGTCTTTTATTGGAAAAATGAAGAGGATTCACAGCACTTCACAATGCCTCAGTTCCACAACAATCAAACTGAATTACTGCTTACATGGAAAACAAGATGTAACAGATCATCAAATGTACATATTTCAAAGATTTAGAGTGTTATTCAATGTTACTTTTAAAATTAATATATTTTAAAAAATAATAAATTGCAAAGTCAACATTATAGTGTAATTACAAATATTTTGATACATGAATTTATATTATGAAACATGTTTAAATACAAACAATTTATAAAATGACGTTTCAGTATATTTTAGTTAACGATAAATCCTTGTCAGTATTTGGCCATGCACACTTTAACAATATTTCAAAGACAACAAAAGTAATTATTAAACTACTTATAGAGATTTACTTTAGATTATACTTTAGCCCTACTTAAGTGGGTCGTAAATACTCTTCAGCTAATTGAATTTAATATAAATTAAAATAATTCATTTTCATTCAATTGTAATAAACATGCAATTAAGTGTCTGAAAATGTTAAATTCAGTTTATAAGTATGTTCGGTAACACTTTACAATAAGGTTCATTAACATTAGTTAATGCATTTACTAACATGAACTAACCATGAGCAATACATTTATTACTGTATTCACTAATCTTCGTTAACGTTAGTTAATGAAAACACAGTTGTTCATTGTTTGTTCATGTTAGTTCACAGAGCATTATGTTAACAAGATTTTAATATATTAGTAAATGTTGAAATTAACATTAACAAAGATTAATAAATGCTGTATATCTGCTATATAATGTTAACTAATGAACCTTATTGTAGTATTACCGCATATTCTTTTAAAAGATACTTCACAAGGGTAAATTTATTGCCGTTTGAGTTTGAATTCTCAACAGTACAGAGTCAATTTAATTATTTGTCAACTCAGCCACAACAAACTGATTTTGAAATCTGAATTAAAAATAGTAAAATATATTCCCTAGCACTATAAACAGATTTTAAAACTTGTTTTTTCGTGTCTAAGTTCGGCATTTCTACATTTTTTGATGCTCTCACCACTTGCGCCGCGTGTAGTTGTCTATTTTGAGATACCGTTTGAGAAAGAAACAGAGCGATTCTGACACAACGACATGCACTCAGGGAGAAATGGTTGCTGAGTGAGTCAGGATGAGCTAATCTTGTTAGATCAAGATCACGCAGCTCTGGTATAAAGCTGACTTTGTCCGTTTTCCTCCTCATCGCTTGCTCATACACTTTCGCCCATTCCTTTGGATCACTCCTAAAATCACATGCTGTCGATATCCCTTAGATATGGAAATACTCTTAGTCTCTCTCCTAAATTTCAAGTCACTTTCCATCAAACACAAGAGCCTGAAATCAATAACTTCAAGAAACAAGTGTCAGTGGAAATCTCACTCAAGCCCTTTGCAATTGAGACGGCTAAACCTACAGATCTGTGTGTTCTCTGGGGAATTAGCAACTTGATTTAGCATGACATTCAGAGAAGAGGAACTCTCAGTGCTTGAAGCACGTCTACCATCCCTCACAGCCGTGAATACCACCGTTGTCTAGTTGGTGGCCAACCAATGTCTAGTTTTGTCGTTTCTTTGACAATGATCCAAATTTTAAGTTCATTGACTAAATCTTTCAGCGGCTCCGCACTTTCTACTCTGTACTGCTACTTATTAGCACTCTCACTTTTTCTTCTGTTTATCCAAGCTTTGCTTCCCAGCTTCCAGACCCGGCGGCAGCTACACTAGATATGCTAAAGCTAGGTCCCTTGGCCTTTCAGGGAACAATGTGTTTCTATTCAGAGTCATAGGCAAACACGCAAGGCTATCAATCAGTGGATCTGGTGCTTAGAAGTAACTTGCTCATCAAAGAACCTTATTAGAACTGAGGAACTTTTACTGAGGAGAGCTATAAAGGGCCGTGCTGGGTGACAGAAGGTGAAGCTGGTGAATTTCCCTGAAGCATGCTGGGTGAAAAAGGCAATGTTTGATGTGTTTCAGCTAAAGCTTTGAAAAGAGGCATAAAATAAAGAGCAGATTAACCTATAGAGAGTGATATTTAAAGGGCTGTCCCATGCTGGATTCAAGCTCCAGATTTTGGTTAAACGAATGCACAATGGGGCAAGATTTTTCAGTCAAAATGTGAAGCTTGTATTTTAGTTAATGAACTTATATAAATTTATCGAGCTGTCTGATGGTTTCATTTTGTTTTTATTTTACATTTTATTTGAGTTTTTAGTTAATATTTCAATAATTTAACAACACATTCACATCATCATAGTTCTCTGAAGTCGGTTAAGGGTCACATGACATGCAGGTAAAAATGAGATTTCATTTTTTTAGTGTTTCATTTTGATTTATTATTTTATTTTATAGTTTTTGAGATTTTAAGTTAATATTTCAATCATTTAACAGCAATCACGTCATAACAGTTCTGTGATGTTGGTTAATGGTCACATGACATGCAGGTAAACAAATAACATATTTCCTCTTTTTTATAGTGAGTGTTTCAATTGTTTTTATTTCAGCATTTTATATTTATTTTAATGTTGCATTTTTATATTTTAATTCGTTTTTCCATAAACTCACAAACCCTCAGGGATTTACGAACGAGTTCAGGAAACTCATCTCTATGCGAACAATTTTGACTTTTTAGTCCAACTTCACCGGTTTTAGTCATGCCAGGAGAAAATTAGACAGAACTTCTCACAGACAATGTTAGTAAGCAATTTCATCACACTATTCTCATTTTAAAATGTGATGTTTAACTCTTGTGGTTGTATTTCTTTTCACGTTTTGAGTGTATTACTGTAAACAAGTTTTTGCTTGTTTTTATAAACTGATGAACATGGTTAAAGCTTAAATAGAACAGCTTAAATACGTGCGCAAACTTGTTGGAGCGGCGCTTGAAAGTCAAGTCTGTCATTCCCATTACTTTTCTGTTTTCTCCACTTGTACAGTTTTGCATTAGTGGAGTGGATTCTGTGCAGAATGTCTGTGTCTTTACATTAGCATGTGTGTCTGTTTGTGATGACCATTACTAATGCAGAGTTTCAGCCATCTCTGACCCCAGATTATGTATGAGCCACTTAACATTAGTGTGACAAATGCTAAACATCTGTAAGGACACAAGGAAGCACACACACGAGTACAAGTGGACAAAAGCAAATGCAGCACTTCACTGCTGTGTGACTCAGATTTGATCTCCATTTACAATGCATTATTTTCCTTTCATTAAAATAATCACCCTAATATTCCAGAAACATTCCTTCAGCCAAAGAGGTATTTTGGCAGTCAATGACCACCCATTTTAGCCAAATGTTTCTATCATCACAGATATAAGTGAGTAATTTTTTCCCAAAGCAGGCTGAGTTTAATGATAACAACTCACTAGTCTTTATGAACAAGGATCTCAGCAAGTCATATTTGTCTGTGCTTTTGCAGATTTATGCCTGAGATATTATCTGAGACACTTTGTAATTTATTGTTTCTGATTTGTGCTGTTGTTTCTTCACTGAAGTAAGTAATGTGACGTGTGTGTGTGTGCGTGTGTGTGATTTTATAGCCCAATGAACCTCCTCTCTGACCATTTCACTGAAAAGCTATAAATCAGTTCAAGAGTCAGAGAAGAGCTAATTATTTCCCTCGTCCCCACACACATTCAAATACAGAAAATCGGTTTCAGCTAGTCTTATTGTCGAGGCATTGAAAGCCTGCTTATTTAAACTGAAGCTATAAAGTGGCAGCAACCTGAGACCTGTTGAGAGTATCTAACTTGAGACTGTAATTACAACACAGGAATATAATAACCTCTAATTACAACTCCCAACCACAGGAAGCCCTTTTACACATCTGTAACCACACAACTGCTGAACAATGCAGATATTTTAAAATAGAGGTGCGCCTACTGCAATTTATGAGCTTTTTATAATTTGTTAGTAATCGGTTTCCCTACTAAATAAATAAATAAAGCTATTGTACAGACATATGCAAAGAAAACAAAGGAAAGCAGAGAGAACTGGCGTCAATTTGGATTTAGAAGCAGTAATGTTGCCGTCTTCAGCTCTGGAGAAACTATGGAGGATGTGCAAGAATTTATTAGTATCTGTCGTGTTTCATCATGTACTAAGGGTGAGTTAATGGATTTGTTCTGGGGTGGGTTGGACACTGAGTTATGGCCCTTCGTACCTGTGGGAGATGCTAGTTTGACGCTTGAGCTGTACCTTGACTCGGTGCTGAGGTGCTTTGGCTCACCTTACACAGTCGGTGAGGTGGATGATGAAATCAACGATTGCATGCCACATCCTCCTCAGCCCTTTACAGCCCTCCTGGTACCCTCCATCCTCACTTTAGAGCCTTGTCCAGATCGAAGTATCCGTCCTCAGCCCATGAGCCTGTTCTCGTATGATCTTCTGAGTCCATTCTTGAGTCTCGTCCCGTTATGGCCGCCATTCCAGTGTCTCGTCCCGTTATGGCCTCCTCACATGAGCCCTCGGCCAAGATGGCCGCCATGTCTGTGCCCCTGGGAGTACTGGTGCAGTATGAAGGGATATTTTGGAGGCCAGAAAGCTCTCCAGAGGTTGCCTCATTCCCAGAGCTAAGCCCAAGAGCTCAGCCCAGAGAGCATTTGCATGTGTCTGGGCCAAACACACATCGGCTTCAGCCCCTGACCAGAGACCAGTGATGGCTCTAATTAAGAAAAAACATTTTCTTAATTAGTATTTTATAGTACTAATTAGTGCAAGTAAGCAAAACAATAAGTCACATTTTTAAATGGCTTAAGAACGTTTTGAGGTCACTGTACTGTGCATTTAATTTAGAGTATTGTAAATGCGCTCATCGTATTGAACATTTGGCAAACATTCACATGATACAGATCCAGCTTTCACCATCTGTAATTAATAACTTGGCAGTGGAATTGTGGCGTTGAGGGCAATTCTGACTTTCCTTGCTGAAGTCTGCACAATGTGGTTTTGGAAATTGGCTCCAGAGCGTCCAGCTCCCTGCACTCCCTTTGCAACTGGAATCTTGGATAGAAATAACATTTAATCTGTGCTGTGGAAGTGTGTATGGAGACATTTCACTGTTGATTTATTGGGCTTTTTATTAACGGCAGGATGATAGTTTAATCCGGTGGTTCTTAACTAGAGGGCCCCAACTCCGCAGGTCTGTTCTGATAGCCATAGACAGCAGGAATGCTAATAATAAAAAGCTAACCATATAATTGTTTGTCCATTTAGGACAGCAAAATAATGGGCTTCCCGATCACCCTGTTAGGGTTCATTTTATGATAACAACCAACTGACTGTAAATTAACTAGATACTTGTCAACTTAATCCACGTACAAGGTTATACTAAAAATAAAACTTGTGATTTATCCTCAATTGTTTTAAGTCATTAGTCATTTACAAAGACAGATTTTCTTGATTCCAGCCCTACTGGAGAACTCATAGATCACCACCAATCCTCCACCAAAATTCACAGTGGGTGCGAGACTCTGCGAGTTTGCCTTACACAGAGGACCAGGTGTTGGGCAAAGCTGGAAACTGTACTCAATAGAGAAGATGAGAATCAGGTAGATCTGTCTTTGTGAAGGATGTGTGACTCAAGCCATGTACAACGTTATTCTGAAAGAAAACTTGCTTTCTTCTGCTCTGACTGTTATGGAACGTGTTTTTCAAAGACGATGGCGTAATGAAAACAAAGTTTTTTTAAATGAAGATCCAGGTATGGAGTACACAAAACGTACAAACGAGAATGGACGAGGACCGAGGGAGAACACAGGGAATATATACAGGTGGCAAACAAAGGGAGAAACAAGGTAACTGACAAGACACAGCTGATGACGATAGGCTAATGTGGGTAACCAAGGAGGAGCGGGAAAAATCAAACCAAGAACATGCGACAAAATGACAAACGGGCAAACAGATAGACATAACCCTGACACTCCCCAACTCGAAGGATTGCAAGACAATGCTCCATGCCACACAGCCGGCCTATCAAGGTGTGGATGGAGAACCATCAGATCAAGACCCTGTCATAGCCAGCCCAAACTCCAGACCTGAACCCAGCTGAAAACCTCTGGAATGTGATCAATATGAAGGACACAATGTTACAAGCCACTAAACAAAGTGGAGCTGTGCCAGGAGTAAAATAAAGTCACCCAATAGCAATGTGAAAGACTAGTAGAGAGCAAAATGCACGAAAGCTTATTCCACCAAATATTGATTTCTTCCCAAGTAAAAAACATTAGTAAGTATTGTATTGTTTAAAAATGAATATAAAATTATTTTCTTTGCATTATTCAAGGTCTGAAAATAAGGTTTTTTATTTTGAAAATTTGTAACACATATACTTAAATAGTAAATCAAGAGAAACTGCTAATTTTGCAGTGGTCTCTTACTTTTTTCCAGAGCTGTATATATATTTGCCATTATAAGAATACATTTTTAAATATAATTTTAAAATATTATTGCAAATCAACATAACCATTTTCTATTTTATTATATCACAATATTACTGTTTTTACTGCATTTTTTATCAAATAAATGTAGCCTTGGTGAGCACTTCAAGACTTCTTAAAAAAAGCCATTTCTACCATTTCTTGGTACTGGCCACAAACTTTTGAACTTACATTAGTGTGTTTAATATACATTCACGTTAACTTACGCTTTGCATATGGTACTTTTATTTAAATAGTCTTAAAGATTAATATTTTAATTAGTCAAAGATGGCAGTTGGATTTAGAGTAGTCTGAGAAAATATTTATCCCCCGCTGATTTGGGTTGTCATTTTATATAAATGTAAATTAAGCAATTTCTGCATACAGTGATCGTATCCAAGTTATAGATCTAAAGGGGCTTTAATAAGCAGAATCTGACTCTGGAGTCCTGGCACCGTCCCTAGACCGCTGCTCACTGCGCATGCAGGCAAAGTGAGACTTCGACTCAGAGGTCTGGAATATCTGTTCAGTTACTTGTAGAGAGAGAGAGAGAGAGAGAGAGAGAGAGGAGGGGAAAGAAAAGAGGAGAGGAGGGGAGGGGAGGGGAGGGGGGGCTTGAGAGAGGAGAGTAATAGGAAACCAGTCCACCCTTCTCTCTCACTCTCTTTACCTCTCTCAATCCTCTCAACCTCTCTCTTCCCTGTCCCGCAGTCAGCCGGTTGGAATAACACCACTCTTCACTCTCGCAGGGCAAGTCCACGCAACACTGTATTTCTTCATTACGTCTGTGACTAAAGTGTTCACCCACTCTCTGCTCAGTGAGGACAGTCCGGCTGGGAAGCCTCAGAAGGTGAGTCCCGTTTGGGGGAGATTTAGGGAAGGGGGGACTCCAGGCTCAGGCTAACAGGTGCAAACGCCCACCAGAGACAGGAAATCAAGACTCATACAGGCTTCAGTCACGAAGAGAAGCGTCTGTTTAAAAAAATGCTTATTTTAGAAATAGACAGTCATATAATTGTTATTTTTAATCTTTGTTAACATGATATCTACTTTTTTTTTATGCATGAGCAAATATTTGACCTGATGGTGTGCCAAAAAATGCTCCTCAAAAGTTAAAATGGCATCATTTCTGTCTAGACTTAAGATTCATTAATATTTTAATGATGTTAACTGAAATTTACTATGCTACTATGTTTTTATTTATCCATTGGCATTTTTTTTAAATTTAATTTTGGAAATTGCTCTATTTAAGTGTGTTTGTCTTGGTGTGTTTCATTATACACAAATATTTTTTTTTTAACAAAATCTCATTTAAAATGTAAGGATTTGCTCGATTAAGTATTGTGATGAACACTCTTCCATCACTCAGCTGATATGTATTTTTTTGTGCGTCTTGAGCGATATTTTTATTGGTAGGGACGTTGGGGAATGTGCGCTGAGTGTCTCAGACAGAACAGCAGCGAGTGTGAATGAGTCTAGGGAGTTTGAGACTAAGACAGTGATGTTATTATTTTATACGTGTGCCCTAAAGACAGTATCTGGGATTTGGTCCAATATAAAATGCAATATTGAATGGGGATTTTTATTGTTGTCACATTGTGGTAGCGCGTGCATGGTTGTAATAGTGTGAGCGAGCTTGTGAATGACAGGGTGTGGTACGGTGACGGGCATCTCTCCGAAAAAAAACTTAATTTGATCCAGAGAAAATGTATTCCAGAATCCAAAAGGAAACACTTGCGTAAATAAAATATAATAATTGGATTGATGTTTTCTATTTCATTAAAGACTTGAACCTCTAACATAAAGGTATTAAACTTTAGCACATTACTTGTCCAGTACTGTTTGTGATATGGACATCAAATCATGTAGTTTGTTGAGAAAGAGATTATTTATTCACATTGTGGTCATATTAGCAAAATGTGAAATCACAATTTGGGTAAAAATAGGTCTATTGTCAATAGCGTACTGATGTATGAAGCATAGAATTGTGTGAGTTGTGTCGCGTGACCAACTTGATCCTGTTGCGACATCTGAGAAGTAACCAAATAATCATTTGCCCTCAAATGAAATTTCAGATTGCGTAGATTCCTTTGAAATGACTGTATTTCAGTGAAACTGTCAGAGGGAAACTCTGACAAATTATGTAAATATGAACACGCCTTAAGCGAGAGGAAAAATTTCACCTGATTGGTAAACAAAATCTCATTGAATTAAATTAAAGGAGGGACCCAAGCCATTTATACAGAGTAGAGACCTGAATATTAGTGAACACCTGAGTACTACTAAAAATCTGGTAACATTCATACTGTATAATACAGTTTCTATATCATTGTTTTAAAACATCACAAAAGACGTTTAATTTCCTTCCATCGATTTAACCTATCTTAGATGAGCCAGTTGAAATTGGCTGTTATATTTCTAGTGAGCAATAATTGGTTTTGACTGACACTTTCATAAGGAGAAAGATGGAAAACTCATTACGCAGATAGCCATGACAAACACAAGACGATAAGCTTGAAGATAAAGTGCTTGTAATACGTTTCCAGGCTGCTGTGCTCTCAGCTGAAGCTGCATGAATGCGCATTATGACAGCTTTGACAGACGTTTGAGTTTTTCAGAAGACACTGCGATCCAGCTTTAGGGTTGTGGTTAAAAGCCAGTCACCTCATGACAGCATTCATAAGGAATCTATAAGTGTCAGTGAAATAGTTTTAAACAATTCAGCAAATAGTATACCAGATGTCACACACTTCACATTTTCTCCGGAAATGAAAGAGGTGCTATCCTAAAGTTTGATACTCACACAATGATACAGTAAAGCCTATGCTAAAGTTTTATTTGGCCTAACCAGCAGCAACGTAGCAAAACATCAAGACATTTTGTGCCGGATAGCTCCGCCCACAAAGGAATCTCTGCTGGTCCAAAATCGTACTTATAAATAAGGTGATTAACTTCCATATTAAATTAAAATGTTATTTGTTGATTACATATTTATATTGTATTATTATTACAATGTGATGTGGCATCCAGCTTTTTGTGACACTGATTTGTTTTTTCCAAGTGATGTTTTCATTTTCTTGTTTTAGAAGGATAGTTAACACAAAAATGAAAATTCTGTCATCATTTACTCACCCTCAGGTTGTTCCAAGCCTATACAAATGTATTTGTTCTGCTGAACACAAAGGATATTTGGAAGAATGCCAGTAACCAAACATATCTCTCATCCCCCATTGACTACCACAATAGGGTAAATAAATACTATGGAAGTCAATGGCGGAGAAAATCTGTTTCGTTACTGATATTCTTCCAAATATCTTACCTTTGTTTCATTTATCTTTTGTCAAATCAACTTAGATAATTAATGTGGTTCAGATAACATAATATTTTGAGTTTCTGTTGATTAAACCAATAGCCTTCATTGTATTAACTCAAATTTTTAATTTCAAAGAACTTAAAATTTTAAGGCAACCAGGTAACTTACTTTAAGTTAAACCAAAAAAAACAGCTCACTAGATAGTACTATTTCAAAGTTCAGGAACTTTCGGGGTTGGGACTTGGGCGCTGAACATGCTGATTGGCTGAGTTCACACAGCATTTTATTTCAACCGCCATTTTTAAAAGTCTGTTGCAGTGCGTGCAATAGGAGTTGTTTGCTATTCGAATCAACAATGGAGTTTTAAAAATATGATCAATGGGCCGACGATGAGGTTCAGACTTTATTAAGCTTATATGTGGAGTAAGATATCTAGCGGGAACTGGAAAGTCGCGTGCAGTCCTATGCCACCGGACTAAAATTTGTCTAATCTTCACGGTACTTTAGACTGTGATGGAAATGCAGACAGTAGGGGTGTGACGAGATCTCGTGCCACGAGATCTCGCGAGACTAAAACGTGACGAGATTTCTCGTCGAGGTGAAAAGTTGTCTCGTCGTGCTATCAGTGTGAGGCTGAAATTATTAAATCATATTTTTCCAGGTAATTTTGGTGTAAAAACGGCTATAGAGAGACATAAAAGTAGCACCGAACATTGATGAAATTTAAAAAAGCCATATAAAGTTTTGCTCGGTCTTGACAGAACCTGGTCATTAGGCACATAAATAATGAGGGATTATGTCTCATTTATGGGTTGTGATCTTAGAAGCTTGAACATCAGCTCATGCTCAGTGATGGATCTATGATGGCCCGGTGATGACTTTAGCAGCTGTATGTATGTCTGGCAGGCCCTGACCAGCAGTAGAACGCCACTGCTGTCCAGAGAGAGGTAGCCTCCACCCAGCTTAAGAGCTTCCCTCCAATACTCACTGCCAAACACATTTCAGCCCACTGCAGTTTATCATATGCTCAAACAAACATATGCACATGTATACACATACGCACTCTTGTAAATATGCACTAACTCATACAAAACACCATGGAGAATTTTTCTTCTCCACATCACAAACATTCAGGCAAACACTCTCACTTATAAACAAGCTCTACACAAGCAGACAAACTCGTGCGGTTCTGTTGTACGTACAGTTCTGGGGAAAAAAATAAAATAAAAAATTGGGCCAAGCCAAAAATGGCAAAATATTTAGTGGTCTTTCAACCATTTTAATCACAAATCACTGGTCAGGAATAGCTCACCAACACCAGCAGTTAAAAACGCTCCCCACACACTTCCTCCATGCTTCACTGTGGTAGAGAAGCATTTATTATTATATTTCTCACCAGATTTTCGAAGACACTGCTGTGGAACATCACAACTCGTGTTTCATTGTGATTTGTTACTCCTCACACAACTTCCCATATTCTGCCAAAACCTTGGCTTGGCTTTTTAAATAAGGGATTTGCTTTGCTAATTTCCTGACCAATAACTTGTGGTTAAGACAATTAAAATCTTAGGATTTAGCCATTTTGGGCTTGGCCTGTTTTCTTTCCCAGGAGTGTATGTAATATTCTTTCAGTAGTGTGGCGGTAACAAACATCAGTATTAAATAGAGAGATAGAGTTACCAGCAAATAACTGAAGTCACACAAGTTGAAAGAGGACCTATTATGCTTTTTTGATTTTACCTTTGCTGTACCGTGTGATATAGCTGTTTGTGCATGTAATCAATATGAAAAGTTACAAAGCACCAAGTCCATGTCAAAAGGAGTGAATCTCTAAAACAGAAAACACCTGCCTTAAATGCCTCGTTTGTAGTACTACATTATTTCGGAGACATGGCTACATCCTCACGTAATACATTTGAATAATGCCGCCTTGCTGGCTACTTTGGCTCGCCCTCAAACAAAAGTATTTCTCTAAAGACTACTTTCTGAACCAAGCAGTTCGAAGCAGGTCAGTGTGTTAACGGACATATAGTTTTTACCCTTGAGGTAAAGAAATGACAGTTATAGCAACACATCTGAAATGTAAGAGAATTAGCACTAAAGCGTCCTGCACAAGTCTAACAAGCATAAACGGGCTTGCTAATATCACACAAGGGTGAATAAATGACAGAATTATAATTTTTGGGGGGTGTTAAAAAGGGAAATTCTAAATTCTCGTAAAATTATTGACTTGAAAGCTGACTATAACACTTCAACTTTAACCTGACACTGCCTCCTAAAAATGTGGTGCTCATGGCGTGAGATGCTGAAAAAACAATGAGATGCATCAAAGATCATCCATATAGCGGACTCCTCCATACAAACCAATTTAAACGGCACCCAACGTGGTGTTTTCTGGTATTCATGCACTTCTGTTGACTGAACACACTCTGTGCAGTGTGCTCATACCTCACTGAGTCAGACATGCACTTGTACAAAGTTCCTATCAATCTTTCACATGATTCATGTATAAGACATGAGCAGGGAGACTGTGCTATTCTTACTCTGTTCTTTGTCCTTCTGCACTCTCCCTGCAACAAAACAAACATATTATTAATATATAATTATGAACTACATGTATTCTTATGTTCCAAGAGTGTCCTGGTCGAAGAAGGCTGTCTGTTCTCCCTGGAGCATGAGGGAAGAGTTCTTCCACAGGAAATCAAACTTCTCCCCATGTATTATTGAACTTCTGTTGTCCCATAATAGAATGGAGAGGAGAGAAACACAAGGGAGTGTCCATTCATTCTTTAGTTAGAAGCATAAAAAAAAAACATCCATATCTTTGAGGTACCACTACCCTAACATTCCTTTTACATTATACAAGACGTCCTTGTGTAAAGGTAAAATAATGACTCGGGCTGGTCAGGAGCCATTGTTCATACAGCATTGGTTAAAATCATAACTGAGTGGATCAATGTCATGCCACTTTCTCAGACTAATTAACTAGAAGACATACAGGAGGCCTTTAAGGAAAAAGCTTTAAAGCATAACTGTTATGACATGACCGTTGAAATATGTATTTTAACTGGCTGCTTTTGAAACACTGTTGATTTAACACTATATCAAGACACAGAAAGTAGCTAATGTCTCAAATATGAAAAATGTTGAACTTTTAAAGGAATGTTGTGGGTTCAAATACAAGTTGAGCATTTTCAAAATCTGTAGAAAGGTGTCAACTACCACTTTATTTAGAATTTTGTGAAAATGCATGCACAGTAATGCATTTTCAATGGAAGTCTATAGGGCAAAACTTTGCTGTTTAAAAGCAGAAATGCGAAGCATGTATTATTGTTGAAATGGTCATGTTAAATGTTTCATAGAAAAATGTGCATTATTTGAGGTACAAAGTTAGACAAATTGTCTTTCTACACCTGGGACTACTTTAAAAGGTGAATTATAGTAACTTACCAATGTAATTCTTGTGATTTGCACATATAGGGTTAGTAGTCTTAACATATAACATATAAGTGTCACTTATTATTATACATTTGAAACTATGTGCATATTACTTTCAATCAAGGTTAATAATATTGTATGTAGAGCTACTTCTCAACATGTATCTTGCTTCAAGAATGCTTACTTACGTCAAGAATGAAAGATATTAAAATATTAAGAATATGATATAAGACAAGTTTCCTATTCATGTAAGTAATCTACCTCTATTTTCAAGGTGCATTTATTACTTTCTCCTATACTCTACGTTATAAAATAAAAGAACATGAATGAATTTTCAATTTAAAATCTAGTCAACAGCCTTTACATTTCCTTCACCTTGTCTTTGCAGGTGGGCTGGTCTGGGTGTCTCCTCAGCAGTCATGGGGAGGTCAGGAGCGCTCTGGGTTTGGTCTTTGGGGACCAGCGTGCAGTTGTTCCTTCCTCTCGTCCTCTGTGTCACCTGCATCCATGGTCTTACTCCACCACAGCCACGAGTCCTCCTGTCATTTCAAGGTAAGAATGGTCAATGTCATTCTCCATTCAAGACATTTCCTTTTAGATGGGGTTACTTTAATTACAAGAACGCTTCCTGACGTTATGAAGGCATAGCAGGGTGGCATATGACATTCTTATATAGTGACATCATGTCCTCTTGAAGAGAGGTCACTTCCTTTGATAAAAGCAGTGCTTTAAACCAGACTAAGGCTCCATTTGTTCCTCATTACATCTTTGTGCCGCTGTCATGAGTGTTCAATATTGCTAGCTGAAATGAAAAAGCTTTTACTATATTAAAATAAGGTTGTTTATTGATCGATTGGCTCCTGATATTTTGTTCATTGATTGGCTGCTCCACATTGATTCATGACACCGTTTTCTGAAAGACTTGTATTTTTGGATTAGTGCCTATGTGTTGTGTTAAACAACTCACAGTCAGACCCTTAAATATGATTAAACTAAAGTATGGTTAGGAAAGAAGTGAATACTTTTTGGGTACACATTGAACCGTGTTATTAAAAATACAGATGAATAAATGATGAATAAATGATGGAAAATATTGTCACACCAGACAGCCTATAGTTTCGCTTGCTGTTCAAGTTTTCCAAAAGTGATGTGGTCCCTACTGCAGATGGTTTAGTGAGCTATAATGTTGAACTGAAGTTCTAAACATCACAGAGACATTTAATACATGTTTTTTGTTGTTATGTATCCACAGTATTGCATGAAGCTTATATTATGTGCTTGCAACATTATCTCTGAGTGCTAAATCAAGAGTTATGTTTCCATGACTTTGATCATTCTAATGGAAATGGCTGAGCTGGTCTCATATCAGATGTCAAGGGTGATCTTTCCTCTTTTATCTGCTGTAGCAAACATTTAATATGGTTGAGTAAGGAAATGTGTGGCTGATAGGGCATCTAGACGGTCATGGTGCAGAATACCAGTTGCTTGCAAGGAAATCATTTTCATTTTAAGGTGATTTTCTGATCTGGATGAATCTGATACTTTTGTTGGTGTAACCTGGACAGGTAGACAATGTAGACAGGTTGATTCAGGCATATTAAACAATTAGTAATGATTTCATTATTAATCAATGAAATGGGTTAGCTTAAATTTTACCACATGAAACTTTAAAGGGGAAGTCTTTTAAAAATCTAGCTGAAAACATATGGCAAGTTCATAAAATCTTTGTTTTGATGTTTTCATACTTTTTGGAAAAAACCTTTCCACCATATTCCACAGAAATATTTTACTAAAAGTCAAAGTGATGTAACCATCAAGTGAAATGTAGTCCAGTCCTTGCTTTGTTCCTTAGTACAGTGGGGTGGATATTTGTTTCTTATTCTTAACATTTCAAACTGTTTTTACATGCTTTATAGCCTTCTTATTCCTTTCAATTCATGTTTTTGGCCTAATTTGTCATTCCATTCTTTCTCCTTGTCTATCCAGCACATTCCCTAGTGTAGCCATCCGTCTATGTCGTATGTGCTGAAAAGAAACAGTGGGAAGCTTTGGTAACGGCGACACAAGTAGTGTCAGAGTGGACTGTGCCATGGAAAAACTCCGCTCAGACTCGAAACATTCTGGAACAGTTTTGTCTTCCTGAAGAAAGCCACGTAATGCTTGGTTTGATACTAATAAGAACATCCAAAATAACCAAACGTCCTTGCGCTGCAAAATAAAGTGTCCAAATATATCAGAGCTGGTTTTCGAGCCAGATTAGTTATGCGATAATTAAGCCAGCTTGATCTTAGGCTATTCACATTCAAGTCTTTTACAGGGTGTGGATTTAAGTAATGTCTATGAGCTTGAGATGGCCTCTGGAGAAGTCATCCGGTCCAGAGACCTCTGCGAGTAATTTTCGTTTTGAGAAAAGATTTCGCTAGGTCCTGCAGCGTAAATCCCAGAGATATCTTGATCGTTGAAAAATCCGATGCGTTAGTATTTTGGAAATTGTTTCATGGTAAATGAACAATGTAATGTATAGCCTGGGAATCTATCAACAGAAACAATTTATGAGGTCCCGGTTTGTCTTCTACATGATTTAGACATCCCTTTAGTCCCTTAGACCTTTTGGATCATTTTCATCTTTCTGAGAGTTTCCGAAGAAAACAGATGTATAGGTTAAAACATTTCAGTATTAACACAGAATAGGGTTTGAATATCTCAGCTGGATCATACTAGGAACGCTCCAGATGTTCTGGGGTGTTTGAGGTGCTCCAGTAAAGTCAAATCTGAAAGCATCTTTATGGAGAGAGCTGGGAGTTTTGTGTGTGTAGTAAAATAGAAAGAAAAATGCCATTTGAATATGGACTTTAATATTATTATTATTCAAATGTTTTACTTAAAACTGTGAAAATCTCTAGTGGATTCTGATGGGGCGTTCTGTTGAGTTTATCAACAGTAACCAAGGGTGGCAGAACTTAGCAAAGGGTCAGTTACTGTGATTTCGAACACACCTTGTGAGAAAATAAACCTGGTTGATAAAGCAGAGGTCAGAGTGTTTGATGGTCAGTCTGGCGAGAGCTCTTTTGAAACTCGATTCTGAGGGTATACTGGCATAAGGCCAGATGTCGAGCGTTTGTGTCGTGTCAAGAGAAGAGTTGCTGCCTCTGAAATTCTTCCCATCTCCGCCTAATAATCTGTTCATCCCAATGATCCCAATGAATAATAATAAACATCTGTATTATGCAACAAGTAGGGATTGTGCATGATAATAAATCTCCCCTTAGTAATCAGAAAATGATCCAACAGATTTGTTTGATTTGGAGTGTCAAGATAAAATAAAAATTTAAATAAAACACTACTATCATATAAAAATGTTTTTATTGCATTACAGTAGGCTAATGATAATTAAGGGGTAAAATAATGAAAATAATGTCCAAAATTACATTTAACTTGTCTCCCGGCAAGAGATTCACTCATTTACATGATAATTTTTTGTTGCATTACTGTTTGGGAGGAGACAGCCAGACATGTTGCCAATATCATGAAGTCAGCTTATTTAATAATGCATTTACTTCAATTAGGACACAATCGCAAACAGTTGGGTGTTAACTTGGCTCAGCCCCTTTGTAAGGATAATGTCTGTTTATCAGTTCTGACCTGAATCCACCCTGTCCAAAATTTGCTTCAAGCCACATGTGTGAACTTGAGCCAGGTAACACAAGGCAACACCCTTTGCAAATAAAGGAGGTCATGCATGCTTTAATTGATACCCATGTTGATTTGTCCATGGGTGGGTTGTTGTGGTTTTTGGTTAACATTCAGAGATGCGAGGCATTTTAGGAATCCTTTCTAAACTATTCTATCTAGTCATGAGATGAACATGGATGTTTGCCCTTTAATGCAGCTTTTTCATGTCACGCACACATAACAGGACTAATCTGACCTTCACATTGTTTTACTAGCTGTGTCAAACTTGGTTTACATCAGCTGACAGTTCTGTTCTTTGTTATTTATAAACTGATATTTAACAGAGTATTGACTGAGGCAAGTAATGCATTTCATCTCATAAGCCTTGTTGATGAAAAATAGGAGATGGGGAAGGCAGCTGTTTTTGGACGACATAGCTGGGTGTTTTCAGGTTGCGATGAGCCGTCATCCATGTCGTGCGTGCACAAATTTTCTCTTTCCACACAAACACGCACCACATTTTTGTCCTCGGATTGTTTTTGTCCTACTGCAATTATGCAGTATTAAAACTCTTTTATCCTCCAGCAGGCCACAGCACAACATTTAAGAGTGTATGCATGCCATATACCAACAATGCCATAATTTGAGATTGTTAAACCTTCCAACATTTATGAAAATACACACTCAGGAACTCAGGAAAAATCTTCATCTATAAGGGTCTGATTTTTATCTTAATTATAGCCCATTTAAAGCAGAAAATCAAGACTAACATTTGCACAAACCCAGTCATGGCCAGGGTAAAACATTCTCTGAATTTTCTACTGCAGATATCACTTTCAAATGACTTGAGCCAACATCACATTCATCGTCTATAAGGTAACGTCTTAGGCATAAATCACTTGTGGCTGAAGCACAGAAGTGTGATGTTGAACAATCCATTCAAAAGACTGACTTTTACTTAGGTTTGACTGCAATGAGTTTTTGAGAGCACCTGACAATTGAATATGTGAGCTTTGTTCTCAGTAGTTATTAGTTCAATGCTAGGTGCTTGCTATGGTTTCCTGGATAGTTGCTAGTACATTGCTACGCGGTTTCTAGGGTGGCTATTTGGGCATTGGTAGGTGGTTTCTGTAGTACGGAGCCCTGCACGTGGTGCGCATGATTTACTATTTTGAACAAAATGTTTTAGTAAATTGAGGGAACGAATTAGTAAATCGTGCACATGCCTACTATTTTTTCATGCATGTCATGACCGAGGCTCTGTACTGTAGTGTTTTGGAGGTTTTTGTAGAGGACAGCTTAAGTTGAATATTATGAAACAAAACATAAACAAAACTACGAAACAATACACACAACAAAAATAAAACAAGAACAAAACACTCAGAAGCAGAAACAAAAGTGCAAACTAAAACGAAACATTACACAAAATACACGAAACAAAAACAAAACAACGCAAAAACAAAAACGTGCAACAAAATACTCAGAAGCAGAAACAAAAACAATGCGAAAAAACAACAAAATACAAAAACAAAACACGCAACAAGATCAAAAGAGCAAAAACAAAACACTCAGAGGCAGAAACAAAAGTGCAAACTAAAACGAAACAATACACAAAATACACGCAACAAAAACAAAACAACGCAAAAACAAACGTGCAACAAAATACTCAGAAGCAGAAACAAAAACAATGCGAAAAACACAACACAAAATACAAAAACAAAACACGCAACAAGAACAAAACAGCAAAAACAAAAAGCGCAATAAAAACAAAACACAAAACAAAAACCGCCTTTCAGAATCGTCTAATCGTTAGGCAAGTTACATACAGTCTAATACTGTGCTTAGAATTAAGGCCTGTTCACACTAAGCACAATAACTATAATTATAACGATAATTATAGATATAAAAGAGTAGAGTCCACATCACAACTACAATGTCACAGAGAATCAATATTGTTAGAATCACTTTCAGAAAATTTTTTTTCCAGGTGATGAATGATAAAAACACTGGTAGCCAATCAGAATCCATCCTGCTTTAAAGAGCTCTCGCTTTTAATGCGGAAGATGACAAAACTGCAGTGCATGCTTAGAATAAATAGAACAATACTGGTGTGGATGCTAATAGTTATCGATAGCATTATCTTTGTAGTTATTGTTCTTGGTGTGAACGGGCCTTTAGGGGTTTTAAAAAATACTTATCACCAAGTATAAGAAATAGTAATGCTTATGCTTGCCTTAGCAAACCACTATATATCACCGCTGGGCAGAAGACCATTGGCTGCAGCATGCCTCTTGGTTGAGGTGAGGTTAAGAGGTCGTGGATAGGACAGCAGAGTTAAAGTGATGTCTGACAAACTATGGAGCATTGGTCTTTTTCAAGTTGAGATCTACAGCCCGAATAGTTCTTTGTAGTCGTAACACAGATATTTTTGGCTAAGGATAATAAGTCTGAACATTGAACACATGTAAAATATTAACCAATGAACACAGACACACACAAACAGCGCAAAATGGTTGGGGGAATTCCATTCTCCACAAACCATGGCTTGTTGAAGCTGTCAACAGTGCCATATTAAGGCCAACAAATGTGTTTATCTGCAGGCTATGTCTAAGTTAACTGTACTGATCGAGTTAGAGCTTGGACTGCAGCGCTTGAGGCAGACAATCTCTGTCCTCTTTCTTGCCCCCATTTCACCTCCATCTCTGCCTGAAGGTCTCTCGCTCACCTTTCTGACCTTGGTAAATACGGCTGGTTTAATCTGTTTGCCTGCTGCAGATACCATGATCAATCCATGTCCATCAATATTGAGAACAGCCCATCATAATGCTGGCTTTAACATGCACACACTCCTGTGCTCTATTGATTCACGCTAATATATTCAAGCGTTGTTCCATGTTTCACCCTCCAAGACTTTAAGGATTATATTCTCTCTTATATTTGTTTGCTCAAACTGTACAGGCCTATGGCTTTGAAAAGAATGTTTAAAGCCAAATATGGTCTATGGTTTAAAGATTCTTAAAGCTTTTCCAGCTGAGTGGCCAAAACTCTAAATTCTAAAAGGAAAAAGGTTGGTTAAAAGAAAAAAGAAAGGAAACATTGGCGTAATGGAGTCGACAGGTCCTTCCTGTGCTCAATTTCACTTTCAAAATGAGACTACGTGTCTGTGTTCATCTGTATTGCGGTAAGTTACATGGGATTCACCCTAGACTTTCCAATGTTACCGTTTTAAGTAAATAAGCACACAAAACAGAGTGTGCATGTTTATGTATATGCGAGGGGTGCCTCGTGTTAAGGTGAAAGGTCACGGGAGGCCCAGGGGGATCGGTGACAGGTGAAGATGTGGCCATGTGCTAATTGGGGCAAAGCAGCCATTAGCATGATGGGTAGGTTAACGTGTAAAGTTACAGCTCTTGTGGGAAACCCTGTGTGGTGCCAGGGAAATACAGCACTGTAACTGAGCCCGACCTTACGCAGAGAGATACGAAGGATCTGAGACTGATGATAAACTTCATTGCTGCCAGAGCTACCCTATCTGAACTTTGTGCTAATTTTATCCCATCTGTAGTGGAATCTGATAAAACTGTAAAATGTATTACCAATACTTGACAGTCGGTACAAAAGTATGTGGTGTAATGGTACACTTATTCGTACCAAACTGTTTCGGTACAGGGGTTTTGGTGTACCGAATGCCTTACATTGCATCATTAATGGTGCGTTCAAGTCATGTCGCAAAGATCGTATTTACTAGCTAAACGCACACGAACGCCACCATGTCGTAAATACGAGTGTTAAGTTTGGGATTTTCTTTAAGCCCTGATCTGTACGAGTTGGGGGCGCATCAATGAGAAACATGGCGGAATACCACAATATTATAGCTGTTTAGCAGTGACATTGTCCAGCTTTTATATTTACAATGGAGTAAATTGCTAAATATGCTAAAGATAATGCTAAATATGGTAGCATTATAATATAACAACATAATACGTAACGGTAAAGTTTACAGTGGCTTCATAAATTAACTAAAAACATAAAAGTAAAACACACCTGATCAACATTCTTCTTAATTTTCTATAAGTAAAACTGTTGTATTTTTTTTTGTAATTAAGAGAAGGTGTGCCGCCATCTTACTCCGATGAAAGTGACGCACTTGCTGTCGTAAACACGACTTCCTACCTCGTTAATACGAACTTCCCAAAAGGACTTGAACAGACCATAAGTTCTCCTGTTTGGGAAAACTTCGGCTTCCTGGTGCAGTATGACAACGGACAAAGACAGCTGGATAAGCCGAAAGTAGTACACGACGAAGACAGCATTGTAGCCTAACCACCATTAACCACCAATAATCGCAATAAGCTCTGCGCTTCGGTAAGAAACGAAGTGTCAACGAAATCATGAAATTTAAACAGAAAATGTCGTTTTGACGCGCTTTGATGTGGCGTGACAGATTGCTGTATAGGCGCCTTAGTTCAACCCGATATGCGATCATCTCTTCCTCTTTAATACTAGTTACACAATAAACATGAATGAACATCTGAAGGTATGTTGAAAGATAAAGTGAAAACTACTGAAACGTTCATATCTCATGTTATCGCTCAGTGTTTCAACGGCAGAAAGACATCAATAAAACAGCTTGTGAACAATATGTCATAGAGCATTTACCTCAGAAAAACAATTCAGTGTAGAGGAGCTGCATTGGGTTTGGGCTCCCGCGGGACCCGACGCAAATCTTGCGGGAGCGGGCGGTTTTACCTTTGCTGCGGGCGGTCAGAAAATTTAGCGGGAGACCCACGGGGAACAGCGTGTAGTAGAAATGGAGAAGTTGAGACACAAAAAGCACAAGAAGTTGAGAAGAAAATTAAAGCGGCTGTTTACTTGACAAAAGCAAAACAAGGCAAGTCAGACATATGGAAACAATTTTCAATTGACCCTTCGCAAACAGTTTGTTTGACAGGTGATCTAACCAATCACAACGCCGAATCCGCCATCTTATCGACAAAGGCGTCGGTGAGTAGCCTGTAGTAGATTAATGTTGGTGAACTTGAAATATTGTGTGTACTCACGTCCCTCCGTGTTTGAAACAACATTCCTTCTGATGTTCATTCATGTTGATTTGATGCTGTAAATGAACTAGTATGAAGAGATGATCGGTTCACGAGTCGTTTGAAGGATCTGTCACGACACATTAAGTAGTCGTGGCCTAATGGTGAGGGAGTTGGGCTTGTAATGTGAAGGTTGCTGGTTCAATTCCCACGCCGGCAGGAATTGAAGGTGGGGATTGTGAATAAACAGCACTCTCTCCACCTTTGATACCATGACTAAGGTGCCCTTGAGCAAGACACCTAACCCTAATGGCTCCCCGGGCACTGGAGCAATAGCTGCCCACTCCGGGTGTGTGTGCACTTGTTCACTACTCACTGCTGTGTGTGCACTTGGATGGGATAAATGCAGAGCACAAATTTCAAGTATGGGTCACCATACCTGACAATACGTCACCACTTTCACTTAAGGAGCCACTGTACGGTATTTAGTGTTTTTAAATTACAATATTTTAAATATGAAACTGTTTCATACGTTGTCAGTGTCCCGTTTGCATTTTTCACTGCGGGAGAACATGATGTGTGGCGTGAGAGCGCATGGGTTGTCGGGCATTGCAACAGGGAGCAGGTTTTGCGAAGGGTCAATTGTCACTGACAAAAATGGGAGTTAAACTTCGTAAGTTGCGATAAATGTGCAAAAGTGTTCGTTTACAACTTTGGTTTAGCATTGGTTAATTCTTCTTATTTAAACACAATCATGTTTAAAGTCTGTTATTCTGGATGTTAACTTGAACGAATATTTAGTCTTAGTATATGTGTAGCTACATTACGTCAGATAAAGTCCGCGGGCGGGCGCGGAACACAAACATTGCGGGCGCGCATTTTATAATTAGATTTAGAAGTCAATGCAAAAACAGCCTTATGGGCAGCTTGCATGTTTGCATACATTTTGTTATTTGAGTGTTGATTATTATATCTAAATATAAATAGCGATTGAATTTAGGCTAATAGTTTTTTTTAATCCTTTAGTTGTTTTAATTTAATTTAATATATTTAAAGACAAACACAATTTGTTCAGTAAACCACTGTTTATTAATTAAAAAAAAATGAGGTACGCACCATGCGGTGAGTTTTGTGTACGCTACACCCCTTTATGTGTTATACATTATTTTATATATATATATATATATATATATATATATATATATATGTATATATATATTATTACTATTATTTGCATTTCCTAATAATAAACAGGATAATCAAAAATGATATATAACATAAAATAATATAATATAATTCATATAATATTATAAATGTTTTATAAATTTTTATGAAAGCTTTTGTTTTAACTTCATTACTTTGATATGCCTATGTTTAATATGTTTTGAAGCTCCGTTTTTATTTTATGAGAAGCTTGCTTTAAAAGGTGCTATATAAATATATTTATTTTATTTTTTTTATATTTGTTTTATTATTATTATTATTATTATTATTATTATCATTAAGTACATTTTAAGGAACTGGATTTAGCTAGATGCCAACACTGGCAATAAGTATTCCACAAATGGAAGCTGTCATCATTAACAATTTTACGACTATTTTATGCACTGTATATGGGTATGCAAATTGAGACGCAACCATATAAATAGTCTTATTTTTCTTGTACCATGTACAAAAGAACCATTGTATCTGAAAATAGTGTGGCAGAAACAGTTCTTCTCCGACTGGTTACCCAAGAGGACAGATGTGTCGAAGGATTTAAGGGCAAAATGGCAGCCCATTTGTTAATTGATGCAGTCAGTTGCTAACAGTGCTGTCAGTGTGAAATGGAATGTATGCAGGTCTTCTTCCCCTGTGCCAGTATTTATAAATGCTTATTGAATGAGTGTGCTTGTGTATTTGTGTATGTGTGAGTGTGTATGTGTGCATTCTAGAGGCCAGAGGAATGTGGGTAATGTCAAGAGGACAGACAGTCTGACGACTCTGTCGCATGTTACCCGACAGTCTGGGTGGTCATAACTTGTTGAGCGCATCCCAACCTACTTCCTGTGTTCACCTGATCACCATAAATCAAAGTGGTTTCTTACAGCGTTATACTTAGTCACCATGAAATCCAGAAATTAGATTTAATATTTTTTAAATGGAATATTGGGGTATTTATTATAATATTTAAATTTATTTTTATATAAATTAAAGGGGTGGTTGATTATCATTTCACTTTTTTTTAAAAAAACTTGCTCAAAGTTCAATGCAAAGGGAGGTATTTTCTTTGAAAGAATTGAGGACTATAACAAACGGCTGGAGGGACTACAACAAACTGCTTCCTAGGTTAGTGACATCACTAACCCTAAAATTTACATAAACCCTGCCTCTGGGAACACAACAAAGATGGTGAGACCATGTTGGGCTGCTTTAGAGAAGAATAATAGTTTTTGTAATAGAGCATTGTTGCAATGAGGGTGAATGAGGGACGCTGGATTTGCACAAAAGATTAACATGATGGCACATGCTAGTGGATGAGTTGAATCAATTCCACAGCAACTACATAAATTTATCCACTAAACATTCAGAAACATCCAGTTGTATTCTAAAACTTCCTGAGTCTCTCCATCAGTGTCTGACTTTGGTTTGAACAACGAAAAGCTGAACACCGTTACTGACAATCATCATTTTGGCTGCGTGAGATTCTTCAGCATCAAAGTGCAAGCTGTTAAAGCTCCGCCCTCTTCTGGAAAGGGGCCAGGGAGCAGCAGTCATTTGCATTTAAAGGGACACATACAAAAACGGCGCGTTTTTGCTCACACCCAAAATTGGCGCAAATTTGACAAGCTATAATAAATGATCTGTGGAGTAATTTGAAACTTCACAGACACATTCTGAGGACACTAGAGACTTATATTACATCTTGTAAAAGGGGCATTATAGGTCCCCTTCATAATATTTTTTTTTATATACATTTTTTTTAAATTCATGTGCCCTCATAATTTTTAATCAAAATAACTCACTGCCTCATGCAGTGACATCTCTTCTCTTCTCTGATGACGTGTTTACTGGCACGAGGGCTGGGCAACCTGTCAATCACATGAGTTTGACCAATAGCAAACCACAACCATCCAATCGATTCCCAGTGCACAAAATCAAGTTCTGTCCTACATTATTTCTTGTTCGAGAAGCCGTTTTACTCAGATATACATCATTATTGGGAAGAAAAGATTATCGCAACTTCCGTTAATGGGTTTATGGGTTTGAAAAAACCCTAACCCTACTCATGCTCAACAGTCATGGTGGCTTAGCAAGCACCAATCACTTGGCAGCCTCCATGTTTCCATCTTACAGCATGATAGATCATGCCACCGAACTAGTGCCAGAGATATTGTAAGCTTTAATGAGGATGATGTATATGGTTGCCTGGACAGAGGCTTTGAGTCTACGAGTATGTGTGAAATCACTTACACATCACATTATTTGAGTGTAACCATGCAGAACCAAACCAAAGAACGATGTTTTTGTCTAAACAGCGGTGGCTTTTGAAAGGGGTTTAAAGTCATGACTTGAAGGCAGGGGCACTCCATCTTCATGAAGAACATGAGTTCTGGGTACTCCACCCACTTGTTTCCCCGAGCAACACTGGCACCAGTAGCGTTCAGAATGAATGGGAAATGGCCGAGATATTTGCATACAGTTAATTTATGCATACAAGGTTTTGGTGCTCAGGCAATGAGGAGGAAGTTAACAAAAGCTGTGGCTGTAATTGGAGCTTAAGCAAGTAAAGCAAAGTTAATGGAGCCTGGAAACCTTTGGCTCTAGAACTGAACTCCAATTAGTGACTCTCAGCAGGTCCATGCAATCGTTTGTCCACATGGTGTTGGCTGTATTATAGTCTTGATAATCCTTTGACATTCCTTGTGAGAGTGACCGTTCACACATGCAGATTTCTGTGGATTCGAATCATGTTTATCTTTAACTGCACTATGTAGGCCTATGTACACAAGTCACCGTGAAATCAAAATTAACAATCATTATTTTTTAATGGAATATTGTAGTATTTATTATAAATTATCATTGATTTTTTTATTAATGTAACTTCCCCTTCCTCTTGCAATGACATCTCTTCTCTGATTATGTGTTCACTGGCATGAGGGTGGGGCAACCTGTCAATCACATGACATCACAACAATAGCAAACTTCAACCAACAATCCAAACAATTCCCTATTGATAAAATCAAGTCCCACCCTACATTTTCCTTGTTCGAAAAGCAGTTTCACTCAAATATACATCACAATAGACTATCGCAACTTACGTTTCATGCCGATTTTAAATTCAATTGTGAAAATAGTTGCATTCAAAGGTTTACATGGCATTGTATTATTACTACTTATTTTTTCTATTTATCATTTAACAAGACAAATAATTATATATTTATTTATAAAATTAAAGAAAGAAATAAATATTAGGGCGAACGATTAAACAAAATAACCAAATTAATAAATCGCACATATTTTGTAATTAAACTTATTATTTTGTATTATTACACAAATTACACTAAATTTATTTTCACAAAAAATATACAAAATTTAACAAAAATATATTTTTACTCTGAATATCCAATTTAATGCATAAGCTACATTTAAGACTGTATTTAAATATTTGTTTAATGGCATTTTTATGTACTATGAATCAGGGCCAGTATCACTGATCAATACTGATGTCTAAACATCTATATAATGAAAATGGATAAATTAATAACATTTTTAAGCATACAGACTAGTTAAATAAGGTTAAGGCTGCCAGTTTGACCGATTCTTCTTTGTTTTACTTTCAAATTAGAAGGCAAAGCTGAGCTCAGTTCTGCAATCAGTTGTAGTGATTCTAATCTGTCAGGAGTCTGATTTTGTATCTGTTGCTAATTTCAGCCTTTGGTTAAAGCATTGGCAGCCGAGACAGAGGAGAATGCAGCTCTTCAGTGACATTACTGGGCAACCTACACCAGACGTTTGGCATCATGACTTTAAAATCAATCCAGCTTCCCTTGTAAAAGGGCTCAGCTGATATTTTGCCAACAGCAAACATGCTCCTTGTAAGGCCAACAGACTGATAGTATTCTGTTAGCCCATTCTAAGAATATCATCACCTGATGATATTCCGATCAGGCCAATAATCAGAATAGTGTTAGAATACTTTTACATTTAATGCATCTAGCAGATGAGTGCATTAGCTTAAGGTTTACTCACATTTATAGGTTTTAAACTTTGTTCCACATGTTTGTGATATGGAATGACCCCCAAAATCTTGTTGACAAGTTGACAAGAGATGTGCTGCTATTCTAAAAGCTCAGACTTATGAGTTCTAAAAAATTCTACCGTTTTACTGGGGGGGTGTTGAAATCCAGTAATTTCCAGTCAATCTGGAATTTCGTGTGACGGTAAAATATTTCCACATGCAGAATTTGCAATGGGTTTGAGTTGGTTCGAGTTCGCCGTGCTGACCAACAGAAACATCCTTTGTTTGAAAGAGGGTTCTGTGTGACCTGTGCTTCATACATTGCTACACTATTGATACACTGGCTTTTTTGTCCACGAAATTTAATTTAATAAAAGTTTTACACAGAAGAACCATACTCAGGCCATAGAGTAAAGACGTAGCAACCGCTTAGAACTCCTTTGCAACATGTTAGAAACCACCCGGAACACTGTTGCAACTGCATAGCAACGCCCTGGCAACCACCTAACTCCCTAGCACAATAGTGAACAGTTTTGATATGTAAATGGCCCTAATGGGATACTGTTTCCCACAATCCCATATAACTTGCATCATCCTATTCTTTATTTGAGGACAATTAGTCTACATTAATTGGAATATCAGGTCCATTTTGTAAGACAACTTTAACTTATTTACTTAATTTTATCTCAGTTTAAGCATCTGTCAAGTTTTATCAGTTTTATAGTAGAGCAGCTTCACAAAGCTAATATGAACAGAGTGAAGCCAGTATTGACAACACCAGGCTGGAAGCTTAACGAAAAATATTGATTTTTGGATCCGTTTCAAGGTGAATGTGTACTCATTAAACTCTTAAACCTACCAGCATTTCTCTAATCTCATAACCTTGTGCCACATGCATGTAGTATATGGATTTCTCTTTTATGATCAAACATGCGGACTTCCATGTCTTAGTGGTCTCCTCTGAGAAGATCAAGACCCATAACCCTCTCGTGCTGTTTAATAATGGATGTTGAAGAAGTTTCTTAGCACAAAAGGGCCTTGTTCCAGTTCTGCTCGACTGCTCTGTATAAATGAAAACAAAAAGGTTGTGAGTGGAATGAAGAAGAAACTCATTTATAGTTAGCATGGTTAAAGTTCTTGGATCACTTGGATGGCTGCTCAAAGCTTGCTCATGTTAAAGATCTGAAAAAGATCATCTTGTTCACATTGTTAATGCAATAACCTTTTTTATGGGTTACAGTTCTAGGTTCATTATAAATTAAGCTCTATGGTGAGTGGTTGTCGAAGGTTTTGATGCCAAAGACCCTTAATCTCTTTGTGAGGGACTCCCTTCCGAAAATAGAAAGGCGGATACTTTATCAAAAATATTGTAAAAACAGTAATATTGTAAAATATAACTAAACTAAAATAACTGTTTTATTTTAAAATGTAATTTATTCCCCTAATGTAAAACTGAATTTTCAGCATCATTCCTCCATGCTTCAGTTTCACATGATACTTCAGAAATCATTCTAATATGATAATTTCCTGACAAGAAACATTTTTAGAAACATTTGTTATTTATTGTTGACAACAGTTGTGCTGATTAATATTTTTTGTGGATACTGTCACATGGTTTTAAGGATTCGTTTATTTAAAATATTTATTTTTTTGCCATATAAATGTCTTTACTGTCATTTTTTATCAATTTGATGCAATTAATCTCTTTCAAAAAAAAATCTGACCTCAAACTTTTGAATGGTAGTGTATTTTGATAAAAAGACCCATTGTGAGAGTTAAAAAAAATATTTATTTTTAAAAAACACATTTTTGCAAATTGTGATTGTGCTGAAGCAAAAGCAAATGATTAAAATATTACCCAATATATTAAAATATTCTACCCACTATAAGTGGAAAAATACATGTATAAACCTGAAGAGAAAAAAAAAAAACAATGTAAATTTATTTGCATCACGATTTTTGCAATAAATACTGTTCCAAATCAGCTTTATTAGAAATAAGTTACTTGCAAATTTCATTTCTTACTTAAAATGAAAAAAAAAAAAACAAAAAAAAAAAACGGGGCTGGTATTAGAATAAAATAATCATGATTAAATCACATGATTCCCAGATAAAACAAAAAAATTAAACTCAGTAAATGCATATGTAATACAGCAGTATCAAAATTATGTATAAAAAGTAGTTTAAAATTATTAATATTTAAATTTGATAACCCTGAAATAAATTTAGTAAAAAAATAAATAATAAAATAAATAAATAAATAAATAATAATAATAATAGAAATAAAAAATTCTCTCAATTTTTTGAGGGTCTCCTAGCCGGCTACATACAATAATTGTGGCAAACTGTCAACTACCAACTTCTCGAGTTGTTATTGCTACTTGTTTTCAGCAATGGAAGAACTCTGTTCCTTTAACAGCTGATTTAAAGACAATCAAACTGAAGTATAATGCGAGTCAAGCTTCCCATTTTGACTACACAAGCTCATGAGAGATTTTTATACATATCAGATATCACTCCACTGAGGAGCTCAGGAAGAGGCCTAGACATAACACTTGAGAGGAAAACGTTCCCAGCACTTCTCCGCAATACAACCCTTCCAGAAAACCACACTATCGGCAGTTTAAAGAGCGAACAACACTACCCATGTCATGGTCAACTGTATCTACAGAGCAACACCCAGAATGTCTCCTCCAGGACCAATCCTACAGGGATGTGTGATGAGCATCTCCGGGTTGATCTTCCTGATTTAACCAAGCAGGAATGTGGTCAAGCCCAAGACTAATACTGTATGTTCACAAACAAAATGCATTCATAATCAAAAGCCCCCTTGATGTGATTTAGCCTGGGGTTTAAAGTTACATATTGGCCTTTAAGTTATGGAATATGGTTTCGATTTGCTTGACGTTGATTCACATTCATCATGTGTGCTGCTTTTGACTGCTGACAGTGAGTTTGATTGCTGGAAGCATTCGAACTCAGAGTTTCTCTCAGAAGTTGTCATTGTACAGCGGTTTGCTGGGTTGATGTCTGCCAACTTTCCATAATGTAGCATAACTATACATTCTTCATCTTTTATCCACACTGAGGTCAGACCCCTTATCAATAGTCTCTTGACACAAGTCATGATTGGACTAAATGATGTTTTTAAACTAATAACATGAATTAAATTTTTTGGTTTACCTTTACAGAAATGCTTATGTGGTTTGTAATTCCTGTTCTGGGGTCTCCAGATATTTTCTTCAGCTGTCTGCGGGTAGATCGCTGACGTGATGCTGGAGTCTGGACCTATTAATTTATTTACAAGGCATAAAAAAGTTATAGTAGTTAAACAACAGTGAATCACCTCAGAAACAGCAGCATCTAACTATACTTTAATAAAAATAGACATGAAATGGTGAAAAATATTCAATGGAACTTTCATTTACATCATCCAAACAGGTAGCTAGAATGAATCAGACTTTCCCATGATAAAGACAAGAGAGAAAGAAAAGTTTTGCTATCGTCACACTACTAAAAATATAATCAGTAATATTAGAGTACATTCTGACAAATTCTGCAGAGATAAAAAAGGACACGATCGCTTGGATCAACATAAATGTGATTCAATTACTGAAATAAATCTGTTAGTTAATGATTCCATGAATCATTCATAAGTTGTTTCGTCCATGAATGAATCAGTGTTTTTGAATGAATACTTCGATTGTAAGATTTAATGACTTTAATGACACTTGTCGCCATCTACTGGTGTATTGATGTAAACTGCACAAACTGCAAACAACAACAAAAAAACACCAATAATGCTTGTTAAAAATAGCATTCATAGAAAGATTACATTTCTAAGAACGTGGCCCATTGTTTTAAACTGGATTTTTCTTTTTTATCATATTGAATATTCTTATTTAGCACTAGCTATGCCTCCATTCGCATATTTTTATGTGCATTTATGGCTAATTGCATAAAAAAAAATGCTGGATGGAAGTTAATGATTCAATGAATCATTCATACGTTGTTTGTCTCAGAAAGAATCAGTGTTTTTGAATTAATACTTTGTTTGAAAGACTTAATGACTCATTAATAATGGTAGTCACTTGTCGCCACCAAAAATGCTCGTTAAAAGTAATGTTCATACAGAGATTACATTACTAAGAATGTGGCCCATCGGTTTTCTTTTTTATCATCTTGAATGTTTTTATTTGTCACTGGCTATGACAATTCCATCCTCATATTTTTATGCGCATTTTGGGGCTAAATGCATAAAAAAATGCTGGATGGAGTTGTGCATAAAAAAACAAGTGCCCAATTGAGGTGGACACATTTTTTTAACCGACAAGAATACATGCGCATAATAAACTATTTTGGAAACACATTTACTGAAAAAGTCCCTCAATGTGCAACAAAAAACTCGAAAAATGTGACTGCCTCGACAGTGGATGTGATTGGATAACTTGACTAACCAGTGGATCAGTTTTATTGCACAGCATCTCAAAAGTTAATTTGATAATTCTGAAATGCCTGAGCCAAAGTCTGTCATCAGAATGATTGGGATAATGACCTCCCAGAAGCATCTCACATGAAGGCGTTCACAAACACCAGGCATCCGAACACAAGTGTTTATTGCGTTTTGTTTGTGAGCTCTGAGGCGCAAATCATTTATGATGGAGGAAAAAAAGAGCCATAGTTTCTTCCCCGATTGCAGTAACTTTAACTTGATGATTTTGTTCTTTTGAACACAAGGGATGGAAACACTGCTTTACTCGCAAATGTTTTATGCTACGTTCCAATTTTGCGCACAGGTTAAATTCACAGCTTCACAACATAGCTATTGACCCAAATACATTATGTAATCCTATTATCACATGGCATATAAACACATCGCCTTTCAAAAGCATTCAGATCGTTCTCATTCAAAAGTCTAATTTTGATGAAGCTGCCAGCTTCTCTTGCAGTTTGATGCAATGACCAGTCAGTGTTTCTCTGTGATGTGCAACGTCCAGCTTTGCAGAAAGTTCAGGAAACACATGGCCAAATTAACACTGCAGTGGCTCATAAACAATAAGATGAATGTTCTCCATTGACACTCAAAGCCTTGATCTTAATCCAACTGGCCTGGCACAATTTGAAAACCGCATTGCATAAGTGTCATCAAACTAACTCAGGCTACTTGAAGTGAATCTGCCCAGAAAAATAGGCTGAAATGTAAGAAAATATGAATTTCAAATACTTCCGCAAAAGCGAAATTCAGCTTGTTAGTTAATACAATTTCAATGTAATTCAAAGAACTGTTAGTTTTGCCAAAAATGCTTTTCAGACACAAATCTCTTGTTGCATACCAATTTACAGACTATAATATAAAATAAGACTATAAATAAAATACAGCACTAGAATAAGTAATTATTCTTTAGATTAGTCTTACTACACACTCAAAAGTATAAACTTTCCCATCTCCAGTGAGGTGCATACTTTTAGTGCATAGTACAAACATGTGGATAGGGACGTACCCTCTGTCTGCCCTAACTGAGAAATGTGCTAAGTGACCTTTGGCCTTAAGTAAAATATTATTTTACATTTAGAGTAAATTAGATCATCAGTCTGGTGTATCTTCTTCTGAAAACCCAAATACGAAATAAACTAAGCCTTTTCCTTAATCGCATAATTAGCAGGTGTGGTAGCACTTGTCAGTTGGGAATGTTGACTTAGACACGTGTTCATAGTTCTAAGAATGATTCATGTTTTCGGAGCTCAGGGGTCAGGACAGGCGCACACAAAACACCACACAATCCTCCCGAGGGGGGAACGCGTGTCCGTTTATCTATGGGGTGGGAAGGTCTTGTGAACGTTTCCCACTGTTGTCATTTACTTCACCACATTAGAAATCCTTTTAGAGAGACAGAAAATATGAAAGTCAGATCCAACAATGGCACAAAAATAAACTGTTTGAGGTTAATCATTGTTTAACTTAACACACCCAAACCTAAACTAAACCTTTCTTTTTACACATTAAATTGGTCAAACATTGGTGTGTGTACAGGTTTGCAGTCCCTCATGGATTAATAAACATACTAAATTATGTTTTTGTTTTTTTTAAACATGAAAAATGTCTAAAGTTTTCTGTGATGGGTAGGTTTAGGAGTAAGGTTAGTGTGGAGGGACAGAATATACAGTTTGTACAGTATAAAAACTATTACGTCTATGGATAGTCCTTCAGAAAATGTATAATTCTTTAGGGTCACAACAAGAATGATTACAATTACCATAATGTTTCAAAAATATTATGTGCATCACGCATGGTTGAGAAAGAAACTTAAGGTTAGGTTATGAGCAACACAGCATTTTTACTGTATGTTATAACAAATCAAAAACAGAAGCTGAAATTAAAGGCTCACCCAACAACACAATTTTCTGCAAAGAAAATCTTTCTGAAAGTCTTTAGTCTGCTGAACGGGGTAAAATGGGATTTTATGATTTCTGTCTGAGGTTACAGAAGCTGCATGTTTCTAATTAGTCTCCTGAAACCTAACCAGAAGTGGGATTTCTCTCTTTCGCTGCCTCTTTTGAGGCATTTTATTTAACTTATTTTCTCACATCTGCTTGCTCCTACATTTCTTGTGCGACGTCACGTCTTCGTTCCTGTCTAGATCTCATGCTCTAAGCACGTTGCAGTCTTGCCCCGATGAGCTCTTTGAGCAGTAATAATGCCACTCTTATCTTACTGAGATGCTATCCGTTATGCTTTGAAGCCTGGTTGATGTAATCTGTTGCCCTCTTCGCCTTTCTTTATTAAACCCACGTTAGAATGAGGGGTTTGACGAGGCCCTCTCCACTAATATAATCCCATAATTGTTAGGTGAGACACGCTGTCTACTGTCAATGCTCTTCAGAGAGCCTGGGGTGACTACCTTCACTTCGTCTTGTGTGCTGGCTGCTTTTTGTGAAATCTATAGAATAATCAGAATGTCTTTTGAATATACATACATGCTAATGTTAATATTCAATTCTTAATTTTGCCCAATCCTGCTTTGGATGTGCTAGTTTGAATAGGAAGCAAGGGTTGGAGTTATTGGTCATGAGATCCACTAAGGAAGGTGGGAAATGGAAATTGCACTGGTTTCGCTTTCATAGGCTTCTCTTTATTTGATGATGAAAAGCAGAAACGTGAAAGGAAAGTGGCCGTGGATAAGAAAAATTTGACTTTGATTGGAACTGGAGGGAGTTATCTGGACATTGAGGAGAAAAATAAAGCTTTAGAAGAGTGTTAAAAAGGATAAAGACGAGGAGGAGGCTATCAATGTGGCTTCCATTTCTCTATACATTAGTGAATGGCTAATGAGAAACAACAATGAATATTCATGAGTTTGGTCTTCATTAGAGAGACTTTGATAGTATGGTGAAGGGCCCTGCTTCTCTGTATAAGTATGTGAGCATGAGTGTGTGTGTTCTGGAATAAGATCAGGGTTCAGCAGCCTTTCATTGTCAGCCGGGGAAGAAAACACCAAAACCTCACTCATACTAATGCAAAGAACATGTTTGTGTTTGCGTTACAGAATTACAGAAAACCCAGTCCTTTGAGTACTACACTTTGTCTGAAAAGGCCATGGACTACAGGATTCTTTTCATGGATGAGGATCAGGACCGTATGTACGTGGGCTGCAAGGACCATGTACTCTCTATGGACATTAATAATATCAGCCAGACCACGCTGAAGGTGAGAAAGCAGTCAGACTCGCTCTATATCAACATGAAATGCAGCAGAACAATTCGGCAGCTGTAGAAACCAACAGTGACCACATATAATCGATCTTATTTGATAAATGGAAGAGATGTAGTTTTGTGAAATCTTTCCTTTTCCAACTATGGCTGGCAAAACTTCAGGTTCATTGCATTCTGCTAGTCTATGATGCCCATCTATCCTGCAGGGCTCAACATGAATCACATGAGATTGCCAGTAAAAAGCCTTAAGCTACAATACAGCATTATTTGTGTTTTCTTTTAGAGCTTGTGATTGCTAAATAACTCCAAGGCTTTAAAGTGGATATTTATAGTAACATTCATTTTCCCATGACACACAGAAAAAAGGCATTTAGCAGAATGACCAGGCCATTCTTGTCCATACAATGAAAGGTGACAAGGGCTGCTGAAATCAGATATGTGCCATAAACATTTTATATGACTCATATTCTATATTTGAAGTCTTCTGAAAAAAGATGAGAAAAACAAAGAAATTTACACTACCTTGCAAAAGATCAGTAAACATTAGCCTCATTTTTTTGGATGACACATATTGTTAAAATGACCTTTTTCTATTTTAATACATAAAGTGTAATTTATTCCTGTGATACACCCTGTGAACACCCTGTTCTCTAATGGGAACAAGGGCTCCCTCCACGACCTTCGTGAAGACGCCGGGAGACCTTGTACTGATAAACCCGACCCTCTAACGCTAAGTGCAGGAATGGCATGTGTCAAAGGAGAACCAAGACATGAAAGTGCGCGTCCTTCAAGTCGATCACTGCAAACCAATCTCGGAGACGGATCCACTCGAAAATGCGTTTCTGCATGAGCATTTTGAATGGTAGCCTGTGTAAAGATCTGAAACCCCTCCACCACAGTTCCCAAATCTCATTTACGGTTGCATACATTCAAATATGGTGAATCAAGACGTGATATGCCTGGGTTGACATCAATTGTCATTACAAAATGGCAACTACTGATTACTGATGACACTATACTGTCATAAAGTTCTTTCTTCAATATTACAAATCTCTCATTGCTTTTCCTTTTTTTGTCTCTTTTTATCAGATCTTCTGGCCAGCATCCACCAGTAAGGTCGAGGAGTGTCAGATGGCTGGCAAAGACCCCACAGTAAGAACATTGACACTTTCAAACTCCTGGCATGGTTGGCCAGCTTTTTTATGCCTCTGATTCACAACAGCAGCAGCATTCTTGATTCAAATCCTATTTGTTTGTTGCTCGGTGAAGTGATCATCCAGTGAGCTGTTTTCACAAGCATTATTCTCCCTACAATCCCAGCAATTAATTAAACATCCCAAAACAATCAAAAGAGCACCAAACATGAGCTGATTCTAAATCAGAGTTTATACCTTGAATTTTAACCATTATGGCTGTATCAGGAACAGATGCATGAGTTTATTCAAAATAAAAGTTTTATTATTCCAATTTCTTTTAGTCATGGCTGGATCAAAAACAGATGGTTCTTGCCCAGTGCCCATGAGAAAAAGCTGTCTCTAGATGTTGTCTGTAGCGCGATAGGAGGTCACAATGTGTCATTAATTACGTGTGTTAGAATAAAGTAAAATGTGAATGAACCATAGTTCTCACCTGGCCAAAGAAAAATACTTACCACAAATGCCAGATGCAAATGATCATTTTAAACCTGTATCTGACATATTAATAAAAAATAAACAAAACAGGAATTTACGTGCACTGGTACTCAAATATGAAATTAAATATTGTAAAGTATATTTTAAATGCATGTAACTAGAAGAAAAAGGCACACCTGGATTTCAAAGAAAGAAAGAAAGACTGGAAAAAAACACCAAAAGAAAGAAAGATAAAGAAAGCAAATGAAGCATGCAAGTTGCACACATTGTTTTGACAGTATAAGGACATTGTCTTAATGCATGCAAGCTTGTTTCTGACATGAAATTCCAGAAAAAAAAAAATCAGAATTGCAAGTTATAAACTCAATTTGTCATAAATAATGACAAATACAAAAATGTCAATACAAAAAAAAAATATCTAAAAATAGACTCCATTATTCAAGATATTTCATTATTCAAAATCTCATTTAAAAAAAAAAAAACATTTCTTTTGCTTTACATTATAGGGTGAAAAATGCCACATAAATAATAAAATAAATAAAATTCACCCAGGCCTAGATACATCGATTGTAGGAATACAGTAGTAAAATAACTTTAACAGTAAGGGTGCAGAGCAACATCACATATCATGGTTCGTACAGATACTGTAAAATGAAATTCCAGGACTTTCAAGGAATTTAAGCACTATTTTTTTAAAGGACTACAATCAGAGATCTCAATATCAATGTCAATATCTTTATTATCTTTTAAATTCTAAAAAATGACAAAGAAATCATTTTCCTCATTCAAACTGATGTTTTCCCATGAATATATGATTGCACTGAAGAATAAATGCATCATATACTTTATTATATGATATATTAATATATTAGCAATATTAGCAATAGCGAAATGGCTCAATATCTATATCAGACGGGCTGCAACGTCAATTAATAATGTATTTGTTTTATCAAAAAAATTAAACACTAATTTCATATATTGTCTTTCAAAAATCCACACACTTTAAGTACCTTTTCAAAAATATGTCTTAAGAAACATGTTTCTTAAGGGTTTTCCAGGACTTAAATTTCAAAAAGTCAAATTCAAGCACTTTGTATGATCCCTGCATAAACATGCAGCTCAGCCTCCCTGCACTGCTTCTGACAAATATTTGTGATTGAGCCCTTCCTAGAGTCTGTTTTCCTCTATCGATGTGTGTGCACGTTACAGGGTTTGCACCGCATATTTAACCTGACGTTTTATTTGTATCTGTAGTGCTGCCCCTTGTCAGGTTGTTGGGTTTCTTCCCCTTGTAGGGATATACCCCATCCCTCTCCCCTGATAGGATCAGCAGCAGCCACAGGAGCGGCAGCGCGTGACCTCACATCATCTGAATCCATCAGCATCATTTGGGAAACACTGAGGCATTTCTTTAACAGAGCTGTAAATGATATTAAGACGTGTTTAGAGAGCTTGCTCTTGTTAATTCTGTCTGATCTGTATGTGAACCGTAAGCTGTCAAGATGTCTCTTCACCTTTGCGGAAGAAAAATCTTACGTACCGTGAATACGAGCCAGAAGAGGATAATGTCGATATGCGCCACAGAAAAAGAAATATTAATGACAAACACGTGAAGTAGAGGAGTGGATGGTGGGGTGTGTGCTGTTGGAAGTGCTGTTATTTTTCTGGAGTTGCTCATGAAGGGCCTGTGTGTGCACATGCTAACCGAGAGCTCATGCAGCTGCTGTTTTGACACACTTCGCCAAGTTCTAAACTGCTCCCCTGGTGCTTTTCTTTTTTCAACTCATCCCTCTCTTACTCTTTTCTGGGCTGGATCATGTGCAGTTGGTTTGGCGACACTTTAGTTTGGGTTTCCTGGATTCCTTGAATAGGCCTTGAATTCCTGACCTATATAAACCTTCACTCCCTGAATTATAGGTTTGGATCAATATAAGTCGTCTTAATTTAAATTGGTAATAAATTAAAGTTTCCAAAATGAAAAAAAAGACAGCTTTCTAATAGAATCAGCACTAAATGACTTGTTAAAAGAGATTTTGTATAACTTTTAGGATCAAAAGCAATGATCTGTGTTTCTTTTGTTCTCCTCAGCATGGATGTGGAAACTTCTTACGAGTGATTCAGCCTTATAACAGGACGCATCTGTTCATCTGCGGCAGTGGAGCCTACAGCCCAGTGTGTGCATATGTTAACCGTGGCAGGCGTCCTGAGGTCAGTTTACACTCCCTAATGAAAAGCAGTCAGACAGTCTGATTTAGTTCAAGTTTCACCTTAACTTTGACTACATTTCCTTCAGATTTCAAAAAATGTTGTATAGGGAAATGGACAGTAATCCCATACAACCCTACTTTCCTGGTCAAAATTCTTTTCTGTAATCTATCAGTTGTAAAGTCATACATCACCCATCCTTTGACATGACATCCTCAATGATAATTTAGACCAACATAAGAATGATGGTAGTTAGATGCCAAAAAAGAGAAGAGACCACATGAGACGAGACAAGACATGCCAATCGAGAGGAGAGCAATACAAACAAAACGAGAAGAGTCAAGAGATGAGATAAGACAGTGAGATGAAACAAAACTAGTTGAAACAAGTCAAGAGGTGAGAAGACAAGGTGAGATGAGACGAGACTAGTCGAAACAAGAAAAAACAAGAGACGAGATGAGAAGACAAGGTGTAATGAGACAAGACTAGTCGAAACAAGAAAAAACAAGGAGACAAGTCAAGATATGAGATAAGACAGTAAGATGAGACGATACTAGTTAAAACAAGACAAGAGACAAGATAAGACAGGGTGAGATGAGAGAAAACTAGTTGAAACAAGAAAAAACAAGAGGCGAGATGAGAAAAGACAAGATGTAATGAGATGAGACTAGTTGAAACAAGACAGAAGACAAGATAAGATAAGGTGAGAAGAGACGAATTTAGTTGAAAGAAGACGAGACTAGTCGAAACAAGAAAAAACAAGAGACAACAGATGAGAAAAGAAAGTGTAATGAGAAGAGACTAGTTAAAACAAGACAAAAGACAAGACAAGGTGAGATGAGATGAATTTAGTTGAAACAAGACAAGAGGTGTAATGAGACGAGACTAGTCGAAACAAGAAAAAACAAGGAGACAAGTCAAGAGATGAGAAAAGACAAGGTAAGATGAGACAAGACTAGTCGAAAAAAACGAGAACCAGAAGAGATGAGATGACACTAGCTCCATAACATGAATACAGAGATGAAACAAGATTAAATTAAATTAGTAGAGATATGAAAAGATAAGATTAAGATGAAAATGGAAGAGAAGAAAAAAAGTGAAGAGACTAGATGAGTTGAGACAAGACAAGGCAGGAGAAGAGAGGAGACAAGAAAAAAAAGAGAACCTGAAACCCAATGGAATGAGACAAGAGGAGACAAGCCACAACAGGAGACTTGAATACATACAATATAAAAGATTAAAGAAGAAAACATGAGAAAAGATGAGACCAGACTAAATTAAATGAGAAGAGATGAGACAAGATGAGTAAGCAAAAAGAGAAGAAATAACAAGTGATATGATTTGAGAAGAAGCAGCAAAGTGAAACAAAACCAGACAAAAAATGAGGTGAGACAAAAAAAAACTGAGAATCAGAGGGGATAAGATCAGAGGTGACAAGCTGTGACACGAGATGGGAATACAAAGTTAAAGATTAAAGTAGAAACATTGAGACTAGATGAGACAAGACAAGAATCCTTAGTTAGTGAAAAAGAAAAACAATATAAAAAGGAGGCAGGGTTGAAGAGAAGAGACCAGATGAACTGAGGCAAGATCAAATGAAATAAGAAATGAGATGAGATTTGATTTAACCAGAACAGAAGAAAAAGGGATGAGAGTGAGACCACATGAGATGACAAGATGAGAAGAGAAGAGAAAGAAAATGAGGAGACAAGGTGAGGCCACATGAGAGTAGAGGCAGTACTGCAAACCATCTGAGTCCAGCAGCTTGTTTTCTATCATTCTTTTTTGTTTGAAAAGCCTTTTACTCTGTCAACCCTCCATCCGTGTCCATTTCTCTTGGCTGCACACCAGCTGGACTATTACAGGAGCAGAAAACTCTGGAATGGGATGACCTATAACCTTTAAAAGTGTGCAGAGTAGCTTTGTGACATAACAATGACAGGGCCACCCCGGAGTCACCATGTGACTTGTTTCTTTGCCTATAGTTGCGTGTGATGTAAAAAGGCAATATATTAGTTAATGAACACACGTGTCCTCATGATAAATTAGAAGCTCTACCACTAGCGGCTGTATGTCCTGACGGAAGCTCTTTACGTCTCTGGTTTCTCTCACTTCACGTGACTGGCCAACATCACGTCACCAAAAGAGGGGATAGATTGGCCTGGCAGTCGGAAACCTGGAAGCATCTGGGCAAGTCTGTCCAACCAATCAGAAGGCAGCTCTCCAAAACCACTCCACAAATGCGTGCTCGGAAATCTTTTTATATAGATTGGCTGCGAAACATTTCAGACCAAATTGAAAGTTGAGAATAGATTTGATGACGGGGAAATAGAATAAAATGATAGTAAGAGCATATGTCAGAGTCATTTCTATTTATGAAGATTATGATTTGATTATCAGTCTAAAGTCTGGTCTAAATTTTGCAGCTTATTCTGGGCTAGAATCGGACACTTAGAAAGGGAAAAACTGTATGACTGAAATATAAGAGACCAAATAGTTCTTTTTTTACATGTACATTAGGGCTAGGTAAAAAAAAAAATCTATTTCTCGATATTAATCGATTTTCATTTTGAAGAACTAATATCAAATCTTTCAAGAATCGATCTTTCAGTCTATGCTGTATTCACAGTCATGAGCAGAATTTTGCGTCATGCCTCCCATCTAATAAATCTCAATAATCTTTGTGCTTTGTCATATGAAAAAAACAATAAATTACCGTTTTGGCGCTCATTACTGTGGCGAACTGTGGCGCTGCACAAGGCGAAACACACATGAACGGATCGTCTCTTCCGCTTTACTATTTGTTACAGCACTAAATAAACATGAATCAGCATCAGAAATCCGTATCATGTCTCATGTAATCAATCAGTGCAGAATATTGGCAATAAAACAGCTTGAAAACAATGTCAAAGTTACATCAGAAAAGCTATTCCATGACCACAAACTCGTTAGTCAGCTAGAAATAAGAACTTGGAGAGGAGTGTTTTTCCAAATATATGCACTATATTGCATATTCATTGTATTTAAACTGTACTTCAATATTAAATCAATGTTTTTATGACAGCCACCATTAAAAAAAAGAAAAAAAAAAAGAAAGAAAGAAAAAGAGTAGAAACATAATTATGTCATTAAAAATGTAATTTAAATGCAAGTAATCTACAAATCAGCTGATTTTAATCTTTAATATTATAGTGAGGTACCAACTGTATAGTTAAGAGATATTTTTTTGTGAATCAACTTGAAATCAAATCAAGAAATTTGTATCAATGCTCAGCCCTAATGTTTATACATGCCATTTAATGGGCAGGTTTATCTGAAATAGTTGATACTGCAATAACACTGATTGTGAAATGTAAGATTTTTTTGTTTTTTTTGGTGTCATTGGCAGGAGCAAGTGTTTCAAATCTCCTCCCGAGCAGAATCAGGGAAAGGGAGGTGCTCCTTCAACCCACAAGTCAACACCGTCTCGGTCATGCTCAGTGAGTGCTGGCGTCTTTTGTGTCTTTATCCACAGGTGCCATTTTGTCTTGCACACTTACTAAAACACATTTTCTCTATGATCTCTTTGTTCATGACCCCATAGTGTCACCAAACACCCACATTTTGCTCCCCTTCCGATGTGACAACTTTGGGTCGCTCAGTATCGCCCCCTTAATCCTTTGATCTGTAATTGGCTAGTTGGTGTTGGGTTGCTGTTGACACAGCTATTGGGGTACATTACACACACACACACACACACACACACACGCAAACATTCATGCTTTCACATACCAGAGGGCCATTAGAACAGCAACATAACCACATCAGTGTTATTTTAGAATTATTGAGATACTGTTATATTTTTAATTAATATTTTTATTTTTACACTTCATATAGTTTTTAAATGTTATATGTCAGTTTCAATTATATATATATATTAGGGCTGTGATGAGATCTCGTGCCAAAATATCTTGCCGTATTAAAACATGATGATATTTCTTGTTGAAAAGCTGTCTTGTGATATCAGCATGACAGAGTTGAGTTTGTTGCAAAAACTTTTATAGTGCTTGCATTATATTGTTGACTTTTACTGCATATGATAATTCAAACTCAGAAAGTAGAATTGAAGTGACATTCCTTACAAGACCATTTTGTAAAAGATTTTTTCCACTCATATATTTCCTTTTTATTTTTTATTTGTTTGGTTTTTATCATTTTACTACATTGAGTTAAACTAACATCAAGTTTTATGGTTTTAATTTGAAATATAATAACCCACTGTTTGTACATGCCACACATACTCTCCTACAAAATCACACCTAAATATAATATGCTATAGGTCATCGTTAACTCATCTGTATATAATAGAACGTTTTAAGTGGTTATTCCATTAAGTCAAACAGCTCCTAACCGTCTAGACAGCATCCACGACTGACGGTCCTTGACATGACAGCCTACAGCCTTCCCTGTCTGACGTCTGTCTGCAAATTTCCATCATACACTTGGCCCCTAGTGGTACGTGTCAACCACGGGCTGAGGCAAGATGGAGTGATGAAGTGAACTGATGAAAGGAAGGAGAGATTTGGGGAATGGAGATTTAAGAAGGTCATTAGTAGAGCTCACCGCAGAGAAAATTACAGTCACAGTAAATCCATATGTCTCATATTCAACAGACAGATCTGTTCAGCCGGTCGCAGAAGCCACACAGTTATATGCAGTAGGTTTACAATATAAATGTGTTTTAAACAGGGCTGTCAAAGTTAATGTGTTAATGTATGCAATTAAATGTTCACACATGTTCAACAGACACTGACAAACGCTGATTTAACATGTAACAACACGACCGACGCCGAAAGTGGTAACCCGACCATCGGACAAAACCCAACAAATGTGTTTGTTGCCATTTGTCTGTGTCGTGTGAATCAGTCACCAACAAATGAAAGAAATGTATAGAAATGTTAACATGAAAACATGAAATATGTAATATTAAGTCCATGAAGTGATGGGAAAGATTTATTATATAATTATTCATTTTATTAATTTTTTTCAAATTACTAAAGTGTCATCCACACCAATTTAAAAAAAAAAATTGTTTCTTAAGAGAAACTGATTGTATTAAAACTGAAAGGACAATCACTATCCTTCTGAGAAGATATAAAATCTTCATTGAAAGGTTTTCCCTAAACATGAAAAATCTGTATAAATCAACTGTGGGACACGCTTGTGTTTGTATCTTAGATCAGGAGCTGTTCTCTGGCATGTACATTGACTTCATGGGGACAGACGCTGCCATTTTCAGGAGCCTGACCACAAGGAACGCAGTGAGGACGGACCAACATAACTCCAAATGGCTGAGCGGTATACAAACCCTACATGTTATTTCATCCATCTACATTATTATGCTTGTTCTGTCAGGAAATTGTTCATGATCTTTGCTTGAAACTAGAAATAATTATTTATGCATAGCTTTAAATTACATGTTCACGATCAATGCTATTTGAGTAAAATAATACACAAACCACACAGCAAAAACGGTCATCACCCACTTCAAAGGAAATGGCTGACAACAGGATAGTTTTCTGTGATTCCACCAGGAAAGAGAAAACATTTTGTACATGCATAACTGTTTTCTCAAGGGGTCACATTATCTTTTGTGTAATACAATCCAAATATACACAATGAAGCATATATTTGGTCAGAATGTGTGAGATATCTCAGTTTGCCAGCAGCTATATTAAATTTCCCATGAACTCAGGCATTAGCACCATTCAGAGATGTTTGATTTTTTTAGGAGAAAAATGATACAGTACAATCTTCTTATTTCTCTTTTGTGGTCCATGTAGAGCAAATTGAGTGTTTAAGCTGTAGTTATTCTTCTATTTTGACTAGAGCCAGTGTTCATTGATGCCCACTTGATTCCTGACGGCTCAGACCCAAACGACGCCAAACTTTACTTTTTCCTACGTGAGAGACTGACAGACAGCAGTGGAAACACTAAGAACATCCACACTATGGTGGCTCGAGTGTGTCCTGTAAGTCTTTTTTTTTGTTTTTAAAAATGGTAATATTATTAACTCTATAATATTCACATGCATTAATATAATTTATTTTATGTCATGGTAAATTCTATTAGAATGACACTGGTGGTCAACGCAGTCTGGTGAACAAGTGGACCACGTTTCTGAAGGCTCGGATGGTATGTTCGGTTCTAGAGGAAGACGGTACCGAGACCCACTTTGATGAGCTTGGTGAGACAACGAACACACACATACATGTTTGATTTCCATGTGTTATGTGGACTTTCCGTAGACATAATGATTTTTATACTTTACAAACTATATTCTATCCCCAAAGCAAATTTCCTACTGCTAAACAACCTTCACAGAAAACTTTTCGCATTTTTACATTTTCAAAACAAACATAATTTAGTATGATTTATATTTTGACAATTTTTACCATACCACTATCATTCCAATATCTACAATATATCATTATAGTCTCCTGGCAGTTGACTTTAAGACTACGCTTTAAAAATAAAGGTTCAAAGAGGATTTTTTAAAATTTTTTACAGCGAATCTATATATCAGTTATTGGTTCCCCAAAGAACCTTTCAGTGACCAGTTCCTAAAAGAACCATTTTTCTTAGTGTAAAGATTTTAAATAATCTAAAGAACTTTTTCCACTATAAAGAACATTTTGTGCAATGGAAAGGTTCTACGGAAAAGGTTCTTCATGGAAAGAAAGAACCTTTATTTTTAAGAGTGCCTTTATATTTAAATTATGCTTTAATGAAAACAAACTTCTTTTATGGTTAATTTTTACACCATGCATTTTGATTTGTTTATATTCAATAAAAAGAAATGTATTTGTCTGATTGCCATATATTTTGGGACAAAAAAATCTTTTAACCCCATTGCACAATTATATATGTTGCCTTAACTCTTAACCTGTATTTAACCTAAACATTCCTTTAAAAGCCTTACAAATGTCAGATTCTAGTTAAACAGCTTCCTACGTATAATTATTGGTCATTAACCATAAAACAGCCGTTTGTCAGTATTACCATTCAGCAACGACCCTAGGTCGTTTGTAAAGCTTTTCACCTCATTAAAGTCCTTTTCCGATCATAAAACACTCAGCACAAATAGTTTATATTGGAGGTTTAAGCCCATGACGGATTTACACTTTCACCTGTTTTATTCTTGTTAGGCCGCACTATAACTGTAACAATGTTGTGGGACAGATGTTCAGCCATTGAGTGAGTGCTTGTCTCTTTCCTTCCAGAGAATGTGTTTTTATTGGAAACGGACCACCCAAAGGGCCTCCTCATCTTTGGAGTCTTCACCTCTACAAGGTAAAGCCAATAGCAATATTGAGCTTGCCACTAATGTGTGTATATATGCATGTGCATGTTTTTATGTGTGCATTTGCCAAAAATAGGTCAGGCAGGGTTGGAGCTTGAGGGGATGACGGGGTTTCTGGGAATCACACCTAAGGGTGGTAAGGGGAGGGAAAGGTCACTTCTTTACAAACATACAGCTAATGTTAGTTCAGGGGGTCAACCAATAGCTTTCACTGTGATGAATTTAAAATTATGATGAGGAGGTCTCGCTGAACGATTTAAATTGGACTGTCACACAGAAAGATAGAGAGACAAGGGTGATGTCAGTAAATGTTTCTGATAGTGTTTTGTTTAAATGAGTGAATGTAACCTCTCAGAAACGACACACAATATTTAGAAATTCTTAGTTTTGTTTTATGCATGCAAATAAAAATAGACACACATGAGACAACTGATATATTTACAATATAGAGTCAAACATTAACCAAAATAGCCCTGAATTGAATTCCTATTGGAATTATATTAATTAAATTTAATAGTTTATATATTATTTATTCATTTCATTATATTCAATTCTTTCTATATACATTTATATTCTGTATACATAAATATACATTATATTTAATTTAAAATAATATAGTAATATAATATGAGTTGTTTATACATATATATTTTATTTTATTCCATGTTTCTGTATTTGTATATATTCTATAAATTTATATTCAATAGACTATATTCTACATTTGTATATTCTATTATATTTTTAATCTATTTATTACATTTAACTACAATAATATTTAATTTGAACTTTGAGTTTATTTGTTATGTAGTGCATATATTTTTAATATAGTACATATTATCATATGTTTTCAAACAGAAAAAAAGAACGTCCTTATTAATAGTCAAAATTGCCCATGAAATTCCATTCCAGGCAGCAATTCAAGAAGAAATCTAGCATAAAACTGATAAATTTTACTTTTGAATACTGAATGAGAAATATAGGGGAACCGCACAATTTGAGAAATTGTTGCGATCTCTTCTGAAGCTCTAGTGAAGAAACAAGTGAGAGTTTTTTTTTCTCTGAGAGGCCAATGGAGCAAAAGTCTCCATTTGTTATCTCATTGTTTAGGAGAAAACAGTTCATTTCAGTTCAGATATGAAATCTCATTTGTGATATTTTCTATGGGTCATTTCATTAAATTTGTTACAGTCGGTTCCCATAAGTGTATCTTTACTTGTGTCAGCAGCGGCATGTGTGTATGCGAGCGGTGGTTGAATAAGGTGAGATTTCGGTCAAGGTTTCCGAATTGTGGCTCAATCTCCAACCACATTCAGTTGGTGCGGTTTCCCTAATGAGGCCAATCCAAACAGCGACGGCTTCTTTGTCCATGCCCTGCTCTGTTATTTATCGTTATATATCGCCTCTTTCCCTTTGTTTTGCGATCAAACAAAGAAACTCTTTGTCTTGCTGTCTGATCAAAATCTATACGATGTCCAGCCAAACCACATTTCATCCCAGAGTGTAACCAAAGTGGTGTCCCCTTTCCTTTATGCCGAATTTTTCTCTCTCTGTGGACCGAGTCTCCTGTGTAACCATGTTACATCATCCCTTCCATCCAAAGGTCGGGAAGGATGTACAAGAATGTCTTTTTACTGTCTGACTTCCTTCCATGCTAAATATGTGTGTTTTGTGTTATTCCCTCCAGTTCTGTATTCAGAGGTTCTGCTGTCTGTGTTTACAACATGGCCGACATCCTGACGGTCTTCAACGGACCGTTTGCGCACAGGGAAGGGCCCAACTTCCAGTGGGTGGCTTTCCAGGGCCGGATCCCTTACCCACGACCGGGAACTGTGAGTCACACACATTAATGTCCTGCCTTGGTACAGTCACTCTGTTTATAACACCATTAAACAGAGTAAATGTTTGTGGTTTACACAGTTTAGGTAAAAAGGCAAATAATTATGGGTGAGAAATAATGATAATCAAAAGCTTATTTTCAGTTGAGTTTATACAAGAAATATGTAGACTTGATTAGTTAATGCAGTGTTAACTAACATAAACAAACAATGAATTGAAAATAATGAACTGTATTTTCATTAACTAACATTAATGAAGCTCATGGTTAGTTCATGTTAGTTAACTAATGTTTAAATAATGAACCTTATTATAAAGTGTTACCAATATTTTACTATCATCCTATAGAATAATGCTAGTTTTCTATATATATATATATATATATATATATAAGGATTAGATATTTCAATGTAATTTATTTTTAGAAATAAGAAGCAATCATTTTTAATAACATTTTACAATAAAATAATATAGAATAATATTATTTTAATAATATAATATTAAATTATTATTTTTGTTATTGTTGTTTTTGCTACTTTATTACACTTTTTGTAATGTGTGTGTCCAGTGTAATGTTAAAGGAATATTAATTTTAAAAATGTTAAAACTTTTTAATAAAATTAATAGTACTTTGGAATCTTAATTTGAGTGAATTTTATAACATTACATGCATGTAGACGAAGACGCTAGTTTGAGTCTGGTTGACGAAAAGACCCAATTAAAGTGATAAAGCTTCACTAAATAAAGCAGTTTTAAGCTTCAGCATGATAATCTAATCTTCTCATTTTAATCCTCTTCCTATCAGTGTCCTGGTGGCGCATTCACCCCTCACATCCAGAGTACTAAAGAGTTTCCAGATGATGTGGTGACATTCGTGAGGAATCACCCCGTTATGTTTAACCCCATTTACCCGGTCGGCAGGAAACCTCTGGTAGTACGGACCCATGCTGATTACAAATACACCTCTATAGCTGTGGACCAGGTCACTGCTGCAGACGGACACTATCAGGTTCTATTCCTGGGTACAGGTAAAGCCCCACAGTACCACAAATCTCAAGAAAATTAAATGACCATACAAAAACATTTACCTACTCAGAATTAAAACCTCCAGATGAAAAATAGTTAAAATGTTCCACAATATATTTCCACGCCTACCTCATGTCATCTGTTCGTGGAAAGAGCTGGCACACTTAACTTTGCTTGACTGACCTTGTCAACAGACTAAGGCAGGAAAGTTGGAAAGTCTTTTACTGACTGATAACGTTTTACTGGAAGTGATTTATCAGTAAAATTATACTTTATTTACTAAACTTTAAAATTATACTGTACTTTTATTAAACTATGGAATAAGCACATATTCGACTTTGTTATACTGTACCACACAGTTCCATAAGTTTACATTACACGAATCCATACCAGAGCAATGTTCCTTATAATTTTAGGGCTGTCAAGCGAATAAACTTTTTAATCTAAATATGAAACTAAAACTATGAGTAGGTGTCTTAATGAGTGACTCAGTCATTCATTCATTCAACCTATACATTAAAATGGCTGATTCATTCAGGACTGAAGCAAGTGGTCATCTTTAGGAACGAGTCATTGAATCATTGGCTCAACCATTTTATTAAAAACTGCAGATTCATTCAGTAATGAAACACCGCAACAGTTCGACTGTGACTTTGTTTGGAACTATTTTCAATGGTGAAATTGAGTAAAAACAGACAATATTGTGTCTAAAATGTTACAGCGTTAACTTCATGTTTATTGAACTGTTGTATAAAATCAATATCATATTTGCAATCGAGCAGATATTCAGTAAAAAAAGCACTAAAGTATTTCATATGGTATAAATATGACAAAAGCATTACAAATTTCTCATATCTTGAACTTTAGTGGCATTTTCCCAGCATTCTAATAAGCTTAATCATGCATTCAGTCCTTGCTCGACATGTTCATAACTAAACTGTATGCAATGTATGATAATGTACAGGTCTAGTCCGGGTGGGGTGCGTTAAAAGCGTTTAGAGTTTTATTTCCATAATTAATCAAACCAAATTAACGTGTTAAATCGACAGCCCTAATAAAGTTTTATATAAATGTAATGTTATACTTTATTATACTGTAATGTTATCCATTTTTCTAATTACTAATTAATTTTAACTTCTATACTGTAAATGTAAAGCAGTAGCTTTAAACCAGGGAGACATGACCCACTAGAGGGCCTTAGCAAACTTCCTAGGGGGTTTGGTTTTTCTATTAACTGGATGCAGCGCCCCAATTTCCATACCTTATACTATTCCCAAAAAGTATGTACTGTTTTTGTGATGGAAGAGTAGTGAAGAGTAGTGTGTAGAAAAAGAGTAAACAAGCTTTGGGACATTCGATCACATCATTTGAAATTGTCTTTTGACGCATCCTGTCACTGTAAACTGGCCTGTCAGTCATTTGGTCACAGTTCAAATCCTCCACATTTCATTTGATTTCATTTCCACATTGGAGAGAAATTAAGTTGCACGTTGATCTGCCAGTCGTGGGTCTTTCAGGCGGAGAACTCTCATGTGTATATTGCTGCATAATGTGCATAATGCTGGGTTGTGGGCAAAATTAGCCATTATAGTGTGCACGGATTCACACTTCGAGAATCTACCGGAAATAGTAGACCATCCAGGGACTTTTGGCATACTCTTTACAACATACTATGCTTCGGGACACACTTATTGCAATCTCATATACTATTTAGGATGGATAGTATGCACACTGATACACTGTTTCCATTTATTTCCAGTTTCTGTTTTTAAAAATAAAGATGAAATTACAATTAAATTCAGTGTACTATAACAACTCATAACTCCACAGATCACACATTGTACAGGCATGGATATGTGTGCCACTGACCACCACCAGGGGGCAACGAGTCTACACAAACTATAATCTAACCGTTTTAACATAAACATATTGTTTACTATCTATTCAACAGTCGTTAAATAGAGGATTTTAAGAGTCCTGCTGTGTCACAGGACCAATACATAATATTAACTTTTGGGATGGGAATGCAAGAATGAAAGAAAGAGTGTGTTTATCTGAGAAGAGATTCAGAGACATGACAGCAGACAGGCTCAGCGGTTACTAGGGAACGGGGATAGGGACATTTGGAGAGAATTCAAAATCACAGCTGTTTGTATTTGTCTATCAAAATTCCTGATGGAAAGCCAGGATTGTTGTGCAGTGAGGTCTGGCTGCTCCTTGGCAGGGTTTTGTCGTGAAATGTTGGCCATTTAAAATGGGAATTTCCAGAGTTTGAGCTAAATTCCCCATCGACCCTCTCTCAGAATGTCTGTATATACACACCTATCATGACCTCACAGAACGAATGAGTTTGACATTTACTGGTCATTAACAGCTAGTGACAGCAAACGCATCACTCAAAACATTTCTACAGCTGAAAATATCCAATAAATAATTTCCACCAGACAGATGGCAAAAACCCTTTACATTGAAGGAGTGCCACAGGCCATATCAAGGGACTAGAGAGTGGACTCTTTTGACTTGAACCAGTAAGAAAACACATAGCAACGACTCAAGACACCTTGGCAACCACTCACATATTCTTCTGAAATCTAGTCTGCAGATCTGTTTCTCAGAACAGATGCTCAACAACATCAAAAACCAACCCAGACACACACAAAAGCTTTCAAAGAGAAAATCTGTGAACAATGGAAAGTTCATACTCAGTTCAAACCCAGACTAAATTACTGAGGTTGTTTTTGCTTTCCAGACTGTCCAATATATTCTCCTGATGTTCTGATATTCTGCTTGCAGATAAAGGCACGGTACAGAAGGTTGTGGTCCTGCCGTCAAACGGCTCTCTGGATGAGGATCTAATCCTGGAGGAGCTGGAAGTGTTTAAGGTTTGAGTTCTCGCCACACATCACACATCAAAGTATCTAGAGGGCAGACTGCATGAGCAGAGCTGGCAGTGCCACAAAGCCTTTGTTAGAACTCAATGTTTTACTAAGGGAAGGCAGATTTTAATGGGAACAGAGACTGGGCTTGAGGTGAGGAAAAGGTTATACCGTGAGGTTCTTATGATCTGCTTTGAGCGGCTTGAAATCGTTAAAATGGGTTTAGGCATCATGATCATCAATTTACGGGCCATGAAATGCCACACACGTAGCATAATTTGGCATCTCCATACACGCTCACAGATTTGCACTTGGACCTACAAACTCAACGCTGTGATGTTCATTATTGGATCAATGACAAATAGGCTTAGGATGTCAAATTTAGTGATAAGCAAACTATTTTTAACGTCTAGTTTAAAACATACATGGCCAGTTCTTAGAAATGTCATAAATGATGCGAAGTAACGGAAATCAATTTTCTTCCATATTGTGACATACATCCGAGTAAAATGCTTCTTGAAAAAGAATTTTTGCAGTGCTCAGTCTCTATCAAAAGAGCTCCAAGGAAGAAACAGCGGTGAACTGGCGACAATGTCATGGACGGCTGGCCTGTGTGGTCCGATCCAACAGACGAGCTACTGTCGCTCAAATTGATCAAGAAGTTAATGCTGGTTCTGATAGAAAGGAGTCAGAACACACAGTGCATCGCAGTTTGTTGCGTATGGGGCTGTATAGCCGCAGGGCAGTCATGCTGACCCGTCCACCACCGAAAGCTGCAACAGTGGGCATGTGAACATCAGAACTGGACCATGGAGCAATGCTAGAAGGTGGCCTTGTCTAATGAATCACGTTTTCTTTTACATCACGTGGATTGCCGGGTGCATATGCGTTGCTTACTTGAGAACACATGGCACCAGGATGCACTATTGGAAGAAGGCAAGCTGGCGGAAGCAGTGTGATGTTTTGGGCAATGTTCTGCTGGGGAAACCTTGGGTCCTGCCATCCATGTGGATGTTATTTTCACACGTACCACCTGCATTGTTGCACCCTTTCATGGAAACGGTATTCCCTGGTGGCTGTGGCCTCTTTAAACAGGATAATGCACCCTGACACAAAGCAAAAATGGTTCAGGAATGTTTTGAGGAGCACAACAACGAGTTTGAGGTGTTGACTAGGCCTCCAAATTCCCCAGAACTATATATATATATATATATATATACATTTGCATTTTTTCCATCTCTTAACAGCGCAGGAGTTACACCACAACAAACAAACAAAAAAAAAATTCAAACTTCAATGACACTATTACTTTTTTGATTTTCAGAAGCAGTCTCCTATTACCAACCTAAGAATCTCTTCTAAAAAGGTAACTACATTTACTAGCACTTCTATCTAGCTGCATTTTCTGACTAAGCGCTACATATAGTAAAGTGGGGGTGGCAATAAATTGTGGTAGGGGAAATGGTTGCTTTAATTCTGGTTAATTATCTTGTCACCCGTCCTGTGGGTTAAATGAACAGCTTTTGTGATATGTGGTTTGTTTGCGTTACAGCAACAGCTGTATGTTAGCTCTGAGCACGGAGTGTCCCAGGTGTCTTTGCACCGCTGCAACGCATACGGCTCTGCTTGTGCGGACTGCTGTTTAGCGCGGGACCCGTACTGCGCCTGGGATGGCCTCAGCTGTTCTCGATTTTACCCCACTGGCAAGAGGTACACACACACACACACACACACACACACACTCTCTAATACTCAGGGTGGCATAAATTGCTGTAGCAGTGGGGTAGAAATAAATGATGAAGACAGCTTTGGTTTCATTTGGTTGTAATTCAGAGACACACAGTCTGGGCTGAAGATTAATTGTGGGATTTGAACAAAACCCTAACCCTACAAATTAAAATTAATTTAGACACTAATATATTTGAAAGAGTTCTGGCTTAAGATTTTCCCATGCCAGATGATAAAACATATTTGGCAACTATGTGGCAACACTTCAGAAACCATCCAGTCTTTGGCATTCGGACCGCACACATAGTCAATCAAACAGAACAGCCCACATATTGCATATTCATGAGTATTTACATTGTGGATTGTTTCAGAATGGGAAAAACTAAACTGATACTTTAGCTAAACAGTTTCTCTTGAAGTCAGATGTGTTGAGTTGGGAAAATATTGATGGAAGGAACACCCATCAAAACATCCTTCCCAACGCAATGAAGTGGAAAACAGACATTTCACTCCACTGCACTTGTGACAGCTGAATCATGTTAATTGTGAGAAATTAAGCTAAAATTTGACTTTCATGACAAGGAGTGCGTTTTAGAAAATGAAAAGTGCGCAAACATTCAGACAGAGATGTTGATAAAAAGTGAGAGACTGTAAGAGTGAAAGGAAAGAATGTATATATGAAAATATGTTGGATTAATCCTGTGCAAATGTTATTCCAGGAGAAGCAGAAGGCAGGATATTATGCATGGGAATCCACTGACTCAGTGCAGAGGGTTCAATCTGAAAGGTAATAACTACCTGCATGTCAACACTTGGGCTGAGCAAATAAAGTCAAAGTTATGTGCCGAGACGAGAATTAAAATGTTCCGTAAGCAGTTTTGTGACTGACAGTTTTTTTTGTCTCTTTTAATAGTCATTAGCTATGTTTCCATTCAAAGTTGCTCATTTATCTCATGCTCAGAACTGAAATATCACATAAAACATTTGCCAATAAAGCAGCGTTTCCATTGCATGCGTTCAAGAGAACCAAATCGTCACTTCCTGGGAAATTGGCACAAAATATCAGTAGTAAAAAGTCTTTGTAGTCTTTTATTCTCCATCATTGATGACTTGCACATCAGAGCTCCCAGACAAAATGTTATCATGTTATCTTGCGTTTGGATGTTTGGCGTTTTCATCAAGCTTTTTTTTTTTTAATGCGGTATCTAAAAAATTGCATAAAAACAGATGGATGGATGGAAACATGGCAGTTGTGAGTTTATTTCATGTAATTGCAACTTTTTTTTTGTAAATGCGACTTTCTTTACATTTCTTTTATATCTCTATATTTCAAAAATGAGACTTCAGTAACTGCTTTTTTACATAACTGCACCTTCATTAGGTTAAACTTGTAATTACTAGTTGAAAACTCCTGAAATTTTTGAGCGGCTTCACAAGTTTAGCAAAATTTTGCAGGCAAAAAAGTTCTATTTTATTGTCTAATGTCAATAGTGTAGTGATGTATAAAGTCACTTTCAAACTAAACAGCTTTCTGTTAGTCAATGAGATGAATCTGGCGACCATCTGTTGCAAAATCTGCATGGAGAAATATTCACTCTAACCAAATTTACAATCACATGTAATTCAATTAAAAATGACTGGATTTCACTCATTTCACTTCACTCACTTCTACACAAATGTATGTTCTGATTGGCTGTGATTGTGCCACATTATGCTGCATTTCTGCTTTCTGAATGTGAGGACATATTGCTTATTGCTAGAAACAAAGTCATGTCTGGTTAGGACAAATAATTAAACATTTTGCAAGAGCATCTAGAGGTGAATCAATCTAGTGACTAAGTATTTTGCTCATCAACAACACAGCCACAAATGGATCCATTTGGGCGTTATGAATGTTGCCATAGAAACTAATGATTTCAAACTGCTCAGAGTAGAATCTCCAAGTTGTCATCTTGTAATTATGCTAATCCGGATGTGAATGCAGCCAATGCTAATGCTAACATGCTCATGCAACAAAGTCATTTCATGAAGTGTTGTCTTTCAATACTAGCATGTTCCAATATTATTGTTTCCAATACATATACATGTATGTATATACATATTTTGATTCCTTCACACGTTCTCTCTCTTCTTCTTCCACCACTCTTGTTTCCTTCTTTCTCATTCTCTCTCTCCTTGTGAAAGAATCTGTCATGGGACCAGATTCAGAACACCTGCTAATTTGAATACAATTGGCACGGATACTGTCAGTGATCCAGATGACTCAGTTCAACACTTGGATGCATCAGAATTATTAAATATCAGTCTTAACGTTGAGCGAAAAAGCGTTATCACAGCTGTTTGCACAAAACAAAAGTAGCATAATGTCAAAACAGATGTTGAGTGTATGATATCATTGGACAGTGTACAGGGCCACTTATCCTGTTACACGCTAATCTGGCCCACGGCTCATATTTTACTACATACTCGGTGATCTGCAGATGGTAGCGTGTCAGCTGAATTACAGCGGTACGATTACAATTAGTATTCACCAAGTGTGTGAGAGAATTGGCTAAACGCTTGACGTCTTGTTTCAGCCTACAGGAATGCAGTGGAGATGACTCAGTATGGAGTCAAAAACAACACCACCTTCCTGGAGTGTCAGCCCAAATCTCCTCAGGCTTCGGTTAAATGGCTCATTCAGAGAGACAACGATCGCAGGAAAGAGGTCAGACAATCCTGTCCACAATGACAGGACATTAAACTCTGATCCTCAATAGGCGACGTACAGTACCCTGCTCCAGTGCTTTCAATGAAATATCATCAAACAGCCCCATTAGACCGACTCCTCCTAAACTTTTAATACTTCCCCTGTGCTCGGAGAATAAGAAAATAAAGGACGCACCAGGACGTTCAAAACGTCTTTGTCTTACAAATACGTGTCATCTGACTTACAATAAATAAATAAAAAAAAAGAAGAATAAAGACGCACATGCAATTAACTTAAATAACATTTAAGAAAATATCTAAGAATACAATGTAAACTCTCTAAAAGGGATTTCTGACCATTTACTTAATTTAGAATAATGTAATCATAAATAATTAATATATTAAAAATAATACCGCTATAATATAATGATCAAGTGAATATTATATTAAAATATTATAAATATTGGAATAAATGTATACATTTTATATAATTGTTTATATAATTTATTATATAAACATAAATTATTATTATTATTATTATTAGATCATTTATATAAAATAATAAAATATATGCAAGCAAATTATTATATACAATAGTTAAAACATTATTATAATATTTTAATATATTCATTTGTTAATTATATTACAATAACATTATTTTTAATATATTCATTATATGATTATTTTAATCATTATATTATATTGAACAAATTAATATTATATTAAATGATTAATATGATGAATGATTTTATATTAAAATAATATAACATTATTATATAAAATAATTAAACAAATTATAAATATGTATATTATTTAATATTTAATTATTATACATTGATGTATTAAGTTCTTGTTATTAGCAGTATTTATTTATTTTTTTATTAAACATGATTACAATATTCCAAATGTGTTAAAGAAAAAAACACAATGTTCTACGTATGTGTATTTTCTTATATATTTGCTGAAACTTTATATACACACATACACATAAAAAGTAAAAAAAACAACAACATTTAAGCATGTATAAGCAAATATATTTCACTTGTTTTAAGCATAAATCTCACTACATTTGCATAGTGTTTTTAGTCATTTTTAACATTATTTTTGCTAAACATTTTAAAAAATCATGCATTCACCAGTCAATCTTCTTTTGCAGGTGAAGCTGAGCGATCGTGTGGTCTCCACCTATCACGGTTTGCTCATCCGTTCGGTCCATTCTTCAGACCAGGGCCTGTACTACTGCCTGGCAACAGAGAATGGCTTCAAGCGCACTCTGGCTAAGATCCGTCTCCAGGTGCTGAGCGAGGCTCTGGTCAGTGCCCTGAGCAATAAACAGCAGTCACCCTGGGGCTGGGCAGCCACACTGCACCCTAAAGCCCTGGTGTCGGCCTTCAGCCCGGCTGAGACGTTGGCCATGCACCAATACTGCAAGGAACGCAAACAGATGCAGAGTCTGCAGAACATACAGAGCCCCATGAGAGGCGATCTGGGCAAACTCAAACCCCTGCTGGACCACAGGAAGAGCAGGAACCGCCGGAACCACTTACTAGAGGAGTAGAGGTGGAACATAGGAGATGGATGTAGAGATGATGAAAAGGAAAAAGACATGCATCAGGAGAGAACTCGAGTGGAAAGTAAAGGAGGAGAATGTTGGAGAAAATTCCTCTGAAATGAACCTCAAATGTTTTTTCTTCAAGTTCAAAGCATCTCAGGTGCTTCCTGTACAGCAGTCTTATATAAATGAGGACCGGCCGGAGCAGAAGATTCTGAGAAATCCTAAGACACACACACACGCACACAGGCACTCGAGCTATTCTGTGTTTCATGCTACATAATACAAGATGCCATATGTTATAAAGTAGTGCCGTTTTCATTTTATGTGGGTGTAACATTTCAGAACAAAGCAGAAAGTAACGCGAAGTCCTTTGAGACCTAGCGAAATAGCTTGACAAGCACATTTTTTCTTGTGTTGATGTATTTTCTTTTGAAACAGGAAGTTGGGGTGGAACATATCGAACGGCTCATCCTTTTTTCTTTCTTTTTTTTAGTTTACGTCACAGCCATGAACCTTTTATTTGCTATTTGCTAATGCTAGCCAAAGGCAGGTGGTGTTAACAAAAGGGAAATTCTCATTCTAGCGAGCATATGATTGGACAAAATTTGCATATGCTCCTGAGTGCAAGATGAGTCATCAATATTTTTGATTTGTTTACCGAAATAGAGAGACTGTAAATTTTAAATGTACATATGTCTTAAAGGTTTATATTGTCAAATCTTAGGAGTACACTAACGTTAGCCTCAAAGCTAACAGACAAGATCCACAAAATTTCCGTTTTGGTTTCTAGTACTACATATCTGATAAATCTGATAACATTTTTATCGGATATGGATCATGAGAGTATTTTGCTAACTTGTAGGTGTAAACTACCATTAGCGTTAGTCTCTAAGCCAATAGAAATTGACTGAAAGCCACAACATTTCAATTTGGATTTCTAGATACATATGGCTGCTACAAAAGGACACAAACATTAGCATTAGCTTCTAAGCTAAAAGTAATGGACTAAAAGCAACATAATTTCATTAGAAAATGAAAGCCTAATTAACTTTTAGGTACACACTAACATTAGCATTAGCCCCAAAGCTAACAGAAAAGAACTTAGATTTGGATTTCTCGGTACATAGTACATATTCTTGGTACTTAAAGAGTACACAAGCATTCATAACAGATTTTAAGCTAAAAGAACTTATTGACTAACGGCAACAAAATTCTAATTTGGGTTTCTTTAATATCCCTGCAGAACATTGCAATTATAGATATGTATATGTTCTAGTAATCCAAGCTTGGTCCAGGCAGATACATATGGCATGTTTGGGGCAAGAAATTAGACTTTTGGTAGGAATTTTCTTTATATTTCTATTCTATTACCTACCTACAACTCTTCAATACCTCGAACTGAACTGCAGCGCTATAAAATATGTACAGTAGTCTTCTAAAGTTTATCAATGGCCTCCCTACAGTGATATTTGTCTAGTCATTTTGTGGATTAGAGCTCATCTAAAGTATAGTAAAAGCTCGTTTTCTAGCAAATTAATTGTTTATTGTCACTGAATGGATCCTGAGAATTCTTCTTGGACGCACAGACCAAAGTATATCAGCCCAGCTGCACCACAGATGTTCATTTGAGAAGAGAAGATGGTTTGGAGACATTTCAAACTGTACCAGACAGGTGGCTCTCTGAGCCCAAACTGTGTTTTGTCTGTCTGCCTAGTGTTGTGCTTTGAGAGAGTTCATTAATCCATAATAATGACAAAAATGACAGTTTCGTCATCATTTACTCACCCTCATGACCTTCCAAACACGTGGGCTTGGGATAAGGACCACTTTTATGGTACTTTTATTGTCCTTTAAGACAGTCACTGGTCATTACATGGAAAAGAGCAGCATGAACATTCTTTAAAATATCTCCTTTTGTGTTTCCTGAAAGAAAGAATGGCATAAGGGTAAATTAAGTCAATTTTCATTGGTGAACTATTGGTTTAAAATGTGAATGTATGTGCACGTCTTCCTCTTTTATTAAAATTGTATACTGAACCACAATAAATCAGTTTAAAGGCTCGTTCAGACCAAGGACAGTAACTATAACGATAGCAATAAAGATATAGTTGTTCTAAATGTGAAAGAATAGCACTATAACAGTAATGGCACAGAGAAACATTATTGTTAGCATCACTTTCAGAATGATTTTTTTTTTTTCAGTTGATGAACGATAAAAACATTAACAGCCAATCAGAATCCATCCTGCTTTACAGAACCTGAGCATTTACAGTTGCAGACGACAAAACAGAACGTTATTGTCCGTTGGTGTGCGGGCTATTATGATTATACGGTTATCTTTATAGTTATTCTTGGTGTGAATAGGCCTTAAAGCAGATTTTTTTTGTGAAGTAGATTTACTTAAGCCCCAGTAATACCATAGTGTTGAAATCACGCAAGGATAGGCCCAACGAGGCATGTGATCATGCATGTTTTTTCATTGTTATACAGGCACATGTTTGGGAATGAATGTTATGTGAAAAGCTGTAATGTGATTGTCACTCATTTTAGATGATGTACAGCTTAGAATTTTAGATTGATGTCTGTGTAACTTATGGTTTTTTTTTTTTGTTTGTTTGTTTGTTTTTGTATTTTGAATGTCTGTAAATAGTTTAAAAGCTATAAAATACATGAAAAACTTCAATTTTGCAATAGATTTCTGTACGGCTATTAGGTGCATTTCATTCACATCTGTTTTTTTTTTTTCTCTAAAATGCCTGAATTGATTTTACGCCAAACTTATTTAGATGTTTCTGACTGAATCTGCATTTCGCAGAAGTTTAAGGTTTTTTTTGTTGTTGTTGTTGTTATTGTTTTTTGTTTGTTTTTTGCTGTGGCATTGTGTGCCCTCTCTAAATGGCACTCGAAGTAACAATATAATAACGTTTTAATATTATACTATAGAAAATATGCTGTATTATTTTATTTTATTAAATGTCTTAATTCGTGTATTCTTATTTATTAATGATATAAGATTGAACAACTGCATTAAACAACTTCAACGTGTCATCTGTTTTAGGACCTCTTTACAAGAGAATCCTTCATATTTGTAGTGCCGAAAAATATACCCATAAAATTCATAACTTTAGCAGGCAAATTAAGTTGTAGAAGTTATGAAGACATTACTGGAACGCCAAACCAAGTTCACACGGAGTAGCAGAACACGGTTATGTTCTACGAGACTGACAACCGAAATTTCCAGAACTTTCATCCTTATGTTTTTTAATATGTTATGTATGTATGAAGTGAACCGTACTGGACAGTGAACAGATGGTTAGTTGTCTGTCATTAACGTTAATAGCCGTTGAAAGCGCGTGCGTCTCGCGTGCGTTGTGTTTTTATGTGTGGTTTTGATAACTTAATTTTTATGTGTGGTTTTGATGACTTACAGAGACGCAGAAACGTGTGTGTTTTAGATAATCTTCCACCGGAGTTGCTCCCATCACTTTTTGGACATCTTTACTCGGGTATAAAATCCGCTTTCGGTTAATTATAAATTGACTGATAAACTCGCGCCTGGTGACCTTCACAGTCAGTTATCGCGAGAATAGGAAACAGTTGCGCTTATAAAATGCGGTTGCCAATCCCAAAACTGTGATAGTCATACAATTTAAAATGTTACTAATATACTTTACCGTTTCTGCATTTTTTAGACAGCTGATATACTTGGCTAATGATAAATCTTTATATTAAATGGTTTATTAAATTAGTAACTTTATTATAATCGTATGTAAATTAAATGACATTAAAAGCTGTTTTTGTACTTGATCTTATATGACTGCTTTACAATAAGCTATTACAATATTGTAATATAGACGATGTGATAAAAATAACTTTAAAAGCTGTTTTTGTAGTCTACCTTATCTTAATGGCCTGTCTTAACTGCTTTACCATATAATGACAGATAAATGGACGTTATCTTAAAAATATAACTCTAAAATAAATAATTTACAATGCTATAAGTGAATTTAGGTAGGCTACCACACCTTTATAATGTACAGCAAGAAAATGGATACGTAATTCATTTAGAGATTTACATTTAACAGTGTTATTATTCGTGTTTAGATTGTAAGTTAGCATAATGAGATGGAAACGGGAAAACCACAAAAGCAAATGTCGGAGATCACTGGCGCTTCATAATTCATAAAGCAGAGAGAAGGTCAACTCTCAGCCCTGCTTCTTTTAATATTAAACAAACCCCTGTGTCCCACTCAATCACAGACCACTTGTTCTGCAAACCCTCCCATTTGGATTTAGCAGCCATTAGAGAGTGGAAAATAAATCGTAAGGATTTAAAGGGTATAAGAGAAATCTGTTCCAGAATTTCTTGTTTCTCTGTCCATCAGCCGGCTGTTTGTTTGTACACATGAGAAAGCAGAAACAGATATGTGATTTGAGATGTGCAGAAAGCAACAACAATGCAACGAGTACAGAAAGAAATTACAGAAAACAAAAACAACAATGAGGCCAAGTTTCACAGTTTGTTTTACTGAAATTGTGCCGACATACAAAACTATTTCATATGTAAATCAACCACAGTTTGACTACATAACAGCAGAATATTTGCCCTGATAACTATTTATTTAAAGTATGACTTGATTCAATATCAAGCAAATACAGAAAGAAATAATTTTTGCTCCGCAAAAATGCAGAGTATATAAATTATATAAATAGAATTGCGGTACTTTGAGCTCCAATAACAATTACAATATACAATTCCCTCAAAGTGCGCTATCAAAAATCAAAGACACAAAGCACCAAGCATCCCTCCCTTTACTAAAAACTAACGTTCGATTTCTCCGGTTTCCTGCACGCCAAAAACGATCCGATCGTGCAGCTGACAAATATGATTAAGCCGACCGTTAAAAGTCCGATCTGAAACCCCTCCAGCAGATCTATCCGAGAAATCAGCTCTTTCTTGAACAAGTCGGCCGTCTCGTCATCCAGGACTGCGGTCTAACACAAAAAAGAGACAGAAATTATACAGTCAGCAGCGAGGCGACACC